>OX940905.1:0-339752 GCA_954871355.1 Cabera pusaria
AGCAGCCACAGGGGTGGCCCGGGTCCTGGGGGCCTTTCCCTTCGTCTTTGGGGTACGCATCTGCGCCCCCCCATCATATGCCCAGAGGGCCTGCCCGACTCCGCGCATATTGCGCAGCGCGGGGTGGCTCTTTCGCAATCGGCCACCCTGTGTCCTGCGCCCCCACACCGGAAGCACAGGTCCCCCCTATCTGCCGACGCTGGGCACTGAGGGCGCGTATGGCCCAGCCCCATGCATCTATAGCAGCGCATGGGCCGTGCCTCCAAAGCCACCACTCGCACCGAGCTCCACCCAATCAGTAGCCTACCCTTTTGCGACAGCACTTTGGCCGTTGCAATCGGGCAGGAAACTATGGCGGAGCCGGTGCCGCCAAAGCCAGGGCGAATCTCCCCAGCTCTGACCAGACCAACATCGCACCCGGTCGCCTATGCTACCGCCGCAGCCACCCTCTCTTTCGTGGCCGTATCGTCCAAGCCTGAAACCCTGACATCTACGGATTTCTCGAGCCTGGCGATATTGGCCACCTCGGACAGGACACCGCGAAGCTTCTCCGCGAGCCTATCCGCCTTCTCACTGTTTTGGGAGCCAGAAATCTCTAGCATCCTGGCTCCCGTGGCCGTCTGGCGGAAGCGGAGTCGGTCGATCCCCAGCTCCTGCAGGTCGACCTTCTCCTGTGCCGTCTGGAGGATGGCGCTGTACGTGATCCTCTTCTCCGCGGCCTCGGGCTGCAACGACAGCACGATAGCCGCGGTCTTAGGGGAACTCAGCACTTTCCTCGGCTTGGTGGCAGCAGCCTTCGTCGCTGGAATAGCAGCGCGGGTTCCAGCAGCAGGGGTGGGGGCAGTCACAGGGGCGGAGGACTTCCCTTTCCCCTTGCCCTTCCTCACCACCGTGGTCCACGGTTCCTCAAGAGGAACCGAGGGGTGTGCAGTTTTGGCGGCGCTTTGGGTCTGCCCATTGTTGGAAGGACCCGCAACCGGTGCCACCGATGGGCTGACCGTCTTTTTGGGGCCTTTGGTTGGCGCAGGCTTAGGCTTGGGTGGCATAGTTGCCACCTCCGCTCGTTTAGCATCTGCCCTAAGTGGCGGGCGGACTGTCGTGGCTGGCAGAAGCCGGTCTTCGATACCCGCAAGTCGGGCATTCATCATCTGCCCAAGCGTGCAGACCAAGGACCGCTTCTACTCCTTCTTCCTTAAAAGCAATGAAGCAAACTCAACAGGAAAAGGACGACATGCATGAAGTTAAGCTAAAAAGGGATGACGTAGTCAAATTATTAGGACTTAACTGGAATCGAAGTACCGATGAATTCAGCTACTCGGTGACAATGCCGTAGGAAACAGGACCTGTAACAAAAAGTAAAATTATTTCTCACATCGCGCGATTATATGATCCACTAGGATGGCTATCACCAAGCGTGATAACAGCAAAAATATTAATTCAATAGCTGTGGATTGCTGGCTTGGAATGGGATGAAGAAGTTACGGGGAAGTTGTTAGTGGAAGTTGTTAGTGGACTACTTACCGTGAAAACTTGCATTTGTTGACTCACATAAACGTACCTCAATGGCTTGGTACCAGACAAAATGACTCGTTGGTGGAACTGCATGGATTCTGCGATGCATCCAAGTTGGCATTTTCAGCTGCCGTATATCTCCGCAGAATCGATGTCGCCGGTAATATTCACGTAGCTTTGGTGACGGCTAAAACAAAGGTTGCACCTGTGAAGCAGGTGTCCATACCCAGACTGGAATTGTGCGGAGGGAGCCGTTCTTGTTTTAAGAGTGATTGTAGAAGTTGCCGAAACGCTGCAGCCAGGCTATTCTGTAAGCTAGTTTACGCATCTCGCAAGCGGAATCCGCGGTGAGTCGTACTACGAAATTCAAATCGTAAAGCAATTGTAATACGATTGAATTTCGTGTAACGAAATTCAAATCTCGATGCGAAGTTCTCTTCCGAGATTAGCTTACAGAATAGCCATAGTGCCAAAGCATAATATCCGAGTATGGACTGACTCTATGGTAGTTCTGGCCTGGATAAACAGTCATCCGAGCCGTTGGCAGACATTTATAGCAAATCGAGTTTCAGAGATTTTGACCACTTTAGATTCAAGTCATTGGTCACATATATCCTCTGGGCAAAAACCTGCTGACTGTGCTTCTTGAGGCATAACACCATCAGAGTTACTGGAAAACAAGTTGTGGTTCCATGGACCAGATATTTTGCGAAACAAAGTTATTGCGTATAGCAAACCGCAAAATAATGAAACCCAACTTGAAGAAATTAAGGTCAATGTCGCGTTAGTACCCGAAGATGCTGGAAAAAAATCTCCTCACTTATTAAATTAGTAAGAGTTGTAGCGTACTGCAGACGTTTTCTACGGTTAATTAACCAAAAGCCCCGAACAGCCTTTCTCAAAACCCAAGAATTGTCGGAGCCGTTGGATGTTTGCATCACAAAATGTCAACAAGAAAGCTTTAAAGAAGAATAAGAGCTCCTAATGAAAGATGGTAAGTTGGCTAGGCTCAAGGGACCGCTCGAGTGATTGAACCCCTTCATTGACTGCTACGGTATGATGCGAGTTGGGGGTCGTGTGGACAAATCGCCATTCAATGAACATAGGAAGCACCCAATCTTGCTACCAAAGGGGTCATTTCTCACTGACTTGATTATAGCTGACTCACATGCTAAGACACTGCATGGTGGCATCCAGTTCATGTTGGCCCATTTGAGCATAAGGTATTATGTGTTGGGATCAAAGCCGTTGGTGAAGGCACACATACGCAAATGCGTAAAATGTATTCGTCACAATTCAGAAGCCTCAACGCAGCTAATGGGACAGTTTCCAGTGGCCCGAGTGACTCCTAACAGGCCATTTAAGTGCAGTGGGGTGGACTACGTTGGTCCAATTAATCTACGCACATCAAAAGAACGCGGACACCATGCTTATAAAGATTATATATGTCTATTTGTATGTATGGCCACCCGTGCAGTTCACATCGAGGTTGTCAGTGATTTGACTACCGAAGGTTTTTTGGCAGCCTTTAAAAGGTTTGTCGCACGACGCGGGCATTGTACGGACATCTGGAGCGATAACGGGACTAATTTTGTTGGAGGATCTCGTGCATTGGAAAGCTTGATCGCTTAAGAGAATGCTGGGCTAATGGAAGAGGTGGTTAAATCTTTCGCAGACAACGGCACGACCTGGCATTTTATCCCACCTCACTCACCAAATTTTGGAGGCTTATGGGAGGCGGGGATAAAATCCACAAAGGTCCATTTGAGGAAGATTTTAGGAGAGTCCACCTTAACTTACGAGGAGTCCACGCTTTTCGAGATCGAAGCCTGTCTTAACTCTAGACCATTGTCGCGACTCGAATCCGAGTCAGATTCTATTAATGTGTTGACACCAGGACATTTTTTGGTCGGTGAACCACTCGTCACTGCTCCAGACAATAACTTTGAAGCGGTTAACATCAGTGGTTTACGAAGGTGGCACAATTGCCACCACATTGCATCATTTTCTGAGTCAATACTCAGAAAATGATGCAGAACTTTTGGAGACGTTGGTCTGCAGAATATCTGACGAAATTCTTGCATCGTTATAAATGGACTTATCAAACACCTGAACCTAATATTGGAGACATTGTTTTGGTAAAGGAGGATCGTTTACCCCCTTGTAGATGGTTGTTGGGTAGAGTTGTTACTAAACATCCAGGTGCAGATGGTATCACTCGCGTAGTTACTTTACGCACTAAGAATTCTGTGATCAAGCGGCCAACAGGAAAATTATGTGTACTACCTGTGATTGCTTAATTTAAGGGTTATAGGAAATTTGTATTAGTTTTATAAGTTTATACAGTCCACTAAGTGTTTGTTTAAAAGGTTGTTTCTCCTAACCCACTAAGGATAAACACCATACATTGGGACCGTTGTGTCACGGTGGGCGGCGTATTTAAAGGACAAATTGGGTTTGTCCTTGGTGGGCGAATGTACAAGTTGTTTGTATTCTATTTTAGTTCGCGCCGTATTCGGTAGATGGCGCTGTACTGTAAGTGACTAGTTCTGAATCACGCAAACGGTATTTGCACAGGACACACGGTAGTCGCTCGTGTTTAAAATTATTGTTAACCTTACCATAGGAACCTAAACCATACTTGGTTAGGAATATTGGTTGGCTCATTTACTTGACCTGTGGTTTCATTTGTGCATTACTTGTACAATCATATTAAGTTTGTCTTGAGATTCCTTGAAAAGAATTTAGGTTACATAAACGGTTCACAATGGGTCCTAACACTAACTAGACGATTACAAATGGCCAATATTTTATTCCAATCCCAATTATTAGGATAAATATGATTATTAGAATAAGTAGGATTAATAGGATTATTAGTCAATTTTGTTGTTAGCGGGCTTTCAATATAGCTAACTTTTTTATATCTTTCAATTACTCTGTTTTTATATTCTAGCTCCGCTTTCAACCTTTGATTTTCACTGTTTAAATTATATCGATTTCCTGGTTAGCTGATAGAAGATCATTGGTCAGCGTTTCAAGCTTTTTTCCTAATTCTTCGGTCTGACTGTCCATTACGGAATTATTTGGTAGGCTCATTATAATACATTCGAATAGAGAGGAGCTCGATAGGTCATTCAAAGACTGGGATTTATTTCTGTAGTTACAGAAAGTGATGTTGTCTTGATCCATTTAAAATAAAAAAAGTTTTTAAACTTTAAACTTTCGCGATTTGAACACATAGTTATAAATATGAAAATACGGGACTTATCGCGCCTAAAACATTAATTTTATTTAACTCGACGTTTCGACCAAGTTGCATTGATCGTGGTCACGAGACGACTGTGAAAAAAAAATGTGTTTAAATAACAATATAATCTCAGATTGGTTCGTGTGGAACGGACAGAGCAAAAGTTATTTTAGGTAATTATCCTTTACGCTAACCAACGGGCCGTCAAAGTGCGAGGCCGGGGCAGGTCGCAAGTTTAAAATAAAATGTCTGTATGATGTTGCATTTGCCGGGCTTGTTGGTCTCAATGGCTTTATCTTTTCTGCATCTTGAAGCCATTCATGCCATTTTCAACATCTTGTAATTTTGTGCTGACTAAAGCGAAAACCTTGAAGTTTCAGTAAGATATAGGGCATAATATGGCTTAGACATTTTCTCAATAACATATTCCCATTCTAGGCCTAGCGTGCTATCATCTGCGACCGCATCATCACTTACCAACAGGTGAGATAGTGGTGAAACGCTAGCCTATATGATATTTAATAATACGTATTTCCGTCAAATTCCTTAGTTTTATCACTGACATACTGACTGACTGACTGATGATCAGCATAATTTTTCTACCTAGAGTAAATTTTCCGTGGTACTTCTAGCAGACCCATAAGCTCCAAATTTTAAACATATTTTTGCCTATCAATTTTATAAAAATCTAAAAAATTGCAATTTCAGTCACGTTTCAGAGATCTACAAGCTGCATAAGTAAGTTATCCTAAACAAATATATGCGATTACAAAGTTAAGTTTGAAGTTCCTGCAAATAGTAACTAGTAACCCTTTAATTTTTAAGTTTATTCTGTTTTTAGGGTTCCGAACCCAAAAGTTACCAACGGAACCCTATTACTGAGACTTCTGTTGTATGTATTTATGATGCCGCTATAACAACAAATACTAAGAACAGAACACAATTAAAAACTAAATTAATTACAAAAAACGTGTTTTGTACTGTAGCGCCATCTATGAATGATTATTTACCTTATTAATAATATTAATTACTAAAACCTGTGTGTTAACGTTCACTTAGTTGGAAGTTGTTAGAAGTTCGTTAGATATTCGTTAGACGACGTTCGAGATTCGAATTTCGTAGATTCGGGGCCATCCGTGTGCGGGACAAAAGTCTTCAACTCGCTCTTGGCCAGTTTTATTAGTATTTGTTGTTAAAGCATTTATTAGTAATACATCCTTTGTGAAAAGTTCAAGTCTATAACTATTACGGTTCCTAAGATCGACCATTAAACGCCGTTTCTTGTGTAGTCCCCACACTTTCCTTTATTAATTAGTTTGGTTTTTAGTATTTGTTGTTATAGTAATACATAATGTGAATGGTGGACAGTCGGACGGACGATCGGACCGACGGGCGGACGGACGGACAGCGAAGTCTCAGTAATTATTATTATAGGTACACATTACATACAGTTCCTATTATAGGCCAAGCGTGCTTACCATCTTCGACCGCATCATTACTTACCAACAGGTGAGATAGTGGTCAAACGCTAGCCTATAAGATTTAAAAAAAACTACAAAAAAGTTTTAAGACTTAGGTAATGTTAAATCAAGTTCGTTTAATACATATAGAAGGACTCGTCAATCGCACACAATGCTTTGATCGTTCTCGTATGTGTATTGCTCAATGCATGTGTTTAGGGCTAGACAAGAACTGTGTTCAATTAGGATTATTTTGAATTTTGTCTATTAAATGGGCAAAGGCCGTGCGATGGCTAAGTCATTTTATTTTATACATTAAACCTACTTGGTTTAACATTACAATGACATCTTAAGACATTTTTGTAGTACCTATAAGAACTGCGTTGCGAGACTTGCAACTTTTTACATGTGATTTTTTTGATGGGATTATATTATTCGCAAGGGGTTTTTAATAAAACAAATTTACAAAATATTGGTTTATTATTTTTCGTTCTAAAATGTCTGATTACAAAAAATATCTCTTAATTTTTTATAAATATAATTTAATGTGCGTCGGTGCTTCGTATAAACACCTCCGGACTGATAGCTCACATTATACTAAATATTAAGATATATTTGACGCAAACTTAACGACGGCTCTGAATCTAGGCGCGCGATGCTGGGCAATAGCGGGTCACAGAGATAGGGTCCCGCCCCGCTCTCCGCCGCACACCCGCGCCATCCCAGAGTGAGTGTGCTCGTGTGAGCGATACCTCTGTGAGAGTGTAGAGTGTACCTGCGCGAAGTCGATCCCGCAGCGTACTTCACAGCCGCCATAACGACTGTCTACCACTATATTCTCCCAGCACGGCTTCACCACGATCATCCTGTGCAGTCAGCCTCAGTACATTAAAGTATATACTCTAACAAGACTCTAAGGTATAAGATACTGTAGTTCAGCCGTAGCGACCTAGCCTTCTTGACTCTTTAATCTCGCTCGCGTACCGAACCTACCACATGGCTATACCTAAAACTATATTAAACACGATAACTGTACAGACTATATACGATACAATCTCAAGTGTGTATATCACGTAAGTGTCAGTAGAGTACGAGTGACTACTGTAATTACATACATTGTGTGAAACATAATGGCCGCCATATAATATAATACATAAATATGTTGCATTGATAGCAGTGATAACTGTTTCTCTGGAGTATAATTACTGTAGTCCACATGGATACACAAGGGAAGGACAACTCTCCCAGTATGTGTCACGGCTCTATTCTGAAACACAGCAAAGACACTGCTCCAAAGGGACGCCACAAAAATATTACTGAAAGGACTGATTTTGTATACATTTCGAGTTATTTATAAGCATTTAATTTAAAGATTCGGCCTCCGGATGAGGCCGAAACATATGTCGATCGCTATATCGACATCGCGTGAGTCACATTAAATTCCCGTCTTAAATCTATAAGTTTAAAATTAACGTGAGTTTTATAATAGCATTTAATTTAATTCATTTTTAGGGTTCTGTACCTCAAAAGGTAAAATAAACTGGCCAAGTGCAAGTCGGACTCGCACTCGTAGGGTTCCGTAACACAGTAGAGTATTCTATAACTTTGATTTTTTGCAACTACAAAAATAACTTTGTTATATTTGCGGTCGCTATATCTTAGCAACTGCTGACTGTATCTCGTTCAAACCAATTTTCGTGGAAACTTTTTATTGAGATCTACACAATATATTTTTTCTAGATTTTTCACTCCCTTGCTTTAGAAGTTAGAGGGGGGGGGGGGGGGGGGGCACACATTGTTGTTATTTGTAAGGGTATGTAGATAAATTACGCCGACAAAGTAGTGAAATAAAATTTTGAAAATTTTTTTTAGGGTAGCTCCCCTATTTGAGAAGAAGGGATGAATTTTTTTTCACCGTCTACCCCATCGTGTGGGTATTATAATGACTTAAGGGTTGCTAATACTATTTTTCGATTGAATGTTCCATTTACGAAATATTAAACTTTAAAGTGCAAATTTTTGTTCCAGAAGACTTCCCCCCCCCCCCCTCTTTCTAAAAGCTAAACCGCTGGCTTGAAAAATCTGGAAAAAATTCGTGATAATAGCGCATTTCATGAACTTTAAAGGAAAACTATAGCGGTTAAGATAGCTTTATTAGTTAAGCAGTAATAGTCGTTGAACTTGGGTGTTGGATAATTTTGTACCAAATACAAAATCCTTAGAATAAATCCTTTAAAGTGACAAAGGCGAAGTACCTAGTTGCTTGTTTATAACGGGTAAAGACTTGCATTAAATTACGGGCTACTACGGAACCCTACACTGCGCGTAGCCCGACTCGCACTTGGCCGGTTATTTTATTTTTGACATTTGTTTAGTATAATTATATGAATAGTAATTCTAAAAGTGACAAATGTACTGTGTCAATCAATATATAGTTCTACTAATCAATATGTATTGAATCTCTTAAATATTGTATTGTGTGTTAAAATTGTCTATGAGTCTTAAAGGTACTTAAATTAAACGTATTTAATTTAATGTAAATGAGATATATTTTCCACAACTCAACAGATACACTATTCATTGGGTATAACTCTTTACAATCTTTACAATTTTTTAGGTTTTAGTAGTCAGCGTGTGATCAGCGAGTATACTTCCTATTGGTTATGTTAAGACGTGACCAGGTACGCCCTGCAGCTTTGCTTGCGTTCAGAAGCGTCCGTTGTCATTCTACTATATTACCTTACCTGTGCAAAATGTTACCCACATCGGTCCAGCCGTTTGACCTTGAAAAACGAATTGTCAAAACCAGGCGTGGGCGTGTCCATACCCTCACTGTCGAATCCCAACGGAATAGTGAAAAAGTCATGATTCTTCACAGTTTCACACCTGATAACTATCAACGTGGTTATTTATCTAAATAACAATATTCTGTTTACATTTAATTTGAAAACACTTCATAAACATTCAGAAATATTGCTCTAGAAACATCGCGAGGGATTTCGCCCGTTTTATGAATATTATCGACATTGTTTTTTATTTGTCGATTGGTTGGAATAAAATTCATTTTATGTTATCGCGATTCCTCTTCAACCTTTTCCCTAAAACCGCATCAAAATCGATCCAGCCGTTGCTAAGATTAGCGTGTCACGCAGACGAATACACCACAGATTTCTAAAAACTGTTTTATTAGGTACAGTTATAGCATATCTATTGAAGATATGCTATAAGTAGTAGCACACATTTTTTCTGATAAATATTGAATGTACAAATTGTTCTACGATTTAAATAAATGTAGGTATAGTATATAGTATACGTAAGTAAGCACGTGTGTGTCAACGTGTGTGTCAACGTGTGTGTCAACGTTATGATAATTGATTCATGACGTAACATGGAAAACACCATTATTTTTCCGCATTTATTGGCACGTAAAAAGGCGTATGATACCTACATTTGACGTTTATATCTGTGAATATGTGTGCCCGTGTTGAGCATCGTAGCTCCCAAACGGATGAATCGCTTTTTGATTTTGTGTTTTTGTTTCAAACGTGACTTTATTGAGAGTGTTCTTAGCTAGGTTTCTAGAAAAAACTGTTCAACTGTTTTGAAGTTCATCAGCTCGCTTCTATCTCTTCAGCAGGTTAATCGATACGAAATGTGATATTCTGTTATTTAAACGATATTGCAACAAAATAGGTAGTCCAGTAGTAGGTAGTGTGCTGGAACCTGCGGGGTAGCCAGCTGCTGCAGCACAGGTGGTGTGTTTGGGCTCATTCAAATGGTCTTCAATGAACGGGTAATATATAAAACGATTGGAGATGTTTTCGCATTTTAAATTTAAGTGACAGGCACCAACATATTAATATTTGCGACGTCTACACGGTAGAACGGCTGAATCTATTTGGTTAAAATTTCGCACACATATTATATTAATATTGATATAGTTAATATGTAGAATGAAACACGGATACTTCTCAATGAACGCGGTCGCATCTCTGCTCAGAGGTTTCTTTACTTACACGAATGTTGCTGCAAGTTTTATAAAAACGTCGGATAACTAGTCCTACAGAGCTGCTAGTAATTTAACTCTGTAGGGCTATTCTGAAAGCTATCTCGACAGCGGAATCCGCGGTGAGATTTAAATTTCGTATTACGAACGTGATACGATTGAATTTCGTAGTACGAAATTCGAATCTCACCGCGGATTCCGCTGTCGAGATAGCTTACAGAATAGCCTAGCTGATCTCGGCGATTTAGTACCGATGAAGGTGTGAACGCGTTTTATCGTACGCCGAACGTCACTTACAAGTTTTCGTGAAAAGTTTGAAGTATATACGTGCTTCATTTTCTTCGGACACGAGTCTTTTGTTCGATCGAATGATCGATTCATTCGGACATAATCTCTGTCGTTCACTGTAGCCTGTAATGCCTAAACCATGCAGTCGAATACATAAAATGATATAAAATGATAGAGGCTGCGTTAGAATAATATCTAGCGATGTAGGAAGGCAGCGCAGGGTCCCCCGCCCGCGCTCTACCGGCGACGGACTTCGTTGGCGGAGGCGGGCGGGGCGGTCGTGGTGGTCGTAGTGGTCGTGGTCGTGGTCGTGGCCGGGTCCAGCCCCTTGATCTCGAACTGTCCGCGGAACAGCGGCCGGAACAGCCGCAAGAAGCTCTGGTAGCGGACCGCAGAGTTCTGCAACACGTTTACTTCTACTCAGCCACCGCACTACGGCAGTTACAAAAATGCTTCGACCGACTCAGATAAGTTCAGATAATGGAAAGGTAGCCTAGAGATCGACCAACAAAGTCGAATTGTGTCGGTATGAGACGATACACAAATGACGGTTGATAACACGAAGCTCCGCGTTTTCATGCAACGACCGCAACGACGATTAAACCGAATCGTAAGAGGCCACGAAACCGAATGTCGTAGGTTCGATTCCAACATGGGATCATTTTCTGGATCGGCGTTTGAAATTTGCATCTCAAATTCGAGGTCGATAATGGTAGCTCGTTATAGGGGTCGGTCGCCTCTCTCCAACGAGATTCAAATTTCAAATGGCATCCCGTCCTCCACGACACAGAGTTTAATAGGGCGATCACTCGCCCTAAGGACGTTCACATAGTACGGTCAGAGAAGTGGAGACTCACCTGAATGACGTCGCCGACAATCTTAGTGGTGCGGATGAGCAGCGAGACCGAGGGTCCAAACAGGTTCCCCGGGAAGTCCAGGCTGACCTTGTTGCGGTCGAACTCCGGGATGTCCTCCGCGGGCGTGGTCTGGCGCGGCGGGCGCGCCGCCGGCCCAGTACTCCGGCGCGGGCCGCCACTCGGCGGGCTCCCACTCGCCGTCGCCGCCGCCGCCGCCGCCGCCGGGCGCCGCCACGTGGTGCCACCCTGCGGACGTCGCGCCGTCAGCTCGCGCCCGCGCCGCCCCCCGCGAGTGTCCGTGTGTGTCTCACCTCGTGACGTGTCCCCCGTGGTGTGTATGCCTCGCCTCTATATTATCGAATATACGTATCTAAACTGAACGTTTTATTGACGTCTTGCAGGGCTATCCGCGATCGTTCAAAAACAAATTTGGATTCGGAAACTCTCTCTTCTTCCGCTCGGATCGTGAATTTACAATTAACTTTACAGATTCATCCGATCGAAAACTTTTGACATTCCAAATCGAAGCTTCGGCCGATTCTAGTAGAAAAGGTATCCGCGAGCAAATAGCTGCCAGAGTCACGTCCGGGGTGCACATTTTGCCGATAGTAAAACGTTCCTTCCTGTTATATTTATTCAATGAAGTTAAGCCTCAGCTTTAAAGAATCCCATACTAAAATTATGCCAATAAGCTATATAAAGTTACAAAATGTTATAAGCAAATAATATAGGTATTATAGTTGCGAGGTATTAGCTTAGTATACTATATGTGTTGCTTTGAATTATTTTGGAAAATAGTGCCATTGACGACTTCCCTTGATCATTTTGACAACGGCAGATGCAAAAAGTTTGCGTATACACAAAAGAGCGACGTCATAAAATTTAAGAAATGAAAATAAAACATTATTCAAATGTATTTATGGTGATTAAATCTTGACGTAAGTTTTTAAATTTATAAACTACATATTAAAGTAATATATTACACTTAGTTTATATTTTAATGTGAACGTATCGGCTTTTGTTCGCGTGTATTTAATTCGGATATGCTCCGACTAGGTTTCTACCTAATACGTAGGTCATCTTCTGGGTTTCTTATTATTACTACTATTTTAATTATTACTATTTTTCGTTTTCGTTCCGTACCCAAACGGTACCAAAGGAACCCTATTACTGAGACTTCGCTGTCCGTCCGTTCGTCCGTACGTCCGTCTGTCTGTCTGCATTTTACAGAGCTGTATCTCCTTAACTGTAATAGTTAGATTCCTAAAATGTTCACGAAGTATGTATTATTATGGGCACTATAAGAACAAATACTAAAAACATAATAAAGTTAGAAATAAAAGGGGATCCCCATACAAGAAACGTGTTTTGTTTCAGGCTTTTTGTGCTCGATCGTTCGAACCGTAATAGATAGAGACTTGAAATTTGCTCATAGTGTGTATTACAATAATGGTTGAAATCTTAAACTTTAAACCAGTCGTCTCCTGACCACGATCAATGCAACTTGGTCGAAACGTCGAGCTAAATAAAAAAATATGTTTTAGGCGCGATAAGTCCCGTATTTTAATATTTATAACTATAATAATGCTAACTATAATAATAATAAACTATAATAATGTTGCTATAATATAACATAGTAAAAACTATTCAAAAAAAAAAATTAAGAGGCCATACAAAAAAACTTATTTTTCCGGAAAATTTTGTTCAATCGGAACCAACGTGTTCGAGTCCGACTCGCACTTTGTTTGAGTGAAAAAAAGGTTGAGCAATGATCAAGTCCTGGACAGCTTCTTAGCTGAGAGGCAGTTCAGCAATCGATCAACAGTTTTTTATAAGTAACACTGTGTCAGTTTATTTTTTACTTAAACTTTTTACCATTTCGATCAAACTTTCTCTGTACCTAAATGGATTATGCTCCGTCGAAAATAGGACAACCCCGAAGATAGCCCAAGTTAGTTTATTTATCGGGTAATATATCGTGATAGCAGTATTTATCGAATTTTGCCGTTCCGTCAGCAGATAATTCGATCCGCGTAATTTGGGAGCTTTCGAATTTGACTGTATCGGGTTTAAATGACAATAGTTAGCAGGACGGCTGAGAAAGGAACCATTTTGACAGCAGACGTGAGTATCCGTCCTATTCATTTGGTAAAGTTAAAAGACGTGACGACCGCGAGGAGCTATTTGTGTTAGTAGACGCTTGAACCACCGCAAGGGCGGGGCGTCCTGCACGCTATCCTTCCCTGAACGTCGTCGTCGGCTCGGTACGTACATGACAGAATATAACGATTATAAACACATTGCATATTAAAAATATTGTTTATTTTTTCGTTTCGAATGATACAAATAACTTACATAATAAATTATCTACATTTCTGTGTATTTGTAAAACGAAACAGAATATAAAGAATGTATACAATTTCACGATGAAAAATGAAAGGCGGATACAAAATTTTGCATA
The DNA here is from genome assembly GCA_954871355.1 of Cabera pusaria. NCBI lineage: Eukaryota > Metazoa > Arthropoda > Insecta > Lepidoptera > Geometridae > Cabera > Cabera pusaria. Next base: position 13,832 of record OX940905.1, read on the forward strand.
AAAATTGCACGTAAGGAGGAGGCGGTGAGCGTCCGAAGGACGCGTGTTCGAAGTGTGAGTGTGTGAGTGCGGTGCTAGGAGGAGCGGCTACGACGTGAGCTACGAGCTACGAGGGGGGCTCTACGAGTGCTAGTACTACGACTATTGTTTAGATAACATGCCGGTATGACACCCATCCGAGCGTAAACTATTACTTAGATCTAACATCTTATACTAAGAAAATAAGTTACGTGCAGATACGATACGATAAATGATATTCTAATTTCAAAGTAGGTAAGGTAGAAAGGTCAAACAACAAAGAAACAGATCGCGCAGGAGACGTCTTGCTAGGCGTGATGCGCACACAGATCGTTCGTTCACCGGAGCACCTACCACCAGGCAGGAGTGTGGTCACGCGAGCCGGCGCGCAGTGGCGTGCGCCGTGCGCTCTGCTCGCGCGTTGCCCAACTTCAACTCGAATGAAAGGAACTCACCTTCGAGGCTACGCGTCACACGCGCCGCTCGGTGCGCACAGATCTAGATTGAGATATTACTCATTCCGTGAGCCTTGAATTTTTATTCAAATGTTATAGGATTTAATCAGGCCATTGCGTAAGGTAATATACGTTTCGGTGCGACGGGTCGAAACTACTTTCACGAGCAGCGGCGACTAGAGAAGACCAGAGGACGACGGGACTAGAGGGCGGGACTAGAGGTGCGGAACCATTACCGCTAGATACCGGTGCAGCTATACTACCAATAAAATACTACTCAATGTACACATATCTACAAGTCTACTTACGAGCTAACGAGGCGTCGAGGCTGCTCATACTAATGTACAACGAGATCCGATGAAGCGGTTGCTGCGATTACACGCGGCGGGTGCGGGCGGGCTTCGTGCAGTGAAACAACACTTTTTACAAAACATACTATTTAATATCACCATATCACCTAAACCTATTTACATTATAAATACAAACATAGAGAGTGCTGGAGCGTCGCAGACTGTACAGGCGACCGGGGACGGGAGCGGAGGGCGCTATTTCACTGGGAATGTGCGGGGATAGGAGGGGGCAAGGGATCTCACGGGGGAACGCGGAAGGATCACGAATCGTCCTCCTCGGAGGAGTCGATGGTCTCGACGGTGCCGCCGCCACCGCCGCCGCCGCCCGAGGAGGAGCCCGACAGCGAGGTGACCAGCGAGATGATGGAGCCGAGCCCCCCACCTGAGCCGCCGCCGCCGCCGCCGCCCGACGCGCCGCCCAGCAGGCCGGACACTGCCTGGATCTTGGGGCCCAGCAGCTGCAGCTTAGGTCCGATGATCTGGCCCACGAGGCCGGAGAGCGAGGACAGGCCGCCCTCCGCCGGCGGCTCGATGCCGTACTGCTTGTTCAGCTCGATGTTCTGCCGGTCTAGCGACTCCACCAGGTGCGTCTTGGCGTCGATCAGCGAATTGATTTTCTAGGGGAAGAGAGACGGCCGTTAGCGCGGACTCGGGCGGTACTCGGCGCGCAAAGGAGAACCACTCACCCCGAACACGAAGCCGAGCACGGCGTTCTTGATGCCGAACTTGGCCTGCGTCACTCCCTCCAGCTTGCGCTTCTCGCGCGCCTGCTCCGCGCCGCTCGCGTCCTGCACACAACGGGCGCGTCAGTCGCCGTTACCTGCACACCCCTCTCTTACCGCACCCCCGCACTCCCCGTACCTCCAAAAGCACCCGGGACCCACCAGTACCGCCACCGTTTATGAAATAAGTTGTCTCGAGTCGAGCTCGATCGTAGGCCGAGCCGAGCCCATATCACCAGCATAAATTGTTAAGGATTCAATCGAAGTCTGCACTATAAATAATATGTTATGTACGTTCCATTACGGTAAATATGTGCCCTAGTGAGATATGAGAGGTGTGTTCGTGTGAGAGATGCGCGACTTACAGCCGGCGGCGGAGGGTGCTGCGCTCCGTGGGGCAATGTGCGCGCGGTCGGCACTGTAACCGCCGGAACGTCGCACGCCGGGAGCCGCACGGTGCGGCGGCGGGACGCACACGTAACTCATTGTTATATCACCGCGGAGTGCAGCGATCCCCTTTCTCGCATGAAGCGGGTCGACGGCTCGAGAGATGCGATCTTGCAGATATTACTTTCGAATATTTCGCAAACTATATTAAAGTGTGAGTGACACGGTCACGGAGGACCGCGTCACGTGGGACGTTGCTCAATGCGTGTTCGTTGGGAAATATCTCGGATATATCGAATATCGTAAACGTAACTGGTTAGTGTTGAGGGCCGCTTGGTCAACGTTCACTCCTCGCTCGAAGGCCAACTACGTCGGCACTCGGCCCGCTAACACTGACGTCGATCTCACGTGCACTCACACGACAATAAGTGACTATCATATTCATGATTACATTGAAAAATAAACCAAAACTATTTTAACACGGCTAACATTTTAATTATTATTTTTGCGGTGGATTTGACTTGAGATTTTAAGGCAATTTTCTCGAACGAGACGACCTTATCGTCTACTGACTCGACCTAGGTTTCTAGGACACGGCGAGGTCGCGACGACCACCGATGGGAAGACCAAAACCCATCGGTGGAAGCGCATCGCACATGCACTAAATCTAGCTCGAGACGATCAACAACAAACAGTAGTGATCATAATAGTCGGCTCTTTATATTCATGATTCAAACGATTTTTCTCTTAACTTATTTTATCTTCGTAATAATATTTTAAATATTTCTTATATTTTAAAATGTAACTTCGAAAGTGTACCGTGTACCAAATTGAAATAATCGATATAACATTTAATTGAATAACTAACGATAACTATAAATCTTTATTTATAGACAAGTAACAAGTTTAATAATATTGGGAATGAACGCACGAATTTTTATCGTAAACGCTTTTGACAGATCTCACATAGTTTTGGACTTATTCTGGCTCCCTGATTGGTCTAAATTTAGTGAAATGTAGTAACCAGTAGAGGCGCTGTACTATTTTTCATACAAAATTTGTTCGAAATACGATATCGAGTTTGGTATGAAAACTCATACTAAGGGTACAGACCCGAGCGCGCAAAACCGAGTGCTCCGAATCCCACACGGTCGCACAATGGCCGCCGCACTATAATTACTGCAGTTTACCGAATTTCCTCATCGACCGGTTATTGTATTATTTCCCAAAGCGCGCTCTGGCAGCGTGAGACCGTCCGGTGGTTGCACTCCACTCCGCAACAATACAACGTTCACGAGGCGAACGTTACGCCGAAGCAGAGCACTTTCAGCGCCATTCAATTCCGGATACGGACAGCTGTTCGGCCTGAATCAAATGGCCCCGTAAGTGCGTCGGTCACACGATCAAGAGTCAATATGTTATGGCTGCATATGTTTTCCTAAAAGTTATGCCAAAATGCATTCCTGATAGATAGTAAGAAAGCCAGGATCGAGCGAATAAAGCAACGTAATCCACAACGAGTAGAGACGTTACGATTGCTAGTTTCGTTTTGCGGTAATTTAATTTTTGTTCTTGTGTCTACCTGTTATTATTATGTCTACCTCTCGTTAATTGCGTTTGTACCACAAATCGATCTCTTCTCTGAAATACATTGAATTCCGAAAAAAAATTGCTCTAACATTTGCAAGATTTACTTGAAAATACAACGTTTTTTGAAAGTTCTGATTTACAAGCACCTTTATTTTACCCGATATAAAGTGACGACGCGGTCTGTGATGGAATCACCCTGTTTTGTCTGCAAATAGAACGCGGTGATGAGACAATGTCCAGGTCAAATTTTGCTTTCGTGCAAAGAAAATTGTGCAACTAATCCACAGGTGGCAGAAGCATATTATATCAATGTTCCGCCTGACTCGCTACCGAAAAGTAGCTTACTACCATCAAGGAGAAAATCTGCCGCCATAACCTTACGGTGTTCCGGCAGCAGGCAGCCCTCGAGAGTCAGAGTAGTCATTCTAGGCTCAGCGTGTTCAATATCCTCCTATCATCGCTTATCACCAGGCGAAATCGTGATCAAACCCTAACCTATAAGATATAAAAAAAAGAAAAAAAATTATTTCGTCTACTAATTTGTCTCGTATAGAACATCGAAACCTACGGAGGAAAGGACGCAGCGAAGTAAAGATGACACCTCTAAATAAACTATAATAATGCGTGGAGGCTGCATAGTGAGGCTTCGATCGCTCGGCTATACAAGTTCAAGCCTCGTACACAAACATTGGCATGCTCCAGCGGTAAAACCGATATTGGCACCCGTTGTTACCCTTTCGCAGAATCTAACTTATAAGAAACTAGCGGCCCGCCCTGGATTCGCACGGGTAGAACATATATGTCTACATAATTTGCATCAGTTTGTTGCGTTGTGTATGAATGCCAAAAGCCGTGAAAACATTTGTGACGTTTATGGAATGAATGTAATAAGTACGTGCCGAGGCCCGAGCGTCGCGAACGGGCTTGTAGGCGGGACTCCCAGATGAAGAACTTCAAGAATGTTCGAAACTGGTCGGAGTTAATTTTCCGGTAAATAAAATATATACGTGATAATAGCCGTTACAAACTTTAATATGTAGTAAGTAGGTCAGTAAGAGTAGCATAAATTAGGATCAAGAAATTTAGTAATTTTGACGTAAAAGTTGCTCTCTCTACTCGCCCTCATACGGATAAAGTTGATGCCAGTTTTAAAAAAGTGGATCTGTGTGAGTGGTGAAAATTGACATATTAGTAGTTGCGATATAGCCGAGGAACTTAAGAAGAACGACAGAGACCACAAAACAGTTTTGATTTGACTTATTTGAAAAAGACTAACTAAAGAAAAAAAACTCAATGTTTGGGTGCCACACGAGCTCACTGACAGAAACCTAATGAATCGTGTACTCATTTGCGATTGTCTATTGAGACTCAATGAAAACGAACCATTTTTAATACGCTTTTATTATTAGCTTCAGACGTATGTATGTTTGTATGTTAGTATGTAACGGAATCTTTGAACATGATTTTAACCCCCTTCAAAACGTCGGATTAACTCGAAATTTGGCATACTTATTAAGGACCGATGACAATAAATAAATTTTTTTAAAAAAATTTAAAAAAAAGTTCGACTAAAAAATGAAAAATAAATAATATCCAATCCAAACAAATAATATCCACTTATGATTACCAGCGATACTAAATAATAGTTTAAAAAAACTAAAAAAATACGCTTTTATAGAAAATCCAACTAAAAAATAGAAAATAAATTTTAATAAATTTGAATTAATAATAGTGTAAGAAAAAATGACTTTATTGTAAAAAAAAAGCGTGGGGTGCATGGTATCAATAGTTCCAAACATTTTATGAACAGATATGACTAGACGGGTTATTTTGATAATATCCTGAAAAGCACCCCACGCTATTTTTTACAATAAAATCATTTTTTCTTACACTATTTTTAATTCAAATTTATTAAAATTTATTTTCTATTTTTTAGTTGGATTTTCTATAAAAGCGTATTTTTTTAGTTTTTTTAAACTATTATTTAGTATCGCTGGTAATCATAAGTGGATTACCTACGACAAGAACGTGTGAAAAATATTATGGCCAATGGGTAGACAAGCTCCACAGAGTGTAGCGAAACCCGGATTAAGACGCAATAAGGTGATGCTGTGCGTATGGTGGGATTGGAAGGGCATCGTTCATTATGATCTTTACCGCCGGCAAATCCATCGATTCGGATCTTTACTGCCAACAAATAATGAGACTCAAGCTAAAAATTGGGAAAAATGATCGGAATCGAACAACAGAAAAGGAGTGGTGTTTCATCATGATAACACCAGACTACACTCATCTTCGTTCACAAATCTAAAATAGAGATGGCTGATTAAAAGTGTTAATACGTCCACCACACACAATATAGTCCTAACGTTGCCTTGCACTTTTAGATTTTCACCTGTTTCGGTCTCTTCAGAATTCTTTGGGTAGTATTAGGTTCAAGAGACGAAGATGACAACTAGTCATCAAACAAAATAGCACATATATATTGTAATCAAATTGAATTAAACTTTGAAAAATTATTAATATTAGTGAAAATACGAAGAAACTTTTCCCCCGACCTTAAATATATTATGTAGAGTATAATACAGTTTCCCCAAGCCGACGAAGCGGAGTCGATCATTATAATAAAGTGGGGGGGGGGGGGATCCTTGTCCGCGTTTAGTTCGCTGGAGCTCCGGCGAGTGGAAGGCTGGCGCGGGCGGCCGGCGCGCGGCGGCCGGCGCGCGCCGCTCGGGTGCGAGGTACGAGGTGCCGGGTTAGGCAACTGGCGTTAGATAACGGAAGCGCCGCACCGCGCGCCCTACGATGCCACGGAGAAAGCCGAACTTGACTCGTATCCGACGCGACGCGCGGTCAAAGGGCACAATACGACAACTCGCGACTTGAATGCTCGTCTGTGTTACGATGAGTGTCAACAGAATGCAGTCGCACCAAAATATATAAAGCAAATAAAAATGTGTAAAGCATAATATCTATTAAAATGAAAGCGGCGATGTGGCGATCGTCACGGTCCCAACGCGTCCTTGAAACGTGAACAGTAGGACGCTAAGAGACGCTCGCATCGCATAACGGGCACGGTGCACGGTGCGCCCCGAACGTAATGAGCGGAATGTTAATTTGTGATACGATCGGTAGGAAGGTTCGCTTCGAGGCAGATGTGCCAAAGTACGGCCGCGGCGGTCGGTGTGTCGACACCGGCATACACATCGCAGGTAACGACTATAGTTTACATGTACCTAGGTCATTTCGTGTTCAGATACAGGGGAGGCCTCGATGGAAGGCCGTCGGTTTCCGGCGCGGTGCGCGGTACACATTCTCTCCGGACGACGGACGAGGTGTTCGGAAATGAAACGATAACAATGGTAGCGGCGTGTTACTTGTGAGAAGCTATGCTCGCGGGAGGCGTGTTGTTAGACGTTATATTATGTTACATGTATACATATAAATTAGTCGGACACTCGACAGGAGGCGGCGCTGCAAATAATACACTTTAAACACTATATACATAGTCAGAGAACGCTCATACTATTCTTGCGATCTTTATTTATCTTTCTTTTGTAATGAGAAGCAATAGGTCAAAACATAAGTTGAGCGTTCTCCGAGCAGCCGACGAACAATGAACAGAGGTTCTGCGACACCTCCTCTCGGGTAGAGGCGCACCACCTGTTTGTACTTAAGTCATAATATGTGTACATGCCACCTAAAGCTTCTTCCCGCGGTCAGCGATTTAACAGACGAGTTATACAAGGCACCGTCTGCAGAGCGTCTACTGTGCCTGTCTGCCCCTCGTATGGTCTATTTATCACTGTTCGCGAGAAGTTAGCCAGAGATACTGCGGAGGTCAGCGCTCCTGCTATACCTTTACAGTGATCTGATAAAGGTGCGACGAGCACATCGACACGAACAACGACCGACAGATGTCCTACCGGAGCGCTCGCACTTCACCCCTCGACTACTCTCCCTCCTCGGACTACGAAGTGACCGAACTACACTCGAATAGAATACTACTCTATGACACAAGCAAAATATAATTCCGCTTAAATTCGTTCGTCCTACAGCAATTTAGTATCGCAGGGAGTCGACGAACCGAAGAATTCAAGATGAGTACAATTTGTAACGGGATTCAAAATAAGCTGCCATCGTAGGTAACCGGACGAAGTACAACCAAGTGAAGCTGGGCGATCACTGGGCGATCACTGGGCGATCATTGGACTGTGACCGAGAAGAGGCAGGCGAAGCATACCTTATAGATACCAATACACTACTGGACTGACCGAGGTTGGGCTACTAAAACAATTACAAACTGAATATTGAATCTCAACTTTCCTGTACAATTTCTAGCACTCCAATATTAGTTGATCTCATAGAGTTTTGATTTGTATACGTAACAGAAGCGATTGTCGTCGAAAAATTATTTTGTAATCGTTTATTGTATGGGAAAAGGTTTTTGCGATAATGACATAATAAATTGGCTGAATATAAATAAATTAAAAGTAAATGTCAACAAAACTCATATAATACAGTTTCAGACTTATCAATCCAAACAACAGAGATTAAATATTGTTTACCAAAATACACAAATAGAGGACGTGGACACGTGTACATTTTTAGGTATTACCATTGACAAAAACTACAATTGGAAGAGCCACACACAAAACCTATGTGATAAGCTTGATCGTTTCGTATACGCAATATGGCAATTGCGCATGTTAGTATCGAGAAATTCAGCATTAACGGCTTATCACGGTTACGTATCGTCGATTCTAACGTACGGACTTATTTTGTGGGGCAACTCTGTGGATTTAATAGAGTATTCATAATACAAAAGAAGTGTGTCCGGGCAATATGCGGAGCCTGGTTTACCGATAGTTGTCGACCAATTTTTAAAGAGTTTTTTATCCCTTACCGTGTATGTACATCATGGAACTATGTATCTTTGTAAAACGGTACCCAGATATCTTTGAAAAGGAATCGCGTAATGAGGGTAGAAAATGCAGACAATATAATAGATTGTACTTACCTGATTGCCATTTGGATATTGTTAAAAAAAATGTGTTTGCAATGTCTATTAAAATTTTCAATCATTTACCGAGATCTATACAAATGTTACCTAGTAATCTATTTAAAAAACAATTAAAATCATTACTATTGTCGAAATGCTTTTATAGTGTCAATGAATATTTTGAACATAAATTTGACAAATAATCTTATTAATAATTACTCACAAGCGATAATCCTAATTTATTTTTTGTTATATAATTTGAATTTAGCGCTTTGACATTTGTTTATTTTATTTTAACTATTTAAAATTCAAAGAAACTGAGCAATAGTTGCAGACATGTTGCACACTCTGAAAGAGAGTAGATTGTAAGGATCTTTTTTTTAATATGACCAACTATGTATCTACCTACATTCTAAGCAACAAATAAATTGAAATTGAAATTAAAATTGAAATTGATCTCTGACTTTTCTAGTACTCCGACCTCAGTAGGTCTCGTGGAGTATATCGTACCATATGAAGCGGATCGAATAATATGGCATCAAAAAAAAGCTTTTTGAAAAAACATTGCTCATATTCTTGTTGACTATAAATTTATTCAAATTCTGTAAATGCGAGCCAAAAACGTGATCAAAAATAATTGAGAGTCTCCCTAGAATACTGTAGCTACAACACAAAATGTACCTTCCCTTATGGTCCCATCTCAAAAATAGTCAAGATCGACCTTGGAGGAGACGAGTGCGAGTTCCAGACTCCAGGTGTAGACGGATCATATGATGATGAAGGCAGCCGCCGGTGCTGCCGAACAAAGATCGCCCGATGTATCGCTCGTTACTCTCGTACCAGTCATAACTAAATATCGTCATATTGGTTGAAAACATATGGGTGAAGAGCAGGCTATGAATATTGCTGAATTTACTTTCTTTTACATTGTCCGATAGCGAAACTTTAGGTCCAGCGTGTCGTGAACGGCGAGCATCATGTACTGCGTACGGCGCTTGCGTGTGCAGATTGCGGCGCGACCTTGCCTTTTACACCGCAAAGTGTCGACGGGTCAAGCGAACGTCGCTCGTCCGCAATCGCCGGTATGAGGTCGACCCTCGAGTGGGCGCTGACGGCCAATATTAGCGAACTTAGCGCGTCCACCCGCGCGCCTGCGGACCTCGCTACGACCCGAGCCGACCTCCAACGCCGGCCCACACACGCGTTGAGAAATATTCTACGTTAGAATACCAGCTAAAACAATGCCTCGTACATTTCAGCGGTATGCTAAAAACTCGCGTATTATATAAGAAGCGTGCGAAACAGTTCGGTGCGCTGCTCCCGCGCCGGCGACACGGTTCTCACGACTCGAGCGATATCAGCTCCCGGGAGCTCCGCAGTCGGAGGAGGCTCCCGTGGGAGGACGCCACTATAGAATAGATAGATCAAATATGAGGGTGACTGAGCCGCGGCGATGCAGCAGTCGAGGTGCGGCATGGTGACGGTGACCCCGCTGTCACCGCCGAGCCGCCGAGCCGAAACGAGCCTAATTATCATAATTGATTCATTATACAATGATGACCGCAACCCACCGTGTCCCACTATATCAACCGAGCTTCTCGGTAATCGTCCCATTATATTATTATTATATCAAATTATCATTACTTAATTGTACATTTCTATGTGTCATATTGCTATAACATTGTACCCATCGCTCTTTAGATGGTTATAGTTTTATCACTATTATTAAATTAAATTGGTGCGTCTCGGGACAGGACAACGTCCAGCGGCGGACTGTCACCGGCTGATTAAGATGATGATGACCTTTATAGAGACTTCATTCGGTCTCAATATTAGATACTGTATTATGTAGTGAATCATAGTAGATAGCCGATAACCTAAAGTGGCTCCCATTCCGGTATGTGAGTATGGACATGTATGTGTCGCGCCGCTTTAGTACATTACCGCGGCACCGAGAATGTAGGTCGCGGAACTCTACACCTACCGTGTTACATTATATTGTTTGGAATCGCAACACGAGTTCTGTTACGTACATTATTTGTGTATAGCAGAACCATGAAACATAACTTATAACCCAGTGGAACACGATAGGCGGTCGAACGACGCTATATCACCTAATATATATATATATATATACACCTTATATATATAACCTGGAATTTGTAACGAAGTGATACGATAGCGATATGAGTTCGAATGCAGGAAATGTAACGAGTCAACTATAACTACCCGTCTCGACTGTGAAGCTGAACGAGCGGAGCGGAGTCCAGGGAGCGCCGCACGAGGACGGGAGCGAACGACGTATCCGCTTCGATAACCGATAGAATCAAAGGAGACGTACACAGACAAGGAGAAGGCGGGCGCTCCGAGCGGACCGAGCGAGCTTACCTCGAGCGGCTGCAGGGCGTCATCGTCAGCGAGCTGGCGGCGGGCGCGGGACAGCAGCGCCGGGGACACCAGCGGCAGCAGCAGCAGCGCGCACAGCAGCGCGGGGCGCACAGCGGAGCGTGTGCCGGACATCGTGCGGGAGAGCGGACTGCACGCACCCGCCGCCGCCGCCGCCGCCGCCACCGCCGCCACCGCCGCCGCCGCCGGACGGGTGGGGAGCGCCACCTCCACCGACAGTATCGGTGCACTCGATATCATTACTATTTGACTAGGTCGCTTCACGACGATTACCTTAACGTCAGAAATGAGAACAGACAGACACGACCCGCCTCGTAGCACGATGACTCGGTCACGTGCGTCCGGTCCGTTCGATACACGGATAGGCCATTGTCCGCCACTCGATCGAACTTCCTTCTACTGTACCTCTAAATTTCATACTAGATCTGTTTTTATGAATTGCGCTAAACTAATCAAACATACAGAAAACATTTTTCCACCCTATATACGGTGTGCAAAAATTATAAGACATGGAAGGGAAGTACATTCCATATAAAAAATAACGGATTTATCTTTTTTTTTATACTAGATAGGTAAGCGTTTGACCACTATCTCACCTGATATTAAGTGACGATGCGATCGACGATGAAGCACGCTTACCTAGAAGATACCTGTTCACTCGCGATTTGAAGACCCCCGGGTTATAGTTACTGGGAAACACAGACACCGGCAAGGAATTCCATTCCTTGGCAGTACGTATGACAAATGATGAGTCGAAATGTTTTGTGCGGGTAGATGGAATGTCCACCATAAATCGACGGCGCACAGCGGTACGTCTGGTTGTCCGATAAAAGAAGGGGGATGGTGGAACTAATTCGTGCAATTGGATGGCACACTCTCCGAAAAGTATCCGAAAAAAACCGATAAGCTTGCGACTTTGCGGCGAGGCTCTGGAGCCTTTTACCAACAAGTTTGTCGTCGTTGATGAGTTTTTTGGCTTTCCTCTCTATTATTTCCAGCGCCTCCAGCTGGTATTTAGCTGAGCCATCCCAGAGGTGACAACAGTACTCCATGCACGATCGGACTTGTCAAAAAGGAAACATCTAAAAGGAAACATACTATAATGCTTTAAATACAGGAATTATTGAAAACATTTTGTCCGAGATAATGAGCCCGCTAATAATGTAAGATCGTTTAAATAACTAAAAAAACTACTTCAGTAATGACATACCTATCAGGCCTCGATCAAATTACAATAGAACCAAACGGCAAGCATAATATTCTCTCAAACAAACATAAAAAATCCTACTCAGTTATGACGGTGTTCGGAGGTACATAACAAATCTGCAGGGCTAGCATGGCCTTATCCCCGGGGGAAAGACAACATTATTTCCCTGTTTTTCGTCACTGACAGGAGATCAACACAACAATTTAAACGCTTGGTGAAGCTTAACCTCGAGTTTTGATTTTGTTTCGTATTAAAAAGCTTAAAAAAGAATTGATCAAAAGTCAGCGGGCGTTTATAATTGTCGAAAAACTTTACTTATAATGATTGCCTTTTCCATCAAACAAAACACGGATAGGTAGAAAGACAAAATAGTCCCCTTGCCATGCTAGCCCTGCTGGGATTCATAAAAAAACAAAAAAAAATCTGGTAAATTGAGAACCTCCTCCTTTTTTATAAACACGGTTAAAAAGGAAAAAATTTAAAGATACTATTTACTAATTTTGTGAGAAGGTTCAATAATTACATATATGGCATTTTTTGGTTGTAACTAACAATAATAATTCATTTATTTACTTAATGTGGGTACACAGTACACTTATGAACGTCAGTCTTTTTCATTACACATTAAAAATACAATAATTAAAATACATTACAAATTCATAGATTAAAAGTTAATAACAGTTGTGAGTTAGTCCTTAGAACAATTAAATTAAATAATGCATACAAATAAATCAAATGTCAAAACCACTATTTCATTACATACCACAGATACCTATTGAGTATTACCATGTGCAAAATTTGAATGTCACCAGAAAATAAAATACAAATATTAAGTTAAATTAAAATTTTAAAAAAAGATACATAGAAATATTCAATGAAAAATTGGTTGATGTCAATATTGTTACGTTAATGTCAAGATTTAAAAATAAATAATAATAAAATAACAGAATGTACAATTTTATGTAAAGAAATTATTGAGTATTCAAAGATGTATTTGACATTATTGAGGCATTGAGGCCATGCCTTTTTGTCATCTACAAATTCTTGGACTGAATAGTAGCCCTTATAGGTCAGCATACGTTTCACTGTGGATTTAAATTGTTTATCCTCCAGCCGAGTCAACCATTCAGGGAGGATGTTGTAGAAGCGAACACAGTTAATTGCGAATGATTTGCTTTTGACAACCTAGTAGTAGTACTACTACTACCTACTATAGTACTACGGAAGTATGAGTTTATCTTTGTTCCTGGTGTTATAAGAATTAGTGTCGCTATGTTTTTGGTATTTGTCGATTTTTTTTCTAATATACACGATATTTGCCAGGATGTTCTGACAATGCATAGTCAGGAAACAGATTTCACTAAATAGATTCCGCAGGGACTCCTGGACGCTAAGAAATTCATAAATAAAGCAGTAGTTTCTTTTGCAAGACAATATCTCAATATGTAAAAGAAGGCGCTCGTGTTTTGGATCGTTGTCTCGTTGAATGCCCATTCACGTATTCCAGGCAGGACGTTAAGCGAGTATAAGAAGAAATAATAGTTAACGAGTTATCAAATTCAGATATAATTCTCACCTCGGCAGAGGGTCGTGGTTACCTTCCTGCATCCGCAGGATTAGACCCGGATTAACTTAAACGATCCCTGGGTGGCTGACCACTGGTGATACCAGACCACTTCATAAGGATGATGTAGAGTGTTCTCGTCGTGTATATTTCGGAATCTATGAGACAGATAGCGCAATGATACATGATACGCTGTGGGGATAAGAGCAACTCGTATATTCCGTTGCTTCGATGGTATTGCAAGAACATAACGTAATACTAGGCTTCTCCTACAATTTGCAGGAGCCCTGACTCCTCGCCGACTTACAGCAGAGGGACTAGTGTGAGCTTATCAAAACCGTCTAAACGAACAGGTTGTACTCAGATCACCGTGGCCTGATGATCTCCCGAGGCATCCTCTAGTCTACGATCTGTAGGATACCCAGCTTTTCACTAACTAACGTAAAAAGTTTTCAAATTTCCGTAGGGGATTGTAACATTTTCAATGTAAAGGTCGATACGATAAGTCAGTAAGTCAAACAATGGGGTGCGCCGTGCGCGCCACAAACCCACGTGGGGTAGCGCTACAATGTGGCGCCGGAATTCGGCATAAGGTTATTCATTATACGCATTTACGTTCAGGGAGTAGAGTAATTTGCTTGGTGTTTGGACACTATCTAGTGCCCGCCTGGCCAGCTACCATCCTCAAGTTAGAAAATCTGTCGCCAAACATTTAATGTGTTCCGGCAGCTATCCTTGAGGGCCAGTTCTCATTCTAGGCCCAGCGTGCTAATCATTTTCGATCGCATCATCACTTACCAACAGGTGAGATAGTTGTCAAACGCTATAAGAGCTATACATAAAGCTCTATACGATATACAAAAAATCTCTTCGTAGGCATGCTAGTCATATTCGAGTAAAGTTCTTTAAACATCGGGTGTTTAGAATATTTTCGCTTAGTAGTAGCGAAGAAAGAGGAAGGAAGAGGTTGCTAAATTTTCTTAGGTTTCCTGCTAATAGGCAGCCGACTGCGAGTGATATTTATAGTAGATAGTTAGGATGAGATAAATAGTTCATAGCCGTTCTTTCGTAGGCCTTTTAATAGTGTCAGTTAGTTATGCACCTTGCCAAGATATCGCGACAACGACACACTAACGTCGACGAGAGTGGCACGTTTGCAAATCAGCTCAAAGAGGAAGGAGTGACATGCGTTCTTCTTACGTAATCGTTTCAATAACAACATTTGGTAATTTTCCATATACGGTGGCACTGAATGTGGATCACAGCCACCCGCGCAGCTTCCTGAATTCCGACCTGATGTAGAGTTACAACAATCTCCGAGCCAGCGCTCCTCGAGTGTTCGTTCACTGGGGCTGGTGTAGCCGCATGGTGACATCGACCGGTCGACGCACTGGCAGCTACCGTCGGTACACTACCCACCGACTAGGACGAGTATCACTGTTCAGGACCCACACATTCATACAAAGCGTACATATTACTTAAACAAATATAATGTAAGCCTAAGGCGAATACATTTAAACTTCTAAAGTAGCTTTTATGAACTGCTACAATATCGCCGTTGTCGATTGATCAGGTCGTTATTGAAATGGTTGCCTAGTACTTACAAAAAACCCTTATTTAAGTTCGTTGTGTTTGTTATATATCTGCGGGTTTTGTGCGCTCGTCGTAATTTTTAAATCCTTCTTTTTCTGTTAATAATGTAAGTGTACGACGGTTTGTACAGTGATCGTTAAAAATAGCTCTCAGCTTGTTGGAAATATAAATTTCTTCGATAGCACCCATACATCAGATGTTTAAACTCCTTGTGGAACATATCCTCCATAGCCATGACTTATTGCCGTCTTGTCTCTATCATCAAAACTATTTCTCAATAACCATTATTCAATACTGTAGTCACAATATATGACTTTTACTTTAAATGGTGAAGAGCTTGCCATCTCTCTCCCGCAGCGCTATCCACAGTCATTTGGAAGCTGGCGCTGAATAATTGCAAAAAAAAAACATCCGTGATTACCTATAACCGAACAGTTCACGACTAAATTGATCATGGATTAATCAATATTTAAAATTCAGAATAACGCTTCTGAAATCCGATGTATCCGATTGAAATGAGCACATCGTAGCAGTGGCTGTGGCAGGTAGTGGTCTTGTAGAATACATAGTTGGTTGTATAGAACTTAGTACTGGAGTTTGTATGTGATCATCATACTGCGATTAGTTTGCGTTTTATTTATGTGTTTAATTATTTCACATTTTTTTTGGATAAACATTGTCTGAAGTACTGAAACATGCATTGGGGGTGCACGTAATAGTACGGTTGGCAACCCTAAATTAATCAGTGCAATTAAAATGTTTTTAAGTATGGCGTTCCACGTTTTGACGAAGGCTGAATGGCTCATTACTTTTGTTTTTTTTTAACTCAAAGCAATATGTGAGTTATGCTTTTTATATTTTTAGAATAATTACTAGTATGATTGATAGGTTATTTGACGTATTTAGATTTTTAATTTGCCCATATACTGAATAAATGTTTTGAGATTTGAGTTTTGATCCTTAAGAAGTAAGACGCAGTTATTGGTCTCGTGTTTCGGAGCAGCACAGCGCGCGTTGATGTCTTTTTCATGTAACGTTTCGACCGACCGAAACATTGATTTAATGAAGTAGTCAGATGCTATGCTTGGAATACATTATGATGACTGTAAGTACCTTTAGCCCTCTCTGTACATGGAATCCCACTCGAAGTTGTTACGCAGTATGTTTTCCAAGGGCAGACGCTCCAACTAGGCAAAGATAACTTCGAGAAGATAATCCAGGGAAGAATTCAGCTGGGCTGGGCAGCATTTGGGAAACTCCGTCGAGTCTTCTCGTCGAAACTTCCACAGTGCCTAAAGACAAAAGTCTTTAATCAGTGCGTCCTTCCTGTCATGACATGCGGAGCCGTGACGTGGACACTCACGGTTCGATTCATCCACCAATTTAAAGTCGCTCAGCGAGCTTTGTAACTATGTATCTAACGAAGTAATTCGCCAGTGAAACTAAAGTGATCGACATAGCTCAACGAATTAGCAAACTGAAGTGGCAATGGGCTGGTCATATCTGCCGTAGAATCGATAGCCGTTGGGGTAGACTGGATCTAGAGTGGAGACTGCGAATCGGCAAACGTAGCGTAGGACGCCCTATGACCAGATGGAGCGACGACATCCGCAATACTGTGGGCAGTGACTTGGGAGAGGCCTATGTCCAGCAGTGGACTGTTACCGGCTGATTATGATGATGATGATGATGATAAGTTATAAAACCAAAAAGACCGTCTTCAAATGCTACGCTAGTCATTTTTAGTAGCAAGTTTGAGGTATTTATCACCATATCTCTGGAGATACTTCGTCAGAACTCGATGAAATTGAAATGGGACCACCTGGAAAGTATACCCTTTTAAGCAAAAAATATTTTTTTAGTAATAGGGGAAAATACATACAAAAATATTGAATTTAGAAGCTCATTTTTTATCGACTTGACAAAAAGTAGGAGGCTGGAGGTATTCAATTCGCCTATTTTTATGGTTCCGTACCTCAAAAGGAACCCTTAAAGGATCACATTGTTGTCCGTCTGTCAGTTTGTCTGTCCGTCTATCAAGACCGCTTATTCTCGACAACGCGTAAAGATATCAAGTTGTATATATATATCAAATCTCAAGTGTACGGTCTCATTTGGCTGTGAAAAAATCAAACTTGTAAGTCAACGCGATCAAAAGATATGGCCGTTTAAGTCTCATATTTTCGCATATTTTGTGATATCACGCGGGAATCAAAACCTATAGGTGCTTCCCGTTGACCTAGAATCATGAAATTTGTCAAAAAGCAAGGTTTTGAAGCATTTATATAGGAATAAATCTGAAAACTGTAAGTATGTAGTTGTGTGAAAAAAAGTGAATTTACTATTCAAACTTATTATTTATTTATGTATTTATTTATATATATGCGGTTGGTTTAATGCATTTTCTACGGATCGAACTACAAAGCTAAGTTTGTCCCTCAACCCGTTTGAGAAGTCGGTATGGAAGCTTCGGTGGGCGAGTCCAACTCGACTCGGCCCGTTTTTTTTATGTCTGTTAACTCAGAACTTTTTGAGAATTTTTTTTTTTTTGAGTGAATATGCTTCTTATTAGGTCGCATTGTAATTTGTTCGAAATCTGAGAAGTATCTTTAGAGATATGGAGATGAAAACCTGAAATTAGTACTGGAAATGACTGGCACGGCATTTGAAGTTGGTTTATTTTGTTTTGTAAACGATCTTAAGTCATTTTGAAGTCGATTAAAAATAAAAAAACACAGTGACAGTTTTAGTAACCAAAATGAGGGATGAGAGAGGGGAAATATTAAAGAAACACATGATAATATTTACCTAATAAATGAGGTAAGGTCGTACCCACGTAATATGATATGGCTGTGAGGGGAACGAAGTGCGGCGCGCGGCCGGTAATTGCTTGCATTATAATATTATACATTAGCCGTGGAAGTACATAAAAACATACATTAGAGGAGACAAGGCCACCCCCGCACCCCGCACCCCGCACCCCACACCTGCGGTAGGTCACGCGCTTTCAAACTCGCATTAACACAAGGAAACTTCCTTTCTAAATCGCTTCTGTAGCGATGAGGGATATCCCACGTGTGTAACGTTCTAAATAATGTAATGTTCGGTACGAGTTACATGAATGTCTGCCATTGAGCGGGCGGAAACCCTGCACGCAATCTACTGTTCCACAGCACAGCCTAGATCCACGCACACGCACACGCACGAGTGTAACTAAACTGTATACAAACATCAGACAATGATACCAGTTACGCGAGCGACCATCGCACCGTGGAAAATTTGGAAACTTGGAGCAATTTGAACGTAACTGACTCGTCCTTAGATGCAAATCACGCGGTTGTGCAACACTCGAGTGCCGGTTCCTTGACTGATGGCCTCAGCGCTACATAGACGGATTAACTACACTATATTTTAAATAATACACATACTATACATACATATATGAAAAAAACACATATATGAGGAAACGCAGCTGATAGGTGATAGGCAGCGGGTGGCGGGTAATAGGCAAAGCGTGGCGGCGCGACGAGTCCGCGTGGAAACTGTGCTGTGTGGACAGTTGTCTGCACGACGACGATAACATCCTCTGAGGCATATCATTAAAACGTCACACTTCTCGTTTTACTGAAGTACTAAGGTACCTAAATTCTGGTATATCATTTTTATATGCATTCCTAAGCTCTTCGTAGATGTGTTGATTACCCGAAAGCGACGTGCGAACGTCGGTGACGCCTAAAATAATCATTTTACCTGCAAAAAGCATCTTGGTTACGAAATCCGCGTAGTTTCTACTTCGGGTGTCTTCCTCTAAAGGTGTGTCCGACCGCTCGAAGAGTCAGTCGGATGCTGATCATGGAAATAGTAAAGCGGGATGAGACGTCAGTATGGTCGCTAGACGGATCGAGCTGGTCCATTAGGTGTTACGAAAAGCGGTATTGCAAGTGGGCTGACATTTCGCGGTCCGTCTGTAACCTCTCACTAATAACTATATTTCGTGATTAGCTTACATTCACGGAACATGTTCACCGTCTGTGTCGCAACTATCTCTGTGTGAGAGCAGGCACAGGCGCATCGTCCGCGAGCCCTCTGCTACGCGCTCAACTTGCACTTTGCGCGAGAAACATCGCAGGCGCATACTATTAGGCACATACTATTTCATAGACCCTCATCTAGTCTGACGAAAAGAGTTCCTGCGTTCAATTCCATCAACAGATTTACCATCTTAAAATTGACTAGATAGTTTTGCTAGCGATCCGGTCAAGACGACACTCTTGCAAAATAGCTCTTTTGGTTTTCCCTAATAAATGTTGTGACTTTCGACCGATTGTTGCAGTAAAACTTAAGAGATCTCGTGAGCGCGAGAAATGCAAAACGATCAATGCTCGAGGTCGGCCGGCGTGCATATTATGAATATAACGCGAGTATATACGATTATGATTTAAAAAAACTCGATGATAGGATGACAGCATATAATCATGTGTAAAAACTGCGTGGAGTGCAGCCGCAGCCGGCTGGAGGGGTGCAGGGTACGGGGGCGGGGTGCGGGGAGGGTCGCCACCGAGCGCCATCAACATGTTTCGTTATGATATCTACATTAACAGTTACATAATTGTTGCGGTAATCTTATTGCCATTGCAAATACTCGTGAACCGCGAACTGGATTCGATTCATATAACATATTTGCAAATTATAGATTGTGGGGCGAGCGTCGCCTTGCAACATTCGCTTTATTGATAAAGGAGGAGAAACAGCTACGAGCAACCTCACCCGGGGAAAACACCGATCATGTTGAAACTAGCGGCACACGCTGCAGTGACTCACATACACACGAGTCACGAGCTGGGAGCTAGCCCATCCTGCGCCGGGCTCGCGGACGGAGGAAACACTACCCAGCTCATTGTTTGTCTGGTTGGTTGTCTTTATGAGATGAGGTAACAACACAAACAAGACGCTCGCCTGATGGTAACCGATTTCACCCTATAAAACTCTGGTCTGATAGAAAACTAACTGACAGTTAGCTTGAGCTTAACTACCCATTGACCATGATATTTTCCGCACGTTCTTGTCGAAGGTGATCCACTTTTGATAACCAGTGATAAAATTTTTGGAAAGTGGTTCGTTTTCTTTAATGACGCAATGAAAACGAGCCATAGAGAATCGCAAAAGAGTACACGATTCACTAAGTTTCTATCAGTGAGCTCGTGTGGCACCCAAATATAGAACTTTTTCGTGTAGCCAGACTTTTTCAAATGGGTCAAAACTGTTTTGTGGGCAATCCTCAGTTCCTCTCGGCTATGCCGTAGGTAACTACAAATATGCCGACCTTACTCCACTTTTTCATAAATGGCCAACTTTGTGCTATTTTTACTGACACTGCATTTAGTCCGTAAACGTCACAATTTATTTCGCGGCTTATGTCATATGTTTTCCTTTTCACCTTCTACGCAAAAAGAAGGGGTGTTATAAGTTTGACGTGTTTATCTGTGTATGTGTGTGTCAGTCTGTGAGATCGTAGCGCCCTAACGAGTGAACCGATTTTGATTTAGTTTTTTTTCAACTGAGGGCTCGGTGGCGTAATCGGGAGAACGGTCGGCTTTGATGCTGTGGTACCGAGTTCAAACCGCCGTGCACAAATGGATTTTTCTATTGAAAAATTTATGTGCGCTTCTCACAGTGGCCCTCCGGTGAAGGAAAACATCGTTAAGAAACCAACAACCCCCGCATGGTGGTAGGACACTATCTAGTGTCCGCCTGGCCAGCTACCACCCTCAAGTTAGAAAATCTATCGCCAAAACATGTAATGTGTTCCGGCAGCTATCCTTTAGAGCCAGTTCCCATTCTAGGCCTAGCGTGCTTACCATCTTCAACCGCATCATCACTTACCAACAGGTGAGATAGTGGTCAAACGCTAGCCTACTAGCTAGGACCCACTACCTACCTACTACCTAAGTATTTAAGAGAAGGCATGATGTTTTAAAATATTCCACGGATATTTGATGTGATTATGGGTAAAGTGCTCTTCGCGGAAAATCAATCGACTCGGTGGGGCTATGTTGCTTTATAACAGAAATGCCATGGCCCGGTGGCATGGTGATGATGAAGCTGTAAGGAGCTTCATCATCAGATTCTGGCTATCATTTAAGTGTAAAGTGCTCCTCAAGACGAATCATTTGAGCCCAAATTCACTGGGGTTACGTTATTTTATCACAGAGATGCCGTGGCCACCTTCCAGCTTCATCACCAGTCGCTATATATCACCTAGGTGTAAAGTTCTCTTCAAGACGAATCAATCGAGGCCAAACTCGGTAGGGTTATGTTGATTTATCACAGAGATGCCGTGGCCACCTTCCAGCTTCATCATCAGACTCTGGATATCATCTAGGTGAAAAGTTCTCTTCAACACGAATCAATCGAGCCCAAACTCAGTAGGGTTATGTTGATTTATCACAGAGATGCCGTGGCCACCTTCCTGCTTTATCATCAGACCCTGGATATCATCTAGGCGTAAAGTTCTCTTCAAGACAAATCAATCGAGCCCAAACTCGGTGGGGTTATGTTGTTTTATCACAGAGATGCCGTAGCCACCTTCCGTCTCCATCATCAGACCAGCTCCATGGGACCATATCATTGTATTGTCACCGAAGATACATAAGTACACCAAATTTGAGTCCAATCGGACATCAGGAAGTGAGTCTAATTTCCTAAATTAAAGCTTCCAAGATTCCACCCGAACATACATAGTTACATACACACATACATACATACATACATAGATACATACATACATACATACATACATACATACATTGCAAGTTAAATAAAAGCTTGTAAAAATACACTTTAAATGTTAAGTTGGTGAGCATAGATAGATGGATGCTTTTTACTCTTCCACGCAAAAGCGGCTGAACGGATTTACATGTAATTTGCATAAAGATAGTAAGTATATAAACTGGATAGAACATAGAATAGATTTTAACGCGGGCGTAGCCGCGGGGCGTAGCTAGTAGTTGTAACTAGTAGCTGCGCCCCGTGGCTTCGCCCGCATTAAAAACTGTTATATATGAGAATCGGGGAAAAAATATTTTTTTACGTATATCATTAAAACAAAAATCACTTCGGTTTAACATTAAGAAAAAGAAAAATAAAAATGAAAAGTAAAAACTACTTGCACGCCATTTTTAAATTGTTTTCTGTCCGCCATTTGTGAATCTAACTAAGAAATTCGATACATTCTGAGGTTTTATTATAAATAATACTTACTTTAAAACCACCCTCAAGTTAGAAAATCTGTCACCAAACATGTAATGTGTTCCGGCAGCTATCCTTGAGAGCCAGTTCCCATTCTAGGCCTAGCGTGCTTACCATCTTCGACCGCATCATCACTTACCAACAGATGAGATAGTGCTCAAAATGCTAGCCTATAAGATATATAAAAAAAAAACCGACTGTTTAATGTATAATCTGTTCTCTGAAACTATTCCGATGATTTTGGGCAAACTCGATCTACCTGCTTTGAGTTGGCGAGGAGTTGAGTATTCTGCAGATTTCATGAGATGTCCCAGCTTAAGGTCAATGTTACCATGATCATACAATCTTATTGAAGTAAGAGGATATTGATTTTCGAATTAATCAGACCTATGAAAGTTGATCTAATAGCGTCATCATTTAGTAAAAAGCTCATAACCATAAAACGGATGAACGGATTTTGATTAATCAAAGCGAAGAACACTCTAGATTGAGACACTTTTTTTATTTTTTTATATCTTATAGGCTAGCGTTTGACCACTATCTCACCTGTTGGTAAGTAAATTCTAGTAAGTATTTGGCGTGTAGGTACTTACCTATATTTTTAAAACCTTGAGGCACTGAAGTATGGTAATTACCTAGCCTGAAAAACGGGTAGTGCTTCAAGCTTTTAAGGATATAGGTACCTACACGCCAAATACTTACTAGAATTTATTTTTAACATTTTAGTTCATTGTCCCAGATAAAAGCTTGATTTTAAAAATATTTTTTATTTATAATTTATAATTATAAAGTGTATTTTCCATAAAGGTGAATAAATACAGATGCAGTTTTCCGGCGCATAGTACCGGTACCGATCCGTTCTGGTTAAATATTCCATTGTTTCATCATCAACCTGTTTCTTTATGTGCGAGCCGTTATTATGATAACATTGGATTCTAGTTTGGGAAAAAAAATGTTTTATTTAATAGGTCTCAGTAATAGGTTCCGTTGGTACCCAAGCACAGATTATATAATAGTTCCAAAGGTTCGGAACCATAAAAAGGCATAATTTATTGTTTTGCGTTAAAAATAAACTAAAATAATGAGTCATTCAGTTTCATCTAATTGTTGAACGTAAGTCTTAAAAACCTCATTCCCTTGATAAGTGTAGGGTTGCCAACCATGAATTAATATTATATATCTATATATATAAAAGAAAGTCATGTTAGCTACTACACTTATAACTCAAGAACAGCTGGACCAATTTTTATGATTTTTGTATTTTTGGAATTGTCTTTGTCAGGAATAGGATAATAAGTATTAATAAACTGGCCAAGTGCAAGTCGAACTCGCAATCGTAGGGTTCCGTACCACACTACAGTATTTTATAAGATCGAGCAAAAAATACCACTATAATTTTTCGCCAGCAAAAAATAATAATTAATAAACATTTTATATCTTATAACGCCATCTAACGTCTAACAAAGGTGCTAGGGATCGACATTTCAATATAACGCCATCTACGGGACGTTTACCTAACTAAGCGTTCATAGATGGCGTGGAATGCTGAAAAAAATACGTTTCTTGTATGGGGACCCTCTATTATTTTTTACTTTATTCTGTTTTTAGTGTTTGTTGTTATAGCGCTAAAAGAAATACATCATCTGTGAAAATTTCAACTGTCTAACTATCACGGTAGATACAGCCTGGTGACAGAAGGACAGACAGACAGACAGACAGACAGACAGACAGACAGACGGACAGCGGAGTCTTAGTAATAGGGTCCCGTTTTACCCTTTGGGTACGGAACCCTAAAAACAATCAATAATTGACAAAAAAAAAATTATATAAGAAAAAATACAAGAACTACATCATCGAAATGAGCTACAGGTAGTCCTAAACACAGAAAATATCGATGTGTGCTTGGTCTCTGAATCACATTTTACACGTGAATCCTACATCAAATTAAAAGGTTATAAAACTTATCACGCACTGCATCCCGATAATACTGCACGAGGAGGCAGCACCATCATAATAAAGGATAACATCTACCATTACGAAACACATAAGTTTGAAGAACAACACATTCAAGCTGTAGCTATTCAACTTAAAACAAAAAGACATCCTATAACATTATCATCAATTTATTGTCCACCGAAGCACGCGCTGAAAGTTGAACAGTACAAAAGTATACTGAAAGCACTAGGCAACAGATTTATTCTGGGAGGTGATTTTAATGCTAAGAATACCTACTGGGGATCAAGACTTACTTCAACTAAAGGTAAAGAACTATTAACATCTATTAGAGAATGTAACTGTGACGTTATATCTACAGGAAAGCCAACTTACTGGCCCACAGACCCTATGAAGATTCCAGATCTCATAGATTTTTTTTATTTATAAAGACATATCACTAAGCTTTCTTCATATTCAGGAAGGTTATGATATGAATTCTGACCACTCACCGATATTTTTAACTATAAGTCAGAATATTATTGAGAACTAGCAGCCCGCCCCGGCTTCGCACGGGTAGAACATATATGCCTACAAAATTTGCATCAGTTTGTTGCATCGAATATAAAATATGAACATATTTAACAACCATCGTCATATTTCATCCAATTTACACAAAACCTTAACGAATTATGCACCTAAACCTTCCTCATAAACACTCTGGCTATTGGTGAATACCGCATGATAATCCGTTCAGTAGCTATTGAGATTATTGCGAACAGACAGACAGACGCAGTGATGGAATTTGTTTTATAATACTTACGTAGTGATATTGGACGGCCCTTTAGCGTAAAGGATAGTTACCCTGATTCTGACCCGACGGTCGTTGGTTCTAATCCTAGCTATATACCTACCAATGAAAGTTTTATGTGCATTCATGAATCATGAGTTTTCGTATAGTGGTAGTGGGATCATTAAATCTACCAAAAAGTAGCTTACCACCAAGGAGCCCGGGCCCGGTGGCGAAATCGGGAGAACGGTCGGCTTTGATGCCGTGGTACTGAGTTCAAACCTTACCGTGCACCAATGGATTTTTCCATCGAAAAATTTATGTGCGCTTCTCACAGTGGCCCTCCGGTGAAGGAAAACATCGTTAAGAAACCAACAACCCCCGCATGGTGGTAGGACACTATCTAGTCAGCCTGGTGTCAGCCTGGCCAGCTACCACCCTCAAGTTAGAAAATCTGTCGTCAAAAACATCTAATGTGTTCCAGCAGCTATCCTTGAGAGCCAGTTCCCCAGTCTAGGCCTAGCGTGCTTACCATCTTCGACCGCATCATCACTTACCAACAGGTGAGATAGTGGTCAAACGCTAGCCTATAAGATATATAAAAAAAAAGGTGAACATCTGCCGCCGTAACCTTACGCGTTCCCCGACGCAAAATGTAGGGGTAATATACGTTTAACGTGTGTATCTGTGTGTCTGTCTGTAGCATCTTAGCACCTAACCGGATGAACCGATTTTGTTTTTATTATTGATAGTTTTTTTTTGTTTGATAGTTGTCTTCATCGAGAGTTTTCTTAGCTTTGATTCATGAAAATTCGTTCAATCGTTATAAAACTATGAGCTTTTTTCTAGTTAATTGCGCTATGAAATCAACTTTCATAGGTCTGATCAATTCGAAAATCTTCTTCTTCAACGATATTGTAAGATCATGGAAGCATTGACCTGATGCTGGGACATCTCGTAGACTCTACAGAATACTCAAAACCTCACCAACTTACAGCTCAGATTATAAATGTCGTGTTGAGAGTCATTGGAATACTTTTAATGGAAAGATTATACATAGATCAGTCGGGGTGGTTTAAAATATTATATTATTATATATATAGATGAATATTATTTTATACAATAGATCATATTATTATACTATATTGACTTCAAATTGATTGTGATCGTGGGGATCTACAGCATAGCTAAGCCTATAATAATATTTTCGTAGTAACTATGACCTAATCTGTGGTTTCACTGCAAATATTTTATTAATTTTGCTATGCGTGTATGTGAAATTCGTGATATCTTCTAGAGTTTTCATTTGAATTATATACTGTAAAGGACAATTTTAATCTTTAATGTGTGGCCAAGCTAATTAACGTAATTATTTGGATAAGGATTAATACTATATACTTGAAAATAGCCTTGGAAGTTATGTAATATTTTTTAACAAAAATTTTAAGATTAAATTGGTTACTGTGAGTCAACCTTAAGAGATAGACATATGCTACTGCGGATTTTTTTGTAGGTCTTATTAAGTTATACAACTCTTGCATACAAAATATTCTTCTATCTATTTTCAATTAAGCAGCGTTCGTAAGAAACGTGTTTTTTCGACCGTTTTTTTGCCGACTTAGGCTGCAAATTAGGTCTCCTCGAATGTACCTTTGATTTAAACGGGATAATGTATAGCCTATTTTCATTCCGAAAGTCCATTCTATGTATTAGTGAAAGAATTTTTTAAATCGGTTCAGTAGTTTTTGAGCCAAATCATTACAAACATACAAAAATACAAAAATACAAATGTTCTCTCTTTATAATATTAGTATAGAAGAAGCCAGTCCTTCCCTGGTAAATAAAAATACAGACTGGGAAAGCTTCAAATTAGATTTAGATTGTATAATTGACTTGAAAACTTCATTGAAATGTCCAAATGAAGTAGATATAGACTTGAAAAAATTTATCACTGACATTCAATTTTGTGCCTGGAAAAATACGCCAGAATACAAAAAGAAAATCAGAAGTAATTATTATCCTACAGAAATAAGAGATTTGATTGTTTATAAAAGAAGACAGCGAGAGCGATGGCATATGAGAAGATGTCCTAAAGACAAAACGCTATTGAACAAGCTAACAAAAAAACTTAGAAAGATAATACAAGCTTTCAATGATGAGTCTATGAACACTTACTTGAGCCAGCTTACAAGTGATCGTTCAACTAACTATTCATTGTGGAAAACAACTAAAAACCTCAAAAAGCCAACTCTACAGGTCCCACCTATAAAAGAAACTGACGGGAGTTGGGCCATCAACAATAAACAGAAAGCATTTAGATTTGCACAACATTTACAGTTAATCTTTCAGCCTAATGAGGATACGTACCATGACTTCACGCTAACTGAGACAGCCCAAGATGGTATCGAAATTCAACTTACAACGCCAAGAGAAGTATATAATGAAATAAAAAAGCTTGAAAAGAAAAAAACGCCGGGCTATGATTTGATTTCAGGAGAAGTACTACAAAATCTGCCTCGAAAAGCGTTAGTCAAACTTACTACACTCATCATCATTTAGACTTCAGTACGTACCCGACATGTGGAAAATAGCTGAGGTGATTATGATCCAAAAGCCTGGTAAGCCACCCCAAGATGCAACATCATACCGACCAATTTCTGTGTTACCAATAATATCAAAGTTATTTGAGAAACTGCTTTTAAAAAGGATAAAACCTATCATAGAAGTTAGAAATCTCATTCCTGACTACCAGTTTGGATTTAGGAAAAAACACTCCACTATAGACCAGGTTCATCGAATTACCAACATCATTGAAAACGCACTAGAAGATAAGAAAGTTTGCACCACAGACTTCTTAGATGTAGCGCAAGCATTTGACAAAGTTTGGCATAAGGGGCTCATACACAAATTGAGAAGTATGCTTCCGAAACAGTTCGCAGATATTCTAGAGTCTTACTTAACACAAAGGATGTTAAGAATAAGACAAGATGACTCGTTCTCAGACTTAATGCAAATGAAGGCTGGCGTACCACAGGGCAGTGTTCTAGGTCCGGTCCTGTACCTATTATATACCTGTGATATCCCTGAGTTAGAAAATAATACCATTGCAACTTTCGCGGATGACACAGCCATTATGGCTACAGGGGTCACCCATGAAGAAGCAGTCGCAAAGGTCCAGACAGCAATCAACACCATAGTTGATTGGACAAAGAAGTGGCGAATAAAGCTTAATGAAACTAAATCTGTCCACATAGATTTTACAAATAAAAGTCCTAACTACCATCCGGTATTCATAAATAATCAAGCAATACCATACGACTATAAAGCAAAATATCTGGGTATGACTTTAGACGCAAAGCTAAGCTGGAAGCTGCACGTCAAAAAGAAAAGAAGAATTGGAGCTCCGCTACAAGAATATGCACTGGCTGTTCGGAAGACATTCTTCCCTGTCTGTGAATAATAAATTATTATTGTATAAACAAGTCCTAAAACCAATATGGACTTATGGTATCCAGCTATGGGGCTGCACCAAACAAACCAACATACAGATAATACAAAGATTCCAAAATAAAGTACTCAGGAGCATATTTGATCAGGATATTAGAGCAGGATTGTACGTGCACCGTGGTACATCAGAAATGTCGATCTTCACCGGGACCTAAAAGTGGAGCACGTTGCTAAAACAATCAAACTGTTTGCTGAAGCTCACGATCGCAGACTTCACCATCATGTGAATGTCGAGGCCATCCAGCTCCTCGACAACACGGAAATAGTGAGAAGACTAAAAGGGTCAAACCCTTCGAGTTACATTAGTGATACTTTATCAAGTGAACAAAGTGTAGTGATAGTGAACGCGAACGCTATAAAAAGAACACAAGAACAAAGTGTCTTCCCTTTAATAGAGACATTAAGAAAAGTGTTAATGGACACATTCTTAGTAATATTCTAATAGTAAATTATGTGAAAATTAAATTACTCATTAGCCTAGTTGTTATAAGGCTAGATTGTAATAGTAGTGAGATATCTGCATCAAGTAGATAAATATATAAAAAAAAAATATAAGAAAAAATATTTTGCCAAAATGTTCCTGGGTTTCAAAACTGCCAATCATTTGATGTTCAATTGTTGATCCCGTCGATACGGTAAACCTCAAATTAATAAGGGTCATCGCTCCACACGAAACCCAGTAAAAACTGCCAATCATTTGATGTTCAATTTCTTATTCCGCCGTATTATTTTTGTATAATTATGGCTCCACACGATTAGTGTATTTAGCCAGTGTCAAGTATAAAAATTCTTTCCATGTGTGGATAGTATTACAATATTCGGATTATCGCGTATTTTTTTTTGGTATAATTATGGCTCAACACGATTAGTGTATTTAGCCAGTGTCAAGTAGTAAGTCAAGTAAAAATTCTTTAAGTTTTAGTGAATTCAAGTCATGTAGATTTTTAAAATGTCAAATATTGTCAGTAATGATAATTGTTTGACATATTTATTCATTATCAAATGTGCGTGCGTTCAGAAATGTATGCTTACAAGCAACTTAAAAAAGTGTATATATTTCCAAAAACAGTTTTTACCAACTTTTATTCTATATCTGTATTGCCATAATTCATTAATTAACTTAATATCTCTTTTTTATTCATTTATTACGTTCATAAAAACCTAAATTAAGTTCATCTAAAAGGTAACACGACATTAATTGTCTGTTAGGTGGTAAGAAGTTCGCCGGGCCAGCTAGTATCTTATATATATATATAAAAAGAAGTCGTGTTCGCTACTGTACTTATAACTCAAGAACAGCTACACCAGTTTTTATGATTTTTGTATTTTTGGATATGTATTTGTCAGGAATAGGATAATAAGTATTAAAAATAATGAATAATTTACATAAAAAAATTATATAAGAAAAAATATTTTGCCAAAATGTTCCTGGGTTTCAAAACTGCCAATCAATTGATGTTCAATTGTTTACCCCGTCGATACGGTAAACCGCATTATCGCATTTTTTTTTCTGTATAATTATGGCTCCACACGATTAGTGTATTTAGCCAGTGTCAGGTATAAAAAACTTCAAGTTTTTGTGAATTCAAGTCATGTTTAAAAAATGTCAAATACTGTCAGTAATCACAATTTTTTGACATATTTATTGAATGTCAAATTGTCTGTGTATGCGTGCCAAATGTATGTATGCTATAACGTATCCATAACAAAAAATACATAAATACCTAATTATCTTGCTGACACGGGGTTGAAGTACTTGATTATTGTATTTTTATTCTAAATCTGTATTGCCATAATACATTAATAAACTTAATATCTCTTTTGTATTAATTTATTACGTTCATGAAAGCCTAAATTAAGTTCATCTGAAAGGTAACACGACATTCATTGTCTGTTAGGTGGAACGAAGTTCGCCGGGCCAGCTAGTATTCGTATATAAAAAAATTGGTTTAGTACCTATCGCCGACGATTTGAAATTGAATAAAGAAACACCTTAGCAAAGTAAGCATATAAATGATACAAGAAAATGGCAATACGCGTAGTGCCATAAGGCTAAGCACGCACATGGTTGAGATGCGTTTATTGTACACGGTAAAATAAACTGTACACAATAGTTCTATGATACTGCATACTTCGCAGAATATGCGTGCGGTAGAATAAACGCACAGCAACCGCTGTGTGCGCTGCACTAACCGGTTGGGATTTTTTAGGGTTTCGAACCCAAAGGGTACCAACGGAACCCTATTACTGAGACTCCGCTGTCCGTCTGTCTGTCTGTCTGTCTGTTTGTGTGTCACCACAGATTTTCTCAGGAGCGGGTGGACCTAGCAAGTTGAAATTTATACCAGAAACTGAGATCTATAATCCCTATTAGGTGTGTAAAAATCAAGGTCCTGAGTGAACACGATAAAAAGATATGGGCAAATTTAGATTTTCACGAAAACTTGTAAGTACCAAAATGTACCTTTATTTCCAACTTTTTTATTTTTTGGAATGTTTCCTTTACTTTCACTATAAAACCTTACTTTTAACCAAAATTGACAATTCTAGGTCAACCGGAAGTGCCCTATAGGTTTTGGGTCGAAAACCTATAGGGTACTTCCCGTTGACCTAGAATCATGAAATTTGGCAAGCCAGTTCTCATAGCGCAAATAAAGGAAAAATTCAAAAAAATAAAAAAGAGTTGAAAATCAAAGGGTGTCCCCATACTACATAGTTCACTGCAATCAAAATAGGCCTCTGAGTTATATAAGCGCTCATACAATTTAGAGGTCCAGCTTAATTGGTACCAACCAACATTGGTACGGAAGTTTTGGTGGGCGAGTCCAACTCGACTTGGCCGGTTTTGTTATGCTATTTTATGCCATAATTCAATAATATGATGGCAAATTTTATGCATTTGTTGGAGTGGTTGGTGTTTTGGAATTTTTTATGCCAGTGTGGGGCAAATTCGATATTTAATATAAAAAAACTGCCTTAAAATTATTACCAGGCAGAAAAACTACGCGAGCCCTCACAAAGCTCGGCTTTTAGCTAGTATAATAATATCTGGATGACCTAGCTTTACTCACTTTTTTTTTTTGTAAATAATGTTTTATGTAAAGTTTTGGCTCCCAATAATTCTCTCACAAAAGAACAAACTTGGAAAAATTAATCATCTCGTCTAGACTCGAACCGGGTCCTTCTGATCGCCATCCGATCGATCTTCCACTGATAGCTCATAACAATGTAACTATGGCAAAATTTATCTTCATGTTCTAATTATATTGTAGAAGTTTTTCATTACCTGAAAACAGGGATAAAACAACATTTTCTGAGAATGAAAACCTAGATAGATCGATTTATCAATTTATTACGTTATTTATTTCAGTATTTTTTGCTCGATTTTATAAAATATTGTAGTGTGGTACGGAATCGGAACCCTACGAGTGCAAGTCCGACTTGCACTTAGCCAGTTTATTACAAACGTGTTGAGAAAATGAATGTTCACAACGAGTAGCAGACAATTAGCTGCTATTATAACCTCGCATATGTGTGTGGTGGTGCAACAAAGTCACGTGTCACCATAATATAATTTTAAAATCCATGTACTATGTAAGTGTAGACGGTCGTTGCGAGTGGGACCGGGTGCAGAGGTCTCGGTCACATCGATATGAATAGAATGGTGCGCATGCGCGCGGCGGCCCGACGCAGTCCTCGCGACCTACTCGCGGCACTTGCGACATCTTCCTATTATCCTAAATAACTAATTCTGTCGTAATAAATCATCTTCGATCGATCTCGGCATGTGGATGACGAAATTAGGCAATTTATGGGCAGCGATAAACATGTCTCCGCTAAAACGGTCATTAATGAGACGCAACATGTGTAACTTCGTATTTGTATATAGGTGTACGTTGAGGCATAGTGTGGTCGCTCACCGCTGACGAGAGGGTCGAGCCAACTGGCGGATCGAGGTAAGGTGACGCGAGCTAGTTTACAGCCAAAACGCGATGATATCAGAAGCAAGAAGGGTGGTATGCTCTACGGCGCTATAGAATCCAGCTTGGAAGTGAGCACTTGCTTTTGGCAACATTCTTCATCATCGTCATCATCTAGCTGGAGGGCGTCCTACACTACGTTTGCTGAGCCGTGGTCTCCACTCTAGAACTCGTTTACCCCAACGGTTATCGGTTCTGCGACAGATGTGACCGGCCCACTGCCATTTCAGCTTGCTAACCCTCTGTCGATCACTTTGGCTCTCTGACGGATGACTTCGTTTCAAATTCGATCCTTCAGAGAAACTCCGAGCATAGCCCTCTCCATAGCTCGCTGAGCGACTTTGTATTTGTGAACTATGAGACTGCAACATGGCGCAGTACAGTAATGTACAGCGGCAACTAATTATCTTCGAGCTGTGTACCTATAATACCCCACGGTCCAGTTATATCGCCCCCCTCCGCTGCGCCGCGACGTGCCCGCCCTCGTTTAATTCGATAATTTCGCAATTCGGTATTAAATTAATCCACCACGCCCGCCGCCGCGGCCGGTGCAAATCTAGGGTCTAGGACGTAAGTTTTTGCTAGAACGGTTTCGCTGTTATAACTCAATAAGTTACTAGATACGTATAACTATAGAATAAAGAATAGTACAAGTATAACTAGATACGTACGAGAACGTGGCGAGATCGATACACAGTCCTAGCTCCTACAGTCCAACCTCGCGCTGAATGAAGACAAGTGTCGTTCAAATAGTACAATCATCGCATATATTCTGAGGGCGAACAGTTCAGGTATATTATAGATTCAAAAATACGACGAAGCACTTCGAGAAAAGTAGTAAGTAGAAAGGTAGTGCCCTTGCGCTTCGCTTAGCTCGTCTTCGTTCCCGGGGGCACGATAGTGCCCCCGCCAAGACTTTGAGATTTTGTCTGACAGACAAAGCCTGGACCACAAACTCACCTGGTGATATGTGAAAATGCGGTTCATGATGGAATCGTGATCGACTGGAATAGAAAGGTGGCACTGGGTAGAGGCGAAGGAAAACTGAATATGTGGGTGCTTCGAGCTAAGGCCGACGTCTATCACCAGTTGTCACCCAGTTTAGCACCACTACCGTGGTATTAACTGCACTGAGCCCCCGGAGGCAGGTGGACTCTTCCCGACCGTAAACTGAGAAGAGAACTTAATCGAAACGATCAGATGCGATACCACGCTGCAACGTTTATCACACCGATATATAAGGTGAATGTTGCAGGAACGAAGGCAGCAGCACGCGCGGTGTGCAGTAGCTTCAGCGTCGTGGCGATCATCACCCGCGCTGCCGTCGTAGTGTGGACCTCGCCTATTGAACCTCGCTGCTACCTGCTGTGTACGTGAGACGACATCTGTCGCGTCGTTCGCTGCACAGTATAATATCCTCGTGTCCCGCGCTGCCGTCGTAGTGTGGACCTCGCCTATTGAACCTCGCTGCTACCTGCTGTGTACGTGAGACGACATCTGTCGCGTCGTTCACTGCACAGTATAATATCCTCGTGTCCCGCGCGTGCGTTTATGTCTTTTGTACGCGGCGTGTGAAAAATTGATATTATTGAAACACTGTTATCTCTACTATCCATGTAAAACATGTTACGGCAGAATCCTGAGCTACGACAATTTGGTAAAGTGACACCGTATACGATCGTTGCGGGTCGATTATTGATACCTAATTTACAACACTCGTGATCGCAGAAATCTCCACCCGGATACTATTGTATGAGTAAGTTGAAAAAAATCAAATTAAGATTTAATTCGTTGTAACTTGTAGCTTCTTCACGGGCAATGTTCCCAGAAGGCAGACATTTTGCCACGTGTATTATAGCTATAAGTGCCGTATATTGTATTTCAAATTAAAGATTTGACGTGACTCTACAGCCATAAGACATGAGTGTGTATGCAAGACGGGTTGGGATAGTCACGTGCTGTGGGTTCCAATCCAATACACAATATATGAAAAGTCTCACTATCGTCTACCATTTCGAGACAAGCAAGATTCCATCGAAAACAGTATCATCACTAAACATCAGGTGAGATAGTGATCAAGTGCTTGTCTGTCCGCGTACATAAAATAAATACATATATGAATAGATGTTAGAAATGTCGTGTGTCATAATTCATAATTTATTTATTGAAGTTATACTTCTTTTGGCGCGATAGAGAAAAATGATGAGAGTGAATTTTTATGATGCGCGCGCACACCGACACCTAAATTTAACATCGTGAAGTTAGTTCTAGGTAGTACGATGCGCGCGCACACCGCCACCTAAATTCTACACCGTGAAGTTAGTTCTAGGTGGCATGACTATGTTCAAGTTGTATATGTCATTTCGTAAGAACGTCATATTTAACGTCATATTTTTACGTTAATAAAACCTTTCTTATTTAAATAAAATTATTTTTGATTAATTTTAATTCACTACTGCATTTTAGTTATTTTTTTCCATACGCCACAGAAGTATAACTTCTAACGCGTGTACAATAAGTACACACACGTTTTTTTTTATTTATTTATTTACTGTAGCAAACTTTACAAGGCTTTTCGTAACTTAGCCTTATTCTAGATAAAATTTACAGCCTTATCTAATGATTAAATCCCTAGTTCCTACATTAGGATATCCTGTGTTGCAGAATCTAGTGACTTCCTTTGAAGCATTCTTGAATATGACATGAACAATTCAGAATAATTTATTTCATCAAATCATAGATTTACAAATTTGTCAAGTCAGCGCGGCTGAGGTTGACATTAGTGGATAAAGGGCGAGCTTCGACCGTGACGTCACGCGAGACACACCAGCGCACTCACTGGTACACCAACTCTGCAGATTTACATTTACGTTATGAACTCGCGCCGACACCGAGCTCGCATACGCAACTATGTAGTAATCGTTAGAATAATTATCTTCTGTGCCTATTATCTGTATGTCGGTATACATTATTAAACAGTGTATGTATTGTACTGTATAAAGGTTTATGTTTGACAGAGAAGCACTTTACTTCTACCTCACCTGATGTTAAGTGATGAAACCGGGTAAGATGATATCGGCGTGTCGGTAAATAAAAGGAGGCGCTGTATGATTAGTTGGCAGCACACAGTGCAGTACCGCGCGCACGTGTGTAGGAGCCGTGTCGCCGGCGCGGGCGGTCTGTGTGGCTGGTCAGTGGTCACACACGTAGCGGAACATTTATCTCAGTCGAAGGTTTGCCGCGAGTGACGATTGGCGCACAAATGTGGAGCGGATTGTGTATTTCATTGTATAATGAGGCCGCTGAATGAATGCGCCCAAACAACTTTTACAATTTACATGACGTTGCTGCGGGATCCCTTTGATTCGAATTTTTAGTCCTAATTTATTTTAGCAAACGGGTTCCGTGTTATTAATAATACTAAAGGATAATTTATTTAGAATATTGTATAAATAGGCAATGCTTTTCATCTAATACTATAAGAATCTTTGTCCTGATATACTGGTATATTTGTCTTAGTACGTAGGGGTGTACTAAGAAAGGATTTTTCAAAATTCACCCCTTAAGGGGATGAAATGGGGATTCAAAGTTTGTATGGAGAAACAAGATTAGATAGTCTTTTCTATCCGAAACTTCACACAAGTGCTTCAATACAAAAATAAGTGAAGACGTGGTTCAGGTTTTTTTGAAATGCCACCCCAAAGAGGGTGAAATGGGGTAACAAAGTGTGAAAATCAATATTGTTTGGGATTGCGCTAAAACTTGGCATGCAGATAATTATTACAACGTTAGTTACCTTTGAAAAAGGATTTTTCAAATTTCACCCCTGAAGGGGATGAAACGGGGGTTCAAAGTTTCTATGGAGAAACATTATTAGATAGTCTTTTCTATTCAAAACTTCACACAAGTTCTTCAAAACATAAATAAGTAAACACGTGTTTTAGGTTTTTTCGAAATTCCACCCCTAAGAGGGTGCAATGGGGTAACAAAGTGTGAAAATCAATATTGTTTCGGATTGCGCTGAAATTTGGCATGCAGATAGTTATTACGACGTTAGTTCCCTCTGAGAAAGGATTTTCCAACATTCACCCCTGAAGGGGATGAAACGGGTGTTCAAAATTTGTATGGAAAAACAAGATTAGATAGTATTTTCTATTCGAAACTTCACACAAGTGCTTCAAGGCATAAATAAGTAAACACGTGTTTTAGGTTTTTTCGAAATTCCACCCCTAAGAGGGTGAAATGTGGTAACAAAGTCTGAAAATCAATATTGTTTCGGATTGCGCTGAAATTTGGCATGCAGATAGTTATTACGACGTTAGTTCCCTCTGAGAAAGGATTTTCCAACATTCACCCCTGAAGGGGATGAAACGGGTGTTCAAAGTTTGTATGGAAAAACAATATTAGATAGTCTTTTATATTCAAAATTTAACACAATTACTTAAGTAAGTAAATACGTGTTTCAGGCTTTTTCAAAATTCCACCCCTAAAAGGGTGAAGTGGGTTATCAAAGTCTGAAATCAATATTGTTTCGGATTGCGCTGTAATTTGGCATGCAGATAGTTATTTTGACTTCGGTATCCGCTAAGAAAGAATTTTTCAAAATACTCTCTTTAAGGGGATGAAGCGGGTGTTCAAAGTTTGGATAGTCGTTTTATTCGACATTTATTTTCACACAAGTACTTCTGTAAATAAATAAGTTAATACGAGTTTCAGACTTTTTCAAAATGCCACCCTAAGAGGATAAACTGGGTTAACAAAGTCTAAAAATCAATATTGTTTCGGATTGCGCTGAAATTCAGAATGCAGATAGTTATTATGACGTAGGTATAGGTATCCGCTCAGAAATTATTTTCTGAAAATTCCTCCCGGATACGGAACGGGGATTCAAAGTTTGTATGGCAAAACAAGATGGGATAAAGTACGTGTTGTAGGATTTTTCGAAATGGGGTAGGTAACAAAGTCTGTAAATTTAGGTTTTTAGGGTTTTATAAATATGAATCCCGATTTGCCTTAGTCACGCGATAACATGAAAACGGGTGAACCGATTTGGCTAATTCTTATTTGATGTGTTTAATGATAGAATCGTTTTTACAAAATGAAAGTTTTAA
The DNA here is from genome assembly GCA_954871355.1 of Cabera pusaria. NCBI lineage: Eukaryota > Metazoa > Arthropoda > Insecta > Lepidoptera > Geometridae > Cabera > Cabera pusaria. The sequence goes on from OX940905.1 coordinate 51,694, forward strand.
GTAAATAAAAGAAAGTTTTAACGCGGGCGAAGCCGCGGGGCACTTCTAGTTTAGAATATATTATTTCGGCCTAATTTTGATTCGCGTAAAGTTACGGTGCACATTATTTCTTTGTCTATAACTTATTAGATACTTTACGAGCCTAGATTTAAGTAAATAATTACATAAATGCTTAGAGTTGCTTGAACGGTGTAACAATGATATTATGGAAGAAGTCATGATGTCTATCATCATGTCATAGTCTCAAACATTTTATAATCCGATGGGGGTCTGCAATGTCTGCATGCACAGATGACTACATATATGTTGCCCCAGCTCTATACAAGATAATACAACACATGTAACGGAAGGTTACATGACGTTTTCTATTTGCAGTTGAACGAACATTTAATATTGTAAAATACATAAATTGGTAAACCGGCAAGCAGTTATTCCACCGATTGTACCGCTAACGCAGAACAATAGGTGCGAGCGAGCAGGAAGATTATAAGTGGAGACAGGAGATGCGCACGGGCAGCTTGTGAGCTCGCCTTCGCCACTCGCCAGTCGCCTCTAGGCTACACTTGCGGCTGGTTCACGCCACTTTGCGCAATCTCCATACACCAGACGGTTGCGCGATCTTGTTTCCGTCTTATTATTTTAATGTGTATTTCTGCAATACTGCATTTTTGAAAGTTTCGGTGACAAGGATCACCTGCAGCTTAGTTCTAGCGCCGGAATTGACCCCGCCTTAGGGTAGTTTTGAATAGCACGCTAAACTGTAAACTCATTCTTTTTATACCCACTGTTTGCAGCATATTATTGTTAATCTTGTATTTAAATTAATTATATTTCATTTGAACTTTTTTAATCTTCTATTATGTTCCTTTGTGTGATGCAAACCTAATAATTTTGTACATTGTTATGATACACACAATAAAATTTTCATTATTTTATGTTTTTGTAAATCTCCGTTCTGATTGTCCACCACCACGACAATCTCACCACGCGGGTAACCACTTTCTTGAGATGTCGTTGGACAACCAGAACGGAAGTAGATAAACCATATCGTAATAGATTGGTTCTATCACTTCCAGGGTTCCCTTGCCTACGGTGCGTACGGATCTCCATTCCACTGCAGCAGCTTCCGACGTACTACCTACTCCCCGGACGAGGCCCTTACCCTTGCCAGCTGGCCACGGATACCAGGAGAGTGTTTGCCTGCAGCGGTAAAATCAGATTGGCAGTAAACCCACGACCTATAAATATTTGTGCTCACTACCTGATTTTTCCATTAAAAGATAAAATATTAAAATCGTTGTTCTCATTTTTGTCATAAGAAACAGGTAGGTGTCGCACACATCGGTCAACAGACAAAGCTACTATGTATTTACGCTCCTTAAAGTTACAATGTACAGTTACATGTATTAGTGAGCCACCACGAATTGTCTTCTGTCCAATGAATGTGCTCGCAATTGTATGTATTTATGATTGTTGTTTTTTATTATCGGTAATATAGTACCTTTCACAAGCCAGTGTTCTGTAATACACATTATGTCAACTTTATAAAAGTCAAGAAATAATTGTAAAGAGGCCTCGTATATTCTGGTGGAAAATGTTTAATGTTGCGACTTGTTAGGGTGAAATCTCAAATATGATGTAGTTACATTAGGCTTGTTCTTAAACTTTATTTCATATTTTACTATAGCGTATTACATATGTAAGCCTTAGTTTTAAATGTTCTGTGTTGTTGTAATAAATATTAATTAATTAATTGATTCATGAAGTGGGACCTAACCCGTTTTCCATGCGTTAGTTACACTACAACTAGCTCACAGAGTAACACCACTACGTTGGGCTCGCCGTGTGATCCGTTACAACACGGAAGACAGGATCATACATAAGGTTACGGCGGTAGATTTTTGTGTAGTGATGTCCTAATCCATCATATACATAGGATACACGTGGGCAACGTTTCAACTAAATCGGTTAACCAGTTTGACCGTGAAATCAAAATTATTAAAGGTGCTATTAAAAAATTATGATACTTAACAGGAATATGATTAAAAATATGATGCCTCAAGATTTATGCTTAAGTCCTAATGGCAAAGTCCAGTTGGACTCGCCCCCCGAGGCTTCCGTACCAACTTCTCAGACTAGGTTAAAGGACAAACTTAACTTTGTAGTTCAATCCATATAAAATGATATAAATGATAATTGCACCAACTACAAATAATAAGTTTGTAATAGCAAATTTACGTTTTTTAACCGACTTCACAAAAAAGGAGGAGGTTCTCAATTCGTCTGTATGTTTTTTTTTTTTTTTTGTGTGTGTATGTTACGCGATTTCTCCGTCAATAGTGAACGGATCCAAATGATTCTTTTTTTAATAGGTAGGATACGTTTCCGAGGTGGTCCCATTTTAATTTTATCGAGATCTGATAAGTATCTCCAGAGATATGGAGATAAATACCTCAAACATAGGAGAATGTACTGGTTTTAGTAGAAGAGTCCCAAGAAGATTATACACAAAAGAGGTTGCCATTGGATATACTTTTGAAGACTAAAAAATATGACCTTGAATAATGTTTTTACATCTTTCTTCTCGTTGATTTTGGTTTTTGACAGATATTCTTACGGTAACTGTGAGCGAGATAGAAATAAAGGTGGGGATAATAAATATTTTTTTTAATATCTTTATAATATCGTTTGACCACTATCTCACCTGTTGCTAAGTGATGATGCGGTCGTAGATAGAGAAGTGGACTAGAATGGGAACTGGCTCTCAAGGATAGCTGCCGGAACACATTAGATGTTTGGCGACAGATTTTCTAACTTGAGGGTGGTAGCTGGCCAGGCGGACACTAGATATGTCCTACCACCATGCGGGGGTTGTTGGTTTCTTAACGATGTTTTCCTTCAACGGGCAACTGTGAGAAGCGCACATATATTTTTCGATCGAAAAATTCATTGGTGCACGGCGGTTTGAACTCGGTACCACGGCATCAAAGCCGACTGTTCTCCCAATTACGCCACCGAGCCGTCAATAAATAATATATATTAATAATTATAATAAATAATTATATATAAATATAAATAATTTGTCTTCACAGGAATGTTCTACCGGGCAAAGTCTTGTTAAGGTGCAAACTTTTTTAAACATACCTAAGATTTTTTGACATGACATGACGTTTGCCGAAGATGGCGGCCATTTCAGTCCCGCGACACTGCATACATTATTAAATAACTCAGAATTATGAACGTACTTTGTACCAACCAACACTGCAAAAAAAAATTATAAGCATAATACCACAGATTATATAATAGTTACTACGTAAATAATACTTTCCGTTGTTAGGTTGGCTACACAGTGCTTTCATAATTCGGGTTTCATCAATATAGGGAAGTGCCTCTTATAACGTAGTAGAGTGATTCAGTACTCTGTTGGCCATATGGCGGCAAGTAATGTTAATAATCGCAAATAATACTTTTTTATATTCATTTTGGAATACAATTTTTTTTTTTTTTTAATGTTTTTATTGGTCATATGATACATTATTATTATTATACTTACTAGTGTAATTAATTAACCTAGGAGTATAAAAGCTATGGCTATTACATGTTTTTCAAGCTTATAAACTTATATAACATTTAAAACAGGCATTTACTATAAAACTAGACATGAGAGATGATAACATTAGATCTACTAAGTAGTTAAACAATTTACTATGTAAGTTTTAAAATTAACATTACATTTTCAAACGAATTTTGATAAATAATACCAAACAGCGGCAGATGAATTAACTTGTGGCGATAACCGAAAAATGCAGGTATCTACGCAATAGCAACAAGAACTGGTTGAGTGAGTGACGCGCAGGCGCATGCGCTCCGACGCACGATGCGCGCCCCATATCCGCTCTTCAAAGCACCTGATAATAAGAGTGGTAATGGCGCGCGCCCGCGGCAAGCGATGAATGAGCGCGCTTCACTCTGCCTATTCCTCGGGTCCAAAGTCGAGAAATAAGTGGTGCGGTAACTTATACCGCTTATATTTATCGATAAAAGTGAGACTTTTTCTGCGGGTTTTGCATAAGTTTTTAATTAGTTTATTTTTATGTTTGTGATGATTTTTATGAAGATAAAATGTTTTAGATAGGTTAAAAATAAATGTTTGTATACTGGGGAACCCTATTTTATGATGCAAAATGCTGAGATTAGTTTTAAATGGTGTGTTAAAAGCATATTTGATAACTTTATTTTGTATAACCTGGAGTTTATTAATATTGCTTTGACATGTACTGCTCCACACCGGACAGGCATATGTAATGCACGGTCGAATCAAGGTTGCGTACACACGGAGTTTAGTATGACTGCTAAGACAGGAACGTCGGTTTAGTATGGGGCTTAGGGCATTAAAGGCTTTCATTCCCTTGACACAAAACTTGGAGGTATTTTCAGTCCAGTTAAGTTTGTTATCCAGGGTAATACCTAAATATTTAACAGAGCGATGCCATGGAATCTGAAACCCGTCAATTATTAATGTTCTAGATGGTAATGTCCGTCAGTGGAATACAACTAGTCCGTGTTATAAAAGTATTTGGATTTATTTTAATAAAATAGACAATTAATAATCGTGTGTGTCAGATGCTTTAATTGCACAGGGCCATTTTGGACATTGTCCTTTGATACCTTGATGACATAATTATTACTAGTGAATATTATCACTTTAGCAAGGCATTTAAAGTCAATTTTTTTAGGGTTCCGAACCCAAAGGGTACCAAATGGACACTTTCTGAGACTTTGTTGTCCGTTCATCCGTCCGTCCGTCCGTCCGTCCGTGTGTCTATACATATGTGCGCACTTTACAGATCTGTATCTTCTTAACCGTTATAGGTACATACTTGAAATTTTCAAAAAGTATATATCCGTCAGTGTATAACGGCCCAGACACCAAATGTAATAGATGCATGTAATTTAATTAAAAATTGTTATGCACTAAAAAGGGTAAAATAAGTTATTTTTCAAAAAAAATAAAACCGACTTCATAATCACAAACAGGCACTCAAAAGCGAAAAATAAATTACTTAAAATTATTATAAGCGCTACCCACTTATCTATTTGAAGTCGGTGCCAGCCAAGTCTATTGGATAGTAGATAGATACTATGTATGTAGTAGTAGTAAGTAGGTTAGTAAGTAGGTAGAGACATGTAGGTATTATCTATCTACTACCTATTAGACTTGGCTGGCACCGACTTCAAATAGATAAGTGGGTAGCGCTTATAATAATTTTAAGTAATTTATTTTTCGCTTTTTAGTGCCTGTTTGTGATTATGAAGTCGGTTTTATTTTTTGTGAAAAATAACTTATTGGTATTAAAATACACATTTACGCTTTTCTTTTTTATCCCTTTATAAGTGCTTAAAGACCTTGCTTCTAGCCAAATTTCACGATTTTAAAAGTCAACGGGAAGAACCCTATGAGTTTTCGACCCAAAACCTATAGGGTACTTCCGGTTGACCTAGACTTGTCAATTTTGGTTAACAGCAAGGTCTTACAGCACAAGTAAAGGAAAAATTCCAAGAAATAAAAAAAGTTGAAAATCAAGGTTTGGTATTAACAAGTTTTCGCGAAAATTTAAATTTACCCATATGTTTTTATCGTGTCGTCGACTTCAGTATCTGGTATAAATTTCAACTTGCTAGGTCCACTCGCTCCTGAGAAAATCAGACGCACCGACAGACGGACAGACGGACAGACAGACAGACGGACAAGAAAGTGATCTTATGGGTTCCTTTTTTTACCTTACGAGGTAAGGAACTCTAAAAATGACATAAAGAAATACAAACGAATTGAAAATCTCCTTATTTTAGGTCGGTTAAAAAGACGTAGTTATAAGTGAATAACTAGTCCTCTTGCCACGCTTGCCTCGCCGGCATCTTTAAAATATCCTCCCTACCTCCTCATTTACAAAACGTGGAGTTTTCATAAGATGGAGTCAAACAATAACCTATGTTGACTCGTACATGGTCAAAATAAATGTGCCAGTCGTGGAAGTATGAATGTGACTCGCGTACAATGTAGGTGGGTCACTCGCGCACGTGTACATTGTTACTGTTACTCTTTTACTGCGATTTAAAATAAATGTGTGAGTTTATGTACGCATGTAAGAAGTTATATTTTTGAAAAATACTATATCAGAACTAAATAAGAATAGTATATACCTATATCTATACTAATATTATAAAGAGAAAACATTTGTATTTTTGTATTTTTGAATTTTTGTATGTTTGTAATGATTTGGCTCAAAAACTACTGAACAGATTTAAAAAATTCTTTCACTAATACATAGAATGGACTTTCGGAATGAAAATAGGCTATATATTATCCCGTTTAAATCAAAGGTACATTCGTGGAGACCTAATTTGCAAGCTAAGTCGGCAAACAAACGGTCGAAAAAACACGTTTCTTACGAACGCTGCTTAATTGAAAATAGATAGAAGAATATTTTCTATGCAAGAGTTGTACAACTTAATAAGACCTACAAAAAAGTCCGCGACAGCATATGTCTATCTCTTAAGGTTGACTCACAGTAACCATTTTAATCTTAAAATTTTTGTTAAAAAATATTACATAACTTCCAAGGCTATTTTCAAGTATATAGTATTAATCCTTATCCAAATAATTACGTTAATTAGCTTGGCTACATATTATAAATTAAAGTTGTCCTTTACAGTATATAATTCAAATGAAAACTCTAGAAGATATCACGAATTTCACATACACGCAACGCAAAATTAATAAAATATTTGCAGTGAAACCACAGATTAGGTCATAGTTACTACGAAAATATTATTATAAGCTTAGCGATGCGGTAGATCCCCACCGATCACAATCAATTTGAAGTCAATATAGTATAATAATATGATCTATGGTATAAAATAATATTCATCTATATATATAATAATATAATATTTTAAACCACCCCGACTGATCTATGTATAATGTTTTCATTAAAAGCATTCCAATGACTCTAAACACGACATTTAAAATCTGAGCTGTAAGTTGGTGAGGATTTGAGTATTCCGTAGAGTCTAGGAGATGTCCCAGCATCAGGTCAATGCTTCCATGTTCTTACAATATCGTTGAAGAAGAAGATTTTCGAATTGATCAGACCTATGAAAGTTGATTTCATAGCGCAATTAACTAGAAAAAAGCTCATAGTTTTATAACGATTGAACGAATTTTCATGAATCAAAGCTTAAAAAAACTCTCGATGAAGACATCTATCAAACAAAAACTATCAATAATAAAAACAAAATCGGTTCATCCGGTTAGGTGCTAAGATGCTACAGACAGACACACAGATACACACGTTAAACGTATATTACCCCTACATTTTGCGTCGGGGAACGCGTAAGGTTACGGCGGCAGATGTTCAACTTTTTTTTAATATCGAACTTATAGGCAAGCGTTTGACCACTATCTCACCTGTTAGTAAGTGATGATGCGGTCGAAGATGGTAAGCACGCTAGGCCTAGACTGGGGAACTGGCTCTCAAGGATAGCTGCCGGAACACATTAGATGTTTTTGGCGACAGATTTTCTAACTTGAGGGTGGTAGCTGGCCAGGCGGACACTAGATAGTGTCCTGCCACCATGCGGGGGTTGTTGGTTTCTTAACGATGTTTTCCTTCACCGGAGGGCCACTGTGAGAAGCGCACATAAATTTTTCGTTGGAAAAATCCATTGCTCTCGGTAAGGTTTGAACTCGGTACCACGGCATCAAAGCCGACCGTTCTCCCGATTACGCCACCGGGCCCGGGCTCCTTGGTGGTAAGCTACTTTTTGGTAGATTTAATGATCCCACTACCACTGTACGAAAACTCATGATTCATGTATGCACATAAAAAATTCAATGGTAGGTATATAGCTAGGATTAAAACCAACGATGGTCGGGTCAGAATCAGGGTAACTATCCTTTACGCTAAAGGGCCGTCCAATATCACTACGTAAGTATTATAAAACAAATTCCATCACTGCGTCTGTCTGTCTGTTCGCAATAATCTCAATAGCTACTGAACGGATTATTATGCGGTTTTCACCAATAGCCAGAGTGTTTATGAGGAAGGTTTAGGTGCATAATTCGTTAAGGTTTTGTGTAAATTGGATGAAATATGACGATGGTTCTTAAATATGTTCATATTTTATATTCGATGCAACAAACTGATGCAAATTTTGTAGACATATATGTTCTACCCGTGCGAAGCCGGGGCGGGCTGCTAGTTATATAATAATTTAAGATCGTTTAAAAAACTAAGCGAACCGACTTCAAACATCGCTCTAGTCAAAGTAGCCAGTAGACGGAGTAACTATTATGTATTATCAATATGACAAGTCAAAGTAGCCAGTAGACGGAGTAACTATTATGTATTCTGTGCCAGTAGTTAGTTGAGTAGTATGTCGTCGAGATATGTAAATAATTAAAAACGGCTCGGCCGATTTCTTTCAAATTTAAATGAGACCACCTCTTGAAACAAAAAAAGAATTTTCCAAATCGGTTCAGGCATCTTCGAGTAATCGGTGAACATACATAATAAAAGAAAAGATTCCGACGAATTGAGAACCTCCTTCTTTTTTGTGAAGCTGTTTCGGTTAATAAGTAAACTTAAAAATTAAATAAATAAGTAAATAAGTTATACTTAAATATGGGAATTAACTGGGCAACTGGAGTCGGACTCGCACACGTAGGGTTCCGATTGAACAAAATTTGTCCAAACAATTAAGTGCAAAGTTTTAACATCGATATATATAAATACCGTGTCAATACTAAACATGCTTAATTACTACAACGCTATCTAACGAATATCTAACGAACTTCTAACACCACCTACGTGAACGTTATCACAAAGGTGTGAGGGTAGGTAATAATAAGGTAGACCAGTGTTTTTCAACGTGTGGGTCACGACCCCCTAGGGGGTTGCGAAGCCTCTATAAGGGAGTCGCGGGGGGTCGCGAAGCCTCAGTAAAAGAAAAAAAACAAAGTTTGAGTATATACTTTTAAAGAAAATATTAATTAAAGAACTTTTGTAGGCGTTGTGATTGAGAGTGCTTATAATATTTGTGTCAAAAGAAAAATATGTAATTTGTTTCCTGTAGGCCACACGACCACACCCGCGGGCAGAAGCTAGCAATATAACAAAATACAGATTATAAACAGTGCAAGTAGTTGAGGGCCCGGTGGCGTAATCGGGAGAACGGTCGGCTTTGATGCCAAAGGTACCGAGTTCAAACCGCCGTGCAACCATGGGATTTTTCTATCGAAAAATGTATGTGCGCTTTTCACAGTGGCCCTCCGGTGAAGGTAAACATCATTATGAAACCAACAACCCCCGCCCCCACCCGCCGCATGGCAGTAGGACACTATCTAGTGTCCGCCTGGCCAGCTACCACCCTCAAGTTAAAAAATCAACCAAACATCTAATGTGTTCCGGCAGCTATCCTTGAGAGCCAGTTCCCATTCTAGGCCTAGCGTGCTTACCATCTTCGACCGCATCATCACTTACCAACAGCTAAGATAGTGGTCAAAACGCTAGCCTATAAGATATATTTTATTTAAAAGTAGGGGGTCGCGAATTTTTTTTTCATTCTAAGGGGGTCGCGCCTTGAAAGAGGTTGGAAAACACTGAGGTAAACAATCGTTCATAGATGGCGCTATAGTAAAAAACACGTTTTTTGTATGGGGACCCCCTTTAATTTTTAACTTTGTTCTGTTTTAGAGTTCCGTAGTCCTAACAAGGAACCCTTATAGTTTCGTCATGTCCGTCTGTCTGTCTGTCTGTCCGAGGTTTTGCTAAGACTCCGTTAATACTATAAAGCTGTAATTTTGTAAAGGTATGTATATAAATAGCGCCGACAAATTGGTGAAATAAAATTTTGAAAAATATTTTTTTAGGGTAGCTCCCCTATATGTGAAGTGGGGATTTATTTTTATTTCGTCTTCTACCCCATCTTGTGGGGTATCGTTGAATAGGTCTTTTAAAATGACTTAAGGGTCGCTAGCACCATTTCCGATTGAATGCTCCATTTACGAAATATTAAACTTTAAAGTGCAAATTTTAGTTCCAGTAGCCCCCCTCCCCCCTCCCCTTCTAAAAAGCTAAACTGTTGGCTTGTAAAATCCGGAAAAATTCGTGATAATAGTGCATTTCATGAACTTTTAAGGGAAACTATAGCGGTTAAGATAACTTTATTAGTTTAGCAGTAACAGTCGTTGAACTTGGGTGTTGGATAATTTTGTAACAAATACAAAATCCTTAAAATAAATCCTTTAAAGTGGCAATGTCGAAGTACCTAGTTGCTTGTTGATAACGGGTAATGACTTGCATTGAATAACGGGCTACTACGGAACCCTACACTGTGCGTGGCCCGACACGCACTTGGCCGGTTATTTAGTATTTGTTGTTATAGAGGCAACAGAAATATTCAGTATTCAGTATTTCAGTATTCAGTATTTTATTGCGTCTATAAAAGTATTTACAAGGTCTTAAATAAAATGTACAGTTCTTTATAGACCCTGGAAGGGCAAATACATCACGGTTCATCACGGTTCATGAGATACAGCCTGGAGACAGACGGACAGACAGACAGACAGACGGACAGCGGAGTCTCAGTAATGGGGTTCCGTTGGTATTGGTATCCTTTGGGTTCGCAACCCTAATAAACCAAAAATAACTCCTAAAATTGTAAAAATACACAATCCAAATTGCCATCGTACCGATGGGATTCGAACCTGCAACTCCTGGGAAACATGCCCGGGTGCTCTCGCCAACAAAGCCACAGTACGATCCTATCTATACGACGAAATTGATGGATTGCATTTTAACCAATTGTGCATTAGTGGCGCCATCCATGATAACTATTTAGAAGCTAATCAATCAGATGAAATCATTACAGTTTTCAGATCCAAAGAGAGATGTCGCACTGCTTCTATCAAATACATATTATGATTCTTGTGTTACATACTTTATATTTTTGTACATTGTTACACACAATTCAAAATTTATAATAATACATAAATATAAAGTGTAACACTTAAAGACACATAATAAAAGAGAAAAAGGTTTAATAAAAAATACATTAAAATAGAAGATTGTATAACAAGGGTGCAATATAGTACATTTCTACGATGCCGCTATTTCGAATCAAGAACGAAGCGAAGGATTCTAGAGAAGAATCCCGAGCGTAGCGAGGGATTTAAAGTACGTCGGCCGAGAGAAAATACTATTGCAACCGAGTTTTACACTCTGCTTTTCATCCCCCTCTATGAGAAAAGGAAATGAAAGGCTCAAATTAAGTTCAACACGAGAGAAAATAATATTGCAACCGAATTTTACACTCTGCTTTTCATCCCCCTCTATGAGAAAAGGAAATAAAAGGCTCAAATTAAGTTCAACACGAGAGAAAATAATATTGCGACCGAGTTTTACACTCTGCTTTTCATCCCCCTCTATGAGAAAAGGAAATGAAAGGTTCAAATTAAGTTCAACACGAGAGAAAATAATATTGCAACCGAGTTTTACACTCTGCTTTTCATCCCCCTCTATGAGAAAAGGAAATAAAAGGCTCAAATTAAGTTCAACACGAGAGAAAATAATATTGCGACCGAGTTTTACACTCTGCTTTTCATCCCCCTCTATGAGAAAAGGAAATGAAAGGCTCAAATTAAGTTCAATAAAAACACAACTAAACAAAACACATATGACACATATACACACAGCACATACACAAGCACTTTTGATTTCTTTGGTTTATGTCCTTCTGAAGATATGCTACCAATGTTGTATAGGTCCTGATTTGAATATTATTATTAGTATTGACTGTCGATATCAGCATCGAGTAAATACTCCAAGAAGGTTGCCTGAATTTGGCCAGTTCTTAATAATTAGCTAGAAATACAGTTTCTGAAAATGAATTCGCTTTTTTTGCACTTTTCCACTCGACGCATTTTGTATAGGCTTTTTCGCAGGACTTTGTTGATAACAGATTGTTTATAACATTTGTTGCGTCGTTTTGTATTCTTTCGGGCGTTAAATGAATACTTTCGTTATCAGAACTCATTTTCTTTATAAATTAATAGTTTATTTACTCGTAGCACTGCAACAAAAAAATTATTCGCGCGCTTATTGTATTCTTCTTCATACGAGATTATTTTTACTATTACAAGCTTTTATTTAACTTGCAATGTATGTATGTATGTATCTATTTATGTATGTAACTATGTATGTTCGGGTGGAATCTTGGAAGCTAAATTAGACCCACATCGCGATGTCCGATTGGACTCAAATTTGGTGTACTTATGTATCTTTGGTGACAATACAATAATATGGATATACCATGGAGCTGGTCTGATGATGGAGACGGCAGGTGGCTACGGCATCTCTGTGATAAAACAACATAACCCCACCGAGTTTGGGCTCGATTGATTTGTCTTGAAGAGAACTTTACGCCTAAATGATATCCAGGGTCTGATGATGAAGCTGGAAGGTGGCCACGGCATCTCTGTGATAAATTAACATAACCCTAGCGAGTTTGGGCTCGATTGATTCGTGTTGAAGAGAACTTTTCACCTAGATGATATCCAGGGTCTGATGATGAAGCTGGAAGGTGGCCACGGCATCTCTGTGATAAATCAACATAACCCTACCGAGTTTGGGCTCGATTGATTCGTCCTGAAGATAACTTTTCACCTAGATGATATCTAGGGTCTGATGATGAAGCTGGAAGGTGGCCACGGCATCGCTGTGATAAATCAACGTAACTCTACCGAGTTTGGTCTCAATTGATTCGTCTTGAAGAGAACTTTTCACCTAGATGATATTTAGCGACTGGTGATGAAGCTGGAAGGTGGCCACGGCATCTCTGTGATAAAATAACGTAACTCCAGTGAATTTGGGCTCAAATTATTCGTCTTGAGGAGCACTTTACACTTAAATGATAGCCAGGATCTGATGATAAAGCTGTAAGGGAGCATTTTTTATTGCAGTGACTTAGAAGCTTATTAACTACTTACTTTTTTTTCAGTAACAAGGTAAGACTTAAATTCATATTAACTTGATACCTTCTCGCGTTCACGAGATAACAAGTCTTGACAGACAGACTACGAAGTGATCTTTCTTCCTTCTTGACAGTGACACTGCGAGTTCCCTAATGAGAGAAACCAAAGAGTAACATAATTTATACTGACTAGTGAAACCCAGAGAAATAAAATATTAAATTTCGTTTATTTGCCTTAATTTAAAATGCAAACTTATTTGATCGTCGATCGTTGAATCTAGAATGATTAGTGGGAAATTGACGTTTATACAGGGTGTCCCATGCAACCTGTACCAGCGAAGGTCTGTAAATAAAATGAAATGATAATTTATAATAAAAGTTGTTAGTGGATAGATCTATGTAGGTAAATCGAAAATATATTCATAAAAGTTTGACGTATGGATTTTGTTCGCATATACGTCGGAGAAGCGGCAATGCCAAGCCCCGATAATAGCTAATAAGTAAAACTGCACAGAATAGATTAATTAAAAGTGTCCGTTCGTTATTACACGATGTGGTGTGAACAGTAAGTGCGGAGATGGCCGCCGGCCGCCGGCCGCCGCGCGAGGTGCGCTGCGATGCAGACATAATCCTCCGCGTTACGTAACGCGAGCGCCGTAAGGAGCCACTCTAATCTAACTGGTTGCTTGTTATTATATTATAATTAGTGTCATACTTACTTCTACGAGTTATTACACATTTGTTTATTGTACCTTCTTCCTCAATGCCTCCGTCGTACGTCACTCTGGAGTTACGACAGAGTAGGTATTTACAACCAATTTACTCGTAAGCATTTAAACAGTACGGAAGATGTCAAGGCGATGTAGTTCGCGGGAGCAACTGCGAAATGTCGACAATTAAACATATAATGAGCGAGTGGCGAGGGCGGCGCCCTGACCCGCAAGTCGGCTCTAAAGTGTGGCTCGCCAAGCCAACGAGCAATTGGCCTTATTTGTTTACGTAAGCTTTTTTAAGAGATATGCTTTGCGTTTGACTTGTCTGCCCCGTGATTCAGCTATTGCCATATGCACCACCTGTCGTCACTTCGTCGTTCGGCCACATATTCTGTCTAGCTTGTATATTTATAAGACGGCGTGATAATGAGAATAATAACCCCCGTATGGTGGTAGGACACTGCCTAGTGTCCGCCTAGCTACCAACATCAACTTGAAATATCTGTCGCCGAACAAGTGTGTTCCGACAGCTGTCTCCAAATGCGAGTTACCCGTTCCACATCGACACCACCGACAGGTGAGATAGTGGTCAATCACTAGCCTATACAATCAAAGCTACATTTGAGTCCCACAACAACTCTAGCATCTGCATGCCGAAAGGTGCCCGATCTTCATCCTAAATGTTCATTTGCAGTTCACGCAATACCAACTGCCTCCTAAATATGAGTCGGTAACTTGAAGGAGAGTAAATTGTTAAACACAATCCAAAATTTCATCGTACCGACGGGACTTGAAATCGCAACCTCCGGAATAACATGTTTCGGTGCATTGTCAATTAAGCTTATTAACTTATTAATATTTAACTTACGTAATAAGTAGTCATAGATGGCGCCACCAATGCATAATTGCGTTAACAAATGCAATCCACTAATTTCGTCGTAACGATACTTCGCACCGATGCTTAATTGGCAAAGCACCGGAACATGTTATTCCGGAGGTTGCAGGTTCAAGTCCCGTCGGTACGATGAAATTTTGGATTGTGTTTAACAATTTACAAAAATATACAGTGTCTAACACTTCAAAGAAACATAATATTTGAAGGAGAGTGCTGAAATTATCCGACATAAACATTATCAAATTTTCTCAAGTGAGCCATAAGACGGCGGGGCTCGTATAAATAAGAGAAAGGCTAAGCTAAAGCCACTATAATACAGTCGTAAAAAACTATTTAATTTCTAACCTGAACAGAATAGAATACATAATATTTATTGTGTATTAGCAATAGTTCTGTTAGCTACTTATCCGAGAAAAACTATGAACAGTAGAGGCGGAGAGCGTGCCCGAGTGTCCCCATGTCCGCATGGAAGCGAGTCACCGTCGGTGACAGCACAGTGGTCGTGGTCGCAGTGTGTCACGGTGCTTCCCTCCGCGGTGTAGGTGCGATAACGAGGAGTGTAGTGACGGCGGCGGCGGCGGCGGCCGGTGGGGAGAGCCGGTGGTGGGTGTGACGGCGCGTGGCGGCGCAGCGCGGCACTCCACCGAGCGCGCCCGCTCCGCCCGCCCGTGCCGCACAGCTCCGTCCGCGCCCGCAGCTCGCCGTCTCCGGTAACGTACCGCACACACCGCACACCGCTGCGCTCGCCTCACGCAACCTCGCCGCACTCGCTCGAGTTTCGTCACCCTCGGTACGAACCGCTTTCGATAACGGTGAGGCGGGCGCACCACACTCCACACCGCGACGCGGGCCTCGACCGCGGCACCGGCCAGCCGCGGCCGCGGTCGCGACCCGCACCATCGGAACTCCAGATGGAAGCATACGTACACATCTCCCGCGTCGATCGTGTCGTCAGTGTTTACTTCGCATTGTTTACCTATGTCATTTTGCCGCGATCGACGCGACATCGGACGATATAAGGACCGTCTTTTCTCCTATGTTCTGCTCATTTTCTGTGTAACTGTCGTGTTTATTTCAGCATTATTATAATTTGTTTACGTCCGTCGAACGACTCGAAGGTGTAAACGTTTTTGGGATTATCGTTGTGTTGATAATGAGTGTCGATTTCGATCGATCTGTTTAGTTCCGGTCGCGGTGAAGTTGGAAATCCGTGGCCGAGGTCGGAGGCCGAGGTCGGAGGCCGAGGTCGGCCGCGACCTCGCGGACACCTCATCGAACCGGACTCGGTATCGACGACTGAATCGACGCTGACGAGTCGAACATACCGTTCCGACGAACGACCGCGCGTTCAGCTCTCGTTGTAACCCTTAAATCAGGGCCCCTAAAACTAAGTGCCTAAATAAAATAAGTCATCGAAAAAAGTTCATTTACGTTTTCAACGTAGCGATACTACCGATCAGAAGTTGCGGTGTATGAGGTCGCCTCGAGCCTCAACAGCGCGTCCTCGCTCGTGGTCCCCGGTGAGCCCTCACGACATCTATTATATCACTATTACATCTATCTATGGAATTCGTTTCGACGGACGATATAACTAACTCGCTGTCTCGATAGGTTCTTCATTTCGATTTTTTCGCAAATGATGACCGAAAGAAGCGTTTTTAATTTGGACGGTTTCAAAACGCTAGTTTTAGCTCAGCGGCGCATTTCAACACGTCACTTACAAAACTATTTCATGATCTTCTAATTGCCTTCGGTCGTTTGAATAAATGAGTTTAATTACTGCAGTACATCGTCACGCGTTCACCGGATACTGACAGCTAAGTGAGGCATCGCGAGCGTAAACACCGCTGAGCGGTTAATAGAGCTGCGCTCGTTTTGCCGCCGAACGCAAGAGCACATCTTCGTCGGCGGATTTGACAATATGTGCGAGTGCGACCTACGACCCGGCCGCGTAGAACAAAGGAGTATGTGACAACCTACGAAGGGGCAGAGGTCGCCGAAGACAACGCTCTCGCGGCGACATCCATTAGTCGGCTCCTTGCCACATACTCGCACTTCATATTTCTCTGAATCAGTGAGCATCGATAACGTAGCGTTAATACATTTCCAAACACAACGAGGATACAGTACGAGTCGACGATGATCCGGTCGGGACACGCTCTGTTAGTGCTCAGCCGGTTCGCACTTTATTATAACTGGCTTATATTTTATTCGTAGATAACTGGTTAGCAGTTCATTATTCTACGTTTATCTGTAAACAAGAAGTGCCCCGCGGCTTCGCCCGCATTAAAACTTCTTTTGTTTACTTACCTTAAACTTTTCTTTTGTAAAAACGATTCTATCATTAAATACATCAAATAAGAATTAGCCAAATCGGTTCCCCTATTTTCATGTTATCGCGTGACTAAGGCAATTCGGGATTCATATTTATAAAAACCGAAAACTCAAATTTTCTGTCTTTGTTACCTACCCCCTACGTCATAATAACTATCTGCATTCTAAATTTCAGCGCAATCCGAAACAATATTGATTTTTAGACTTCGTTACCCTAGTTAATCCTCTTAGGGTGGCATTTTGAAAAAGTCTGAAACTCGTATTTACTTATTTATTTACAGAAGTACTTGTGTGAAATGTTGAATAAAATGACTATCCAAACTTTAAACCCCCGATTCATCCCCTTGAAGAGTGATTTTTGAAAAATTCTTTCTTAGCGGATACCTAAGTCAAAATAACGATCTGCATGCCACATTTCAGCGCAATCCGAAACAATATTGATTTCAGACTTTGTTACCCCACTTCACCCTTTTAGGGGTGCAATTCCATTTCAATTGAAAGAGCCTGAAACACGTATTTACTTACATAAGTACTTGTGTTAAAATTCAAATATAAAAGACTAATCTTGTTTCTCCATACCAACTTAGGACCCCCGTTTCATCCCCTTCAGGGGTGAATTTTGGAAAATACTTTTTTAGAGGCAACAAATTTCGTAATAACTATCTGCATGCCAAATTTCAGTGCAATTCGAAACAATATTGATTTTCACACTTTGTTACCCCATTTCTCCCTCTTAGGGGTGTAATTAAAAAAAACCTGAGACACGTATTTTCCTAATTTTTTTACTGGAGCACTTGTATGAAATTTCGAATAAAAAATACTATCGTACGTAATCTTGTTTCTCCATACAAACTTTAAACCCCCGTTTTATCCCCTTCAGGGGTAAATTTTGGAAAATCCTTTCTCAGAGGGCTCTTACGTCGTAATAACTATCTGCATGCCAAATTTCAGCGCAATCCGAAACAATATTGATTTTCACACTTTGTTACCCCATTTCACCCTCAGGGTGGGGAATTTAAAAAAAAACTTGAAACACGTATTTACTTATTTTTTTACTCGAGCACTTGTATGAAGTTTCGAATATAAAATACTATCTAATCTTGTCTCTCGATACAAACTTTGAACCCCCATTTCATCCCCTTCAGGGGTGAATTTTGAAAAATCCTTTTTTACAGGTAACTAACGTTGTAATAATTATCTGCATGGCAAATTTCAGCACAATCTGAAACAATATTGGTTTCACACTTTGTTACCCCATTTCACCCTCTTAGGGGTGAATTTTAAAAAAAACTAGAAACCCGTATTTACTTATTGTGTTACTGAAGCACTTGTGTGATGTTTTGGATAGAAAAGACTATCTAATCTAGTTTATCCATACACACTTTGAACCCCCAAATTTGATTTTCCAAAATTCATCCCTTAAGAGGATGACCCCTTAAGGGGTGAATTTCGGAAAATCCTTTCTTAGTACGTAAGTACTAAGACAAATATACCCTCCAAATTTCAAGTCTCTACGACCAGCGGTTTAGGCTGTGCGTTGTCTGTCAGTCAGTCAGTCAGTCAGTCAGTATGTCAGGACAAAGATTCTTATAGTATTAGATAATCGCCACGATAAATTTCCTCCGACATAGTTATTATTTAAATCGGATACATTCGAATGCGAACGCCTCATTTAGAATTTTCAGCTCTGAATCTGTCAGCTATTCAGTCGCGGAAACCTTTTCGCCTAGAGTTACCGATGTTTCCAATCAAACTATTAAAAATATCTGATCGGAACATTGTGAATAGCATGGATCCGAGACTACGGAGAGGTAGTTACCGATCCAGAATTGTAAATAAATAAATATAAAAATGTTTATAGATAGCTAGCTGGATCTAATAATGAAGCCAGTGCTATATGAATGAACACTCGAGTAAAAGATATAAACGCGCGCTGCGCACTCGGCTCGTTCCGTGTATCACCTCGGGAGTCGGTACATTCTCATGTAGGGACATACAATATTCATTTATATTGTCGTGTCGTATCAATGTGATTCATTGATGTTCATTGAAGCATGTCGAGAACGGACTTCATTTAATTTTTATTTATTTTTTAATGTCTAATAGGCTAGCATTTTTGACCACTATCTCGTCTGGTAGCAAGCAATGTAGTCGAGGACGGTGAACACGCTAGGCCTATAATGGTCTGACTCTCAAGGTCTGTGCGGAACGTCTAGTTATATTAGCAGATTATCTCCTTGGCTGTGGTAAGCTACTTCTTGGTAGCGAGTCAGGCGGAACATCGATAAAATGTTCCTACCAGCTGTGGAATATGTTGACTTTAATATTTGTGTGTAAGATAGAGATGAAACGTTCACCTTCGTCTCATAGTCAGCAGAGTAGAATAACACTTAAAACACTTAGATACGCGGGCAAAGCCGCGCGGCGCATTCATGTGACGCACTAATATTATTTTATTAGCTACGTCACCACGGCTATGTAGACTGCTATCTATGACGCCTTTGCTTTACATCAACTGCAAGTGATTTTAAACCGTGTCCCTGTCGTAGGTACACGGTTACAGCAGTCAGACATCGTTCCGACATACCAGCGAGGTCGTGCTCATGTATCGATATGACATTTCTCCGCTGAATCTGGGCTGAAGTGGAAGGTCATTTTCCGTGAAATGTAATCGAGAGGTCAGTGTCATCGAAGTGACATTCGGGCTGCGTCATCGCCGCAGTCGTGCATACCCGTGTACATCCGTGTATGTACCGGATATGTCATTAGGAGAGTACGATACATACCCGTGTACACCCGTGTATGTACCGGATATGTCATTAGGAGAGTACGATAATGTAAGCCCCACTACGATGCGGTAATGTGAGATGAGGACGCGACGCGACACTACGTAACAATTTGAACAAAATGTGGCGCGAGGGACGATCGATTTATTGATCGTGACATCTTTCTGGTGTCGAGAGAAACGCCACATTTTGTCTCATCCTTGGCACATATTAATTTAACAACTCGCTCCGAATTTTATGCATATTGATAAGCTAGCTAAATAAATTCGTCTGCGTTCATTACCAGTATTTTTGTAGTCAGATCACGTTCGACATTGTACTCGCATATTGATCTCGCTATTTGATTACAAGGAAAATGTATTACATGTTGTTGCATCGCGACCGCTTTATACTCGCTTGTAACACAAACAATGTAGATACCTACCGCAGACGTATCACAAAATAATGTTAGCTTCGAGAATATCTGTGAAGCCGAGTCTGAAGTCTAGCCGAGATGAAGTAACCGGTATCACGACTGTGGCTGTGATGATAGGCCGGCGTGTAGCCCGCGGTCACGTGTTCACATCACGACAATGCAGCGAGGCGACGCGTCGCGCGCCAAGTTCAAGGTCACCACGCGTGCGCCCACCTACCAGATATGACACTCTCACGCCAAAACATAGAGGCTAAAGTCGCGCGTGCCGCTCTCACGGATCCACCTTCAGATCGAGTACGATTCCATTCATACGTGTACAATGCGACGCACTACCCGCTAACAATGCGCACACCGCTCCTCGCTGTGCCACTAGATATGTTCACAGCGACAGAGCCGCCCCGCTCTCGGAGAAATATTTGTATGCACCTATTACTATTACTTCACAGCGATCTGAGTGAACGTTTCTCATAAGTCCCAGTTCATTTGGAGCGGACGTTACGAAATATATACGTGGATGTTACGCGTGTATAGAGCGTTTTGTAACCAACGAAAGTAAAGTGAGCAGAAAAGCAAAAAGAGAGCAGAGTGTAGCGGCGGCGACCTACCCACGTTACGATCTCTTCGATCGGCAGTATTTACATTGCCTGTAAAATAGTTATAAATATGAAAATACGGGACTTATCGCGCCTAAAACATTAATTTTATTTAACTCAGATAAGTAAAGCGATAAGTCCCGTATTTTCATATTTATAACTATGTCTTCAAATCGCGAAAGTTTAAAGTTTACAATTGCCTGTAGAATATCGCCGCAGGTCGCGTTCAGTCCAAATATAAATACATTTATTTCATACCGCGTCCGCGTCCTTACATAACATAGTATGGACGCGTGACGACTGACGAGCGACCTGACCTTTGGTCCGGGCATGGTTGCGAGGATTTGGTAATACAGCGCGCGCGAGGTTTCCGCATTGTGTGCCCGCCCGCTGCCCAGTGCCCACGTCGCCAGGTCGGGTGTCGGGTGTCGGGTCCCACCACCCGGTACGATCGCAGGCTACACTCGTCTACACTTCGTCTCGTGATCTCATCGCATGTCTCGATACAATAAATTAACACATTCAAAAACTCTACTACTAAGTACATGTGATTGTAAATGCAATCTATATTCGCATATGATCGCGATAAAATACTACGAGTATATGTACCTATGTACGGATGGGGCCCGGCGGGTGAGTAGGTCCGTCGCACCAACGTCAGATGCACGTGTAAAGGGAACATTATGTCAGGTCAGACAATATAACACCCGCACACCGTCCAGTCGGCGCGACGCCCTGTCTGACCTCGTTCGGGTGGACTCTTTATTGACAATAATGTTCATTTACATTTTATCAATGAATCATTTTATGATCGCAATAGTACGTTTTGAATCTAAAACAATATGGACTAAATCGGGATGGATTCCTTTTTAGAGTCTATGTTTCTTAGAAAGCGATACCTACACTTCGGTAGTCTTTAACCCCCGAGTGGAGAGGTGTCTTCTAGGTGAACGTGTTTTATCATAGACCACATCATCACTTTTACATCAGGTGCGATCATACCAAAACGAATGATAAGGTTTGACTGGTGTAAAGTGTGCTTCTCGTGCGGTCGCTCGGCGTTACGTTACGTCACGATCACTTGCACTCTCGTACAGACACGCACACTGCGCTGGCGCTGGTCGCTCGCACACAGATGTGACAGTTACCGACGTCACCGTCACTAGCTCGCCGCACTTGTGAGTTATTCTTGCCGAATAACATTAGCACTGATATGTTCCGGTTCGAAGGGCCAAGTAAACGGCGACAATAAACCGTATCATATATTCAATATCAGATAGTGTTAGAAACTTATTTTATCTGAGAGTGGCGAACAGTGTGAGTGCGATCTGTCCGCCCCTGCGACGTTAGTGCGATGATAGAGATGGTGGTCAGTGTGAGTTGACCGTTCCGCTTAGCTCGCTACTCGATAACGTTAATCAACGAGTGTAGCGATGAGCGTCCCTCTCGACACCGACACAAACACATGAAGGGTTCTCTCTCGAGGAGCTCCGACATTGAACGTTGTATGTTATTATTACTTAAATAAATAAACATAATAAACCCTTGAGCGCCGACCTCGGCGGGCGGATGCGACGGACGTACCTACCTACCTACGGATACGTAGCGGTAGATACACCACCCGGGCACGTGGCGAAATTACCTCCTCACCTCGAGACCGCCTCTAAGTACTACACAAACTACTCCATCGTTCGAGAGTTCTCCTCCATTCAATAAACCGCGACAGCACTCCGCGTCATGCGCGTGCCTCGTGCCTCGGTAACTTTACGAGAAACACGTTGCACGCAACTTTGAGTCTTGATTAAAAATTTACTTGTCTGGTCTTTTATTTCGACCTTCATAACGCATTCTAATTATTTTTATGTATTATAATCACGATTGTTTAGAGACGGAGTGACTCACTTGATTGTTAAATGACTAAAGTACTCACCTCCATTACACTCACGCGTGGTTCAGTAAAGTATGCGCAGTACTAAGTAAGTAGTAGGTAATAGCATAATTTAAGAATATTTCAAATAGATAAAAATGTATTCATTTACATATTTTTATGGTAGTTCTGGATTTGTGCAATGTAAATTATTTTTTTAGGTACATGTAGGTAACATAACAAAAATTAATATACATATTATCGCAATAAAATTGCATACCTACTAAAATTAATAATGATGATCGCCACGTACGTCCCGCGCGCCGTGAGACCGTTCTACAACAGTAGCAGCCCGAGCGCGACATATCAACCATCGCCGAACTAGCGCGTCGACAAACAAATATATCGTCAGATCACCGACGACTTAAGGTTATATCATCGGACACCTCTTGCGCTCGCCCAGCCCATTATCCAATCGGTCGAACGAGTGAGTTCTTGCGGTGGAACACTCTCGTTCGTCGTCGTGTGCCGTCCGCCGGACGACGCCCCGCCCGGCGGCCGCAATTCCCACGTTGCGACCCGCTGATGCGGACCGACACAGTGGCTGACGTCACACCGCGTCACAGGCGCGCAGGCGGCGGGCGCGAGGTAGAGGGGCGCGGGCGGCGGAACGCGCCACTTTCGCCCGCGGAAGGAGGTCGTCGAGAGCGAAAGGGGCGCCCGCGTACAGCCGCGCCGTGGACACTTCACGTAACAACCTGATATTACGTGTGCCCCACGATCTACACTAATAATGCATTTGCATACAACTATGTCAACGAGCCGGGTTCATAACCTGCGCCGAAGCTAGTTCCGTTACTTATCAAAGTAATGGAATCGCGAACGGGACGCCGTCTCGTATCTGTATAAAATATCTTACATCCGTCAATAGGTATCTTACATCCGTCTATGTTGTAAGCAGCAGGGCCTGCACCTGCATCACTACGCCCACAGTCACGTGACGTCCGAATATCAGTCAGTGTCGGAATATAAACACAGTCGTTCCGGCAACCCACAAAAATGTCAGTATTCGCACAAAACTCGTATTAACGTGGAATGAAGCACTCGACACGCATCGGAAGCGTGCTCGTAGTCGTAGTCGACACAATGATAGCGAGCAGAGGCTCCGAGCAGCCCTTGTTTGTGTCAGGTTGAGCAGTCACGTTGCTCGCCACACGTCGCCTGTCAGGCTCACGGCGCAGCGAGTGTCCCGCGTTACTTTACGCAATAATTACTTGCACTCGTAGATGACTTTCGATTCTATGACCGTCAGGTCCGTTCCGTCACCGGCGGCACGCCAACAACACAATAAAACTGTAACACCGACTCTAAGTGACTCCACTTCTATTGTTCTACATTTTAGAATCGTTGTTAACATCTCGACAAAGCAACGACAGCTCCGTTATTAACTTTAGGTGTTTAAATACAATGATTTACCAGAAATTACATCTCATAAATGTACATTGTTTGCTGACGATATTTCAATAATTTTGACGAGGAAAAAGCCTAATTAACTCTGACCAAGAAATAATAATAAATATAAATATAATAATACAACTATTGACTCTGTGATCCAATGGTTAAACAGTAACAATTTACGTGTTAACATTAATAAAACAAATATTGTACAATTTGCTACACGTGGAACCAAGTGTACGCAAATAAATAACACAACAACAAACAACGGAACAAAGGTAAATGAATCAAATAATGTGAAGTTCCTCGGCCTTACACTAGATAGATTATGCGATTGGAAGCTACACGTTGACGGCGTATGCAAAAAAATAAACAGTTTTGTTTATTGCCTTAATAAATTGAGAAAGACGTCATCCCGAAATACAGTGTTATTAGCATATCATGGATATGTAGGGTCAGTTCTACGTTATGGTCTAATACTTTGGGGCAACTCGACAGATTCCTCCAGAGCATTTATTGCACAAAAAAAATGCATTCGGGCTATAGTCGGTATTCGTCCATACGAATCGTGTAGGCCACATTTTAAGAAGCTGGAAATTTTACCGCTGCCATGTATGTATATTTTTGAGATTTGTGTCTTTATTAGAAAACACTTTAACTTATTCTCCCAAGCAAAGAATGTGTATCCGCGCAACACCCGACATGGCGATCGACTTGTTTTAAATCTAACGCCAAAAACAGCGCTGTTTAGTAAAAATTGTTATGCAATGTGTGTCAACATTTTTAACAAATTGCCCACAGAACTGAAAAAATTGCCATATTTGAAATTTAGGAAAGAACTGAAAACTTGGCTTCTCAGTAAAATGTTTTACACAATTAATGACATGTTTTGACACAAAAAATTGACATTTGTATTATTATATTAATTATGACAACCGTAGTATTATTATTAATATTTGTAATTATTTAAATAACCTATTAATTTAATCTCGACATGGTAATTCAATCTCAAATTTGTTAGTATTCCTATTATATATGTAATTTGAAAAGTTGTTGCTATTGGTTTAATTCATTTATTTTAATATTGTGTTCTTTCACATGCCATAACATGGCGAAATAGATAGTCTTCTATAATTTTACTATCTTTATACTCTATTTCATGTGAAATAAATAATTTCATTTCATTTCATTTCAACAATTAAATAAAAATGATATTACTAGAAGTCGGCAAGGTTAATTATAACAAAGTATAACAATCAAATGTAACTTCTTTCTAAAACGACAGTAACATAGGAACCCGATGGAAACTATCCGTGGCTGGAAACGATGACACGAGACGTGACACGGCCCGCAATACGAGTGTCGTACTCGTAGTACCTACACTAGGTCGCGTGCATCGAAACCTTCTCATCGTCAAAATGTGATAAAGTAAAGATTTTTCATATTATTAAACAGTTTTAAAATTGCCCCGGTGAACAAATGTCGAAAAAATAGGCACACGGTTTTGTCTATAATTCTGATATTAAAAACAAAATGTAAATAGATATTGTAATTTTATTACGAAAAAGTTTGTTTCCAGACATTTTGCATGTCATAACAATTATTATATAATATGAGCGCATTTTCTTGATTTTCATAAATAAAATACATACTATTTCATTTCAATAGTTTTCTATTCTCATGAACCTTTTAAGCTACTTCTTGGTAGCAAGTCAAGCGGAACATCGATTTAATACTCTTACCACCTATGGAAGGTGCAATGGTACTAAATGTTAATGTAAATAAACAAATATATTATCCTTGGGCTTCCGGCACTCGGTGGTGTACACGAAACGGGGCTGCGTTCGTTAAAGCCTCTACAAATGTTAATTTATCTAAGACATTCATCCTTGTGCTTTAAATGGATTAAATAATGTTTCTATCAAAAATGGCCTCGATCCGTCCCAACCTCGGCCGCGTCTAGGTCACTCAGCATTAATATCATGCTAATTATCATTATTACATAAACGTTAAGTTTATTTGACAAGTTCGTTCGTATTCATTCATATTCGAGCTCGAATAATATATTAAAACGAAGTATTTTAGTGTATCGTCGAGGATTCCGCAATGATGACCCGTCATCCGCATACACCCGTACTTGCCTTACTATGTATATAAATAAACCTAACTCTACTTAAATAAATATAATGTCTACGAAGTGCAGTATCTCTCACCAACTTCTAGTGTCAATATATAGGTTCGAGGAGAGGTCTGTGAGTCCAGCTTACTGTTTAAAGTATAGCTCAATAAACTGTCCACTGATTTCATTCGAGAGGGCCGTGACATTTCTCAGATAACGACTTGATTTTTAATTAACATCAACATAATTTATTCAAATCTATATAAAATTTAAACCAAGAGAACTCATAAATCTTAAGTCGTAAACTGTTTTTATTTAATTTATGATATATTGTATCAAATGAGTTAATCTAATACTATAAGAATCTTTGTCCTGACATACTGACTGACTGACTGACTGACAGACAACGCACAGCCTAAACCGCTGGTCGTAGAGACTTAAAATTTGGAGGGTATTTGTCTTAGTACGTAGGTGTGTACTAAGAAAATTTTTTTCAAAATTCAACTGTTAAAGGGATGAAATGGGGGTTCAAAGTTTGTATGGAGAAACAAGATTAGATAGTATTTTCTATTCGAAATTTCATACAAGTGTTCCAGTAAAAAAAATAAGTAAATATGTGTTTCAGGTTTTTTTTTTATTACTAAGAGTGAAATGGGATAACAAAGTTTGAAAATCAATATTGTTTCGGATTGCGCTGAGATTTGGCATGCAGATAGTTATTACGACGTTAGTTCCCTCTGAGAAAGTATTTTCCAAAATTCAGCCCTAAAGGGGATGAAACGGGGGTTCAAAGTTTGTATGGAGAAACAAGATTAGATAGTCTTTTATATTTGAAACTTAACAGAAGTACTTAAGTCAGTAAATAAGTGTTTCAGGCTCTTTCGAAATTCCACCCCTAAAAGGGTGAAGTGGGGTAACAAAGTCTGAAATCAATATTGTTTCGGATTGCGCTGAAATTTGGCATGCAGATAGTTATTTTGACTTAGGTATCCGCGAAAAAAGCATTTTTCAAAATTCACTCTTCAAGGGGATGAAGCAGGGGTTCAAAGTTTGGATAATTATTTTATTCGACATTTCACACAAGTACTTCTGTAAATAAATAAGTAAATACGAGTTGCAGACTTTTCAAAATGCCACCCTAAGAGGATAAACTGGGGTAACAAAGTCTAAAAATCAATATTGTTTCGGATTGCGCTGAAATTTCGAATGCAGATATTTATTATGACGTAGGTTAGGTATCCGCTCAGAAAGAATTTTCTAAAAAATCCTCCCAGATACGGAACGGGGATTCAAAGTTTGTATGGCGAAATAAGATGAGATAAAGTACTTGGTGTAGGAGTTTTTGAAATGGGGTAGGTAACAAAGTCTGAAAATTTGGGTTTTTCGGTTTTTATAAATATGAATCCCGATTTGCCTTAGTCACGTGATAACATGAAAACGGGTGAACCGATTTGGCTAATTCTTATTTGATGTATAATAAGTAAATAAAAGAAGTTTTTAACGCGGGCGAAGCCGCGGGGCACTTCTAGTAGTAATAATAAATCACAAGACGAAATTGGTTTTTACAAACTGGCTGTGACCCGCGGGTTCACCCGCGTTAAAAAACTTATATTCTGTTCTATATCTTTATGCAAAATATCAGCTAAATCGGTCGAGGTATGTAGAAAAATAACAATGAAAAAACATAAACAAATGAATAAAAGACTATCGCATATCATCATATTGATGTGTGTAATCCTAATAATTTGAATATTTTGCAAGAAATGCGTTGATAAAGTTTATTGACCAGAAAGTAATGAATTTAGTGAATCCGCTCGCAAAACATTCTCCTCGAAGCATTGCAGTATTGACAAACGTGGCGCGGCGTGATCGACTGTAAGTTAAGTTGTATAAGTCTTAACACCATACGTTCAAACGGAATTGTCACGTTTGACAGTATGTTTTGTGACCGCGCCGGAGATGTTTGCATTCTGGTTGCCTCCAAACGCTGTGTACTCTCTTCTTCATCCTCATTGGGTCGACGGTTATAAGCTTGTCATGTGTCACGCCTACGACGCTCGATATTTTGAGGTCGCACTGATGATATTTTCTTTTATATTAATAAAAAATAAAGTATATTTTCCAAATAACATTGAAACTAACAAATGTTGAAGGCATTTCGTTTTGTGTCCTTGACAGCAATGCTGGTCTTCTGACTTGTGACCCATGCAAACTGTCAATACTCGTATGTTTTAGATCTCTTTACGTAGACCTTACCGTATTCACTTACTTTTTTAACCGACTTTAAAATAGGAGGAGATTCAACAAGAAGGTTACGTAGCCAGTAGATGTCTAATCTTTTTGGTTATCTAGTAGTATATTTTTTGATAGGTATTAAATTAACATAGAAATAAAACTAAAATATGCAAAAATCTATATTTACAAACTTTGAACTTGCTTTTAGATTTTTTTGCAAACTTATTCTTAATTTGAATGTATTATTTTATGTTTGTTACCTAATTATTTTCTACTAGCAGTGCCCCACGGTATCACCCGCGTAGTTTCCGTTCCGAGAATACGTGAATTAAATATAGCTCATGTTACTTGCTGATAATGTTGCTTTCCATTAATGAAATAATTTTTTAAATCAGTTTAGTAGTTTTTGAGTTAAATCGTAACAAACAAACACACAAAAAATTAAATCTTTCTTCTTTACAATATTAGTTTAGATAGAAAACATCTCTGTAGTAGAGGTTTTTAATTTTTTCACTTTTCCGTACGTTTTTTCAAATATTTTCTTTTATGGTGCGCACCTTGTGCTAACCATAACAAATACAACTAAAAATAATTAGTCCACCTTAAAATTATGCGCGACCATTTTGTGGCAATTCATTTTTATTTATATTGTATAGATAGATGTTACGTAACGGTATCGTAGTCAACGTAGCACACGTCTACGGTGCTACAGGCTACGGCTCGCTACGGGGGCGCGTCGATGTCTTTTATAGGGCGCGCCCACAGACTAGCAGTTCGCTCGGGGCTTGCCTTTATAATATGGCCGGTTACTGCGTTGTCGCATTATTGTAAAGTTTATAAAGGTATGCAAAGGTATGCAGAAGGTTCGGCGGGGCTGCGAATATGTATCGGTGCTGGGTCCCGTGTGCCAGTGGAGCACTTCTTGCCCCGCCCGGCCACAATAGGTTTCAACACGTGCGCTGCCTGGGAAGTTATCGCTCATTGTTACTGCACTCATTTGTTAGTTTTCAATATTGCAATATACGACCGATCACTGCGCCGCTCGTATCTTGGACATAGGACACTAAGGGATATTTTGTTACTTTGTCGATTGTTGCCTGTCGCCATTATATACTCCGGTCAAAATAGACATGCAAGGGCGACTTGCATAAATTCCAAAGAAGCTGAAAATGTACATGAATGTTAAATATACCATTAGTGAAAATTTCCCATCGATCTCATGTGTGCAAAAAATGTATGCAAGGTCAAAGTTTGTAAGTATGGGTATTTTGCTTATTTCAGTAAAGCGGTAGGTTTTATTACATAAAAAGGTAAAACAACTATGCAATTATTTATAAAATGTACATTTCTTAAAACAACCCTTTCGCTGGCAGGGGAAAGAGAAAAGTTCGACTCTAACAAATAAAAAATGCTCAAAATAAAACCAAACCGTGTGAACAGTGATGGAGACTCCGCGGTCCTGAGCCGAGTGTACTGCAGCCGTTACTTACACGTGGAAGCACTTATCATGTTCGTGCATACATATACATATATTATTATTTCTTCAAAGTGTGTGTGCTCACTGCGACAGCCAGTGATACGACCGTAAGGGGTCGCGGTGTATAGCGCAGTTTCCTAATATTATTTGCAACAAAACGGTATCATTAGCCTCAATCTCTATTTGAATATGATACTTAAATGCTAGAGTCCGCTGCGTCTGTTGCTGCAATCCTGACACAAAAACGTGGATCGCTCGTCTCGTGTCCGGATCGAACCAATCTTTATCATATAATATGAGACGATATCATCTGAATGACTGGAACAAGACACGTGCCAGCGGTCGGTCGTGGAGGTGGCGGCGGCGATCACAGTAATAGGCGCGCTGCCTGCGCACTGCTACATGACGATGACCATTCTCTTTCTGTCGTGTATTACGATATCACCCACGTTCACGTTCGAGCACCGAGTGCTCTGTGCACGCTCTACCCTGTGCAGCGGCTGTTATCCACTATTATCGTACTAATCGGAACGACGAGCGCCGGCCGACTTAAGCGTGACACAGTTTCGTTGAATGGGATAAGAATCCCGGTATCCTTTTAGAGTTATTAGATAAACAATCATCGTCATTGTGACGTTGTCGCTCAGGTAACGAGTTACTCAGTGAATGGTCGACGCATTGAAAAACAAACACCAGCAGGGGCGCCACTCGAGCCTTTCAAAACACAGTGGGCCGCAAAGAAACCGGATCGGTAACAAAAACCTCAATAACTCCTAAAATATAGGAGCTCTAGCTAAAAAGTACATTACTAAATAGAAATTAATAAGTTCAACATTATAAAGTTTATTTTGAATAAAAGTAAAAAAGTTGGTGTAAACCAGTAAAACAATGCATTAGACACATTCGGTGACATTTCTTTTTTAGCGACTCCGGGTATCTCTTACTTAAGGTAATGTCTAGTGTTCACTAAAAATGCTCCAACAAACTCATTTAAGATTTTATTCGCGTATCTTTTTGCAATTAAAGTGACATTTTCTATCACCACTAGCTCGGTGCGGCTTTTGGAAGAGATTTCAGCGCACCCGTGTTTGGAGCCTCCGCCGTGCCATAGCACTTTCACTACTTCAAAGCTTGGTTAAAGCGCTCTCCTGGTCTTCTGTAGACTCTTTACCTCCTATTGTGTGTGTCAGCATGCACCTCGACTCCTCTAAACTTGAATCTTGACCAGTCACCCAAAATCCAACTCATGTTTTCTCCAGCGTAACTCAGCCTTACATTTCGATGCAGCCTTTCGAGTGTTGGACCATTTGTGGGTTTAAATGGCTTCAAATTTACTTCAACAATACGCCGCATCAGCGTATACGTGCTCGAAATGCTCCCTCTAGCACGCCGAAGGTGATTTTATTACTTAAACAACCGTTTAAATTCGTTACATGATTTCTCAACATTTTTGACACCATATATTTATCTTCTCGCGCGGTCGTGCACCTGGTTCAGTCTGTTCTGGGTCAGCGAATATTGGATCCAGTCTCTTCTAATTGCTGAAGTACTATTTGAACAGATGATAGCGACACTCCTCCGGTTCTCGTATAACGCTGAGTGCGCCTTTCGTCTTTAAGCATTGTCAGAATTCTGGTACACACTCCGCAGGGTTTAGTGGCATGTTTTTAATTGAATTTGATCAAATTATTTTTGAGGTCCCAGTGACGCAGTGGGAGAACGGCTTTGAAGCCAGAGGTAGCGGGTTCAAATCCCCACCGTGCACCAAATATTTCTGTTGCAAAAATGACGTCCGCAATTCACAGGGACTTTCCGATAAAGTAAATACATCGGTTAGAAAACCGCAACCCTCGGCTGGTGGTAGGGCACTATCTAGAGTCCACCTGGCCATTTACTTACCACCCTCATGTTGAAAAATCTGTAGCCAAACATTTAATGTATTCCGGCAGCTGTCCTTGAGAACCGATTCCCATTCAAGGCCAAGCGTGCTACCATCCCCGACCATATCCTCACTTACCAACAGGTGGAATAGTGATAAAACGTTAGCCTATACGATATAAAAATAAAAACAGAATTACAGAGTTTTACATTACAGAGTTTTTGCACAAGAAATGCCTCATTTATTATGACAGAACAGAAAAAAATATAAAACAAATGGTAGCAAAATTTTTTTTTTAAAATGTACATATTATGTAATTTTTTGTGTACGGTGTTTAATACAACAACTAAAATGAAATAAAAAGGTTACTTTTTAATATATTTATTATGACAGAACAGAAACAAATATAAAACAAATGGTAGCAAAATTTGTTTTTTAAAATGTACATATTATGTAATTTTTTGTGTACGGTGTTTAATACAACAACTAAAATGAAATAAAAAGGTGTTACTTTTTAATATATTTATTATGGCAGAACAGAAACAAATATAAAACAAATGGTAGCAAAATTTGTTTTTTAAAATGTACATACTATGTAATTTTTTGTGTACGGTGTTTAATACAACAACTAAAATGAAATAAAAAGGTGTTACTTTTTAATATATTTGTTATGAAATAAAGTTATCACACTTTTAATAACCGAGCCGCTTTCGTTGCGGTTTAGTGTAGTTACGTTAGATCGCCGCGGCCGTCGACTGCGTCGAGAAGTAACTCATAACTCTATACATGCAATAATTGCCTGTCAACATGAGATTTCCGTATTTATTCCTGCTTAACTTTAACCTTGGTGACGTTACAAAAATAAAAGTGAAAACATAAAGTAACTCGACGATCGGCGTCGCACGCATAGTTCCGCAATCACATAACGACATGTTCGCTGTAACAGGGTTGTGATTACACCGACCCGAGCTAGCGTCCTCCGACGTCGGTGCGAGGAGGACGCACGGACTGGAAGTCTGTAGTACAGGTGTTGTAGATGTAACTACTTGTCATCAGGCGAGCCGTCAGCTCGGTTGCCTCCGTGAACATGTAACCGAGGAAGTGTGGGTCTGTACCAGAGCCGGTGAGGTCGGTTGCCTCGTCTCGGTTCCTCATAGTACACAGGAGGCAGCGTGTCTCAGCTAACGGGATTCATACTACCCAACATTGCTTCGGTTAATACCGATCCTTATTGTGCAGTAAATTACTTTGCTAAGTTGTACATATTTGTCGAAGTGAACTCGGTCTCAGCATAACGACCGGTTGGCGGGCGGGGCGAGAGGGGAGCGGTCTGTCCGAAGGGCGTCAACACTCACATTCGGGTATTTTCCTGCGTGCTGTGAGTCAACGAGTCAACACTCACCAGTGAAAGGTTGTCGTATAAACCTCCCACCTCCCTGGGACCGAACAGGCCAGCTCGACCTTACGTCACCTGACATCACACATTTGGGTGGTTTCAAACTCGCTCGATCGATCGTTATCCGATTTCGCCACCGTACGGGCTACGACGGGGTAATACACGTATGAAATTAATTTCACGTCTCCTTCCGAACCTATAAAAATAAGATAACCAGCGAGGGGGGTGCGAGCCGATGGTGGCCGACATCGCGAACACGGCACGCGTCATTGCAGCGCATTGCCTTGCGGAGGCGCGCTAGCATGGCCGCACGCTTACCGTGCCCGACCGCGACCGGCGACAATCACTGCATCGACGAGTGCCAGCGCTCCTGAATCCGAGTGAAGATATGCTCCTAGCGCTCGCTCCTCCGGTGATCCTCTACCTCGTCGTAGTCTTAGAGCCCTCGAGCGGCAGAGCGTTAGATGTCGCCGCGCGCTTGCGCCACTCGAACTGGTGTCGCAAGCGCGCGCGCATTGTTAACGAAACGAGCCAATTTGGTCGCGCGTGCCACTTACGTGACACTGATACACTAATGTCCATGTATGTTCTCTAAGCTCCGGCCTGATGTCATCGCTGCGACATAACCGCTCAAACCTCGAGTTTCGTAACTTTATTTAATTGGCTGAACCTAGCCGCGTCCTCGATATCATAATATGTGATCGTCGACGAGGATGTGGCATAATGAAGGCTGCGCCGAGAAGCGGACACCTTCGCGTGGGGCGCGGCTGTCTCGTCCGATACGCTAGCACCTCTACAAAATTGGCAATAAAGCGCGCTTCACAGTGCATTTACCGCGCAATTAACGAAAGTCTCAAATCACGTTAATTTCCGCCCAATGGTCGCTCGCAGGCATTTCAAGCTTTACGATTGTTTGTAAATGATGCAGATCATCGGATGTACGCGACGTGCCTACACCGGCCGTGAGCACAGCGGCCGACGGTCCGAGCGCCACGTAACCACCTTTGTCGAAAGAGGCTATTATTTAACAGATGTCCATTGTCTGCGCGCGTGTGTGCTAACCGTTCGTCGCGCAATATTTAATTCGCGCTGCGAGCTTTTCCGCATCTCTTCCGCGTACTGAAACGTCCCTCATTGTCTTTTCGTCGCTCTGATTAGAGTTGCCTGTAACCGACCCGGATCCTCGACCTATTTACTAGCACGACTGCAGACATAATATATGTTTGCGTCCGAGTATACCACACTCATGTGCACGAGCTGCAACGACTCAGTGACAGTGGCACACCCTACTACGTAGCATGCCGCAGCGCCACCTAGTGTCGTGCGCGGCGCTCTGCGGCTGCAGTGGAAGGTCAAGCCGGTTCTACATTTTGATTGCAGCTTTTAATGCAATTCAACTCTTTGTGAGTCGGTCCAGTTTTGTCGCCGTTGTGTGCGTGACTCACACCTCGAAGCGACTCCACGAAAACCAATAATGAGCGTAATACAAACGTATATTGCGCAGCCGACTCTATCAGCGAGGTATCGACAGATAACCGTGTAAAGTGTAGACCGATTCACATTATTTGCATAAGTCATTGTAATTACTTAATTTGAATGTAGTCTCGACGACACTCGAGGGCCACGTGTGTGTTTTTATAGCGGATGTTATTTCTGCGAGCAGGAAGCGCTCAGGGTTGCTTCACAAAAACTACATCAACTATTTATACGGCATAGTTTAGCTCGCAGTGCATCGCAAACACTGTTAAAATACAATTAGCTCGAAGCGGGTATTTAAATATAAGCTCGCCGCTACCGTCCGTGCTCGATTATGTATGAATTGAACTACAGGAGTCATCAAACACACACTCCGAGATATATCCGGTGTAATTAACTGTAATTTGGCAACTTGACAAGTATTTCTCTATTCACTAACATACGAACATATGTCATGTCATTGAAAAACATGTTTAGTGTTTGAGTTTATTCAGCGAGAACGCTAACACATGTTTAACAATATCCGGCAGATAGGGCGGCGTGGGGCGGGCCGTGGGAGCGACACTCGTCACCCGCCGCGCCGCCGCCCAGGATGTCACACGCCGTTCGGACACGCGCTACATATATTGTACATTTACATAACTACGTCCACTCGATGAAACCAATCTTGTTCAAATATATTGCAGCGGGGCTGGAAACTATTTCCTAATCGTTTTGAGAAACAATCTCGTTCGTTATATTACTAGATGCCCATGTAGGTACAACGTGGTATCGATTGAATTTGGAGAATGTAGTTCGGGGCGATAATATGTGTGGTGTGAGCGGAAGCACGCTCGGCTGGAGGAACGCAACCTTCCTGTGGAGGCGGGGCCGAGCGTGCCGACCACCGAAGCGGCCCGAGGATGCCGACCTCTATCTATCCTCCATATCGACCTGATAACGATAATTACTTCATCGGGGCTCGTCGGCATGCGAACCACATACGAGTGCGCCACGACATATCGATCGGATTATTGTTTAATTTGCTATATCTACGAGATCAAAGCGCAAATATTGGTTCCTGTGTTATTATGAAATATAGCATGTAATGTGTGGGCTGGCACTTAACACGACTAATGTAGCAGACAGGTGCACGACTTAATTGGAGGCTTTGCATGCTTCATATTTCAATGCCAACTATCGGATTGAAAGTTATCGGTTGCAAAAACTTTCCGGCGGCGCGCGGCGCGCGGCGCGCGGCGTCGCACTTGGACATTCTACCATGCGAGTTGAACCCGAGCCGAGTAGCATCGAGCTGAAACATTCACAGCCTTTTTGAATACTGACCGACCGCGGGGTTCAGCGCTGACGCTGACGCCGACGCCGAGCTCACATCGACCGGGTGGCATTGAGCATGTCACGCTTACCACTTTGTTTAATGCGAGACCTTTTAATTCTACAAAAAATATAATTGAATAGGTATGTGCAATGCTGCAATACTGCTACGATACATTTTAAGTTTTCATCGCGCTTCAGTGAATCTAATTTTTTATTCACAAAGTACGGCGGGTGTGTCGGAATCATACGGCTATAGAGCAGTTTTAAGTGTGACAAGTTTGATTTATAGTGCCGAGCTAGTGTCACTTAGATCACACGTAGGTATAAACGACTAGTAATCCGCCCGGCTCGACACGGGTGAAATGTATAGGTACATAATATTGGACAGCCCGATGGCGTAAAAGACCTTGACTTCTAACCCAAAGGTCGCTGGTTCTAATCCCAGCTATCTCTCGGAGTCAAGCCATTTTGGGCCTAGCGTGTTCACCATCATCGACCTCGCCATAATTTTATATTAGAGATCAAACTATATTGACATCAAATTGATTTACATATATCGTTTGGGATCTACAGAATAGCTAAGCTAATAATGTTTATGTAGTAACTATAATCTGATCAGTGGTTTCGCTGCAAATATTTTACTATGAATAATTGCGATGTGCGTAATTTTAAAACTATGATGTCTTCTAAAGTTTTCTTTAAATTACATACTGTAGGTAAAGAACAATTTTCTTATACACTCTTTTAATCTTTAACCGTAAGAGCAGCGTTTGTAAAAAAAAGTGTTTTCTCGACCGTTTAATTTGTCGATTTCGGTAGCAAAATAGGACGAACCACGAATAATCCTATCATTGAAACGGGATTATACAGTGTGGAAATTAAATTCAGGCCCTGGAGGGAAACTACTTTAAATCCTTAAGCTAGCTCATTTTACTTAAAGGAGACATTCCTTTATTTTTGAAAAGAAACAAATCTGCATTAAAAGATTTTTTTAAACTCGCTTGCTTCGCCCGGGACTCGAACCAACTAAAATAAAAAAAAATAAACACTCTTTATTTTATTATACTAATCGGTAGTATTAATATTCAGGATAAAGTTTCTCTAACAAACATTAGGTCTTAAAAATAAAAATAATCGTTAAATCTAACATCAACTTTATTTTACTATCAATTTTGTAACACTTACATTATTTAACTGATAAATTGTTCGAAATGAGCCCCGTCGTTCCGGCTACACAACATTAGTCGCCGTTGAAATTCATTTCTTGTAGCCTTCAGCAAAGTGTTGTGGTGTATGCCCCTAATAACATTTTCTATCGCAATCCTTAGAACGGTTTCATAGCAAGTTTCATAAACAACATTTTTTACATGACCCCATAAAATTAAAAATTAAAATTATTGTCCCGCATTGCAAACAAAGTCAAACGTTCCATTTTTAAACTTCTCCACTGAACGCCTCGGATCATGTAAGAAGGAAATGTGCATAGAGGTATTACCACCATTGAACAATTTTCTTATCGAAGATTTCAACAAGGTACTTAACGATAAATTAGCAAGCGTGTACTTCATACGAAGTCTTTGACTGTTGGAGAGATAACAGAACTGTTACGTGTCTTTTACTTGTTAAAAGTGAACAGTAACCAAACATTTTTTAGAGAAACTTTATCCTGAATATTAATACTACCGATTAGTATATTAAAATAAAGAGTGTTTATTTTTTTTAATTTTAGTTGGTTCGAGTCCCGGGCGAAGCAAGCGAGTTAAAAAAATCTTTTAATGCAGTTTTGTTTCTTTTCAAATATAAAGGAATGTCTCCTTTAAGTAAAATGAGCTAGCTTAAGGATTTAAAGTAGTTTCCCTCCAGGGCCTGAGTTTAATTTCCACACTGTATATAGCCAAATGTCATTCCAAATGTTCATTCTAAATATTAGTGAAAGAATTTTTACATTCGGTAAAGTAGTTTTTTTTAGTCAAATCATAAAAATATTACATACAACAATAGAAATGTACACTCTCTTCATAATATTAGTATAGAAGAATAATAGACAAAAGCAAACTGCCGCTGCGGCCGGAATGTTCCTCGGCCTTTGTTTGCGGTGCACAAGAAGTGACACGTGGAGCGTCGCCCACCGACCTGAACAATAACGAGTTAACATAACTAATAAAAGATAATCTTCGCCCATTAAAACTACATAATACCTATTAATTGTACGGGACAATTAAGAGTTATTACATTTTCCCACCGTCGCGGCAGCTGTGAGCCCGGCGAGCGATCGGCGGCTCGTGCTCGATCTATTCTCGACACAAGCAGTTAGATACACAATAGATGTGTTTAAAAGTGCGCCACAATGAGATGTTCATCTGAACGAGTCGACGAGTTGCACGGAGGTCGTCGATTACGTCCAAAGCCTGCATGTTTGTTTGTGACGCTCGTCGA
Source organism: Cabera pusaria (assembly GCA_954871355.1). Lineage (NCBI taxonomy): Eukaryota > Metazoa > Arthropoda > Insecta > Lepidoptera > Geometridae > Cabera > Cabera pusaria. Next base: position 90,119 of record OX940905.1, read on the forward strand.
CTTGTTTATCTACGAACGTATCATATGTAGGTATCGCAACTGATAATCGATCGTGTAATGGAAGTGAGCGACAATCGATTCGATCGTGTCGCCGCGGCCGCTGCGGTTTCTCCACTATCGCAATCGTCCACCCGCTCTTCGACGCCGAGATTGTGACACCATAAGATCGGAAACATAAATAAGTTATTGTCTCATAAATTAAAGTCGAACAGCTGCACAATGAGGTGTCCGTTATTATACCTATTTCGGTCGCACAAACGAGCGCAAATCTCAAGCTTTATCAGTTTGAGAAACCCATAGAACCGTGACGGAGCTAGAACCTACTATTCAGCCTCGGCCGCTGCGTGCGGCGCGTCCCTCGCCCGCAGCTCGCCACTCGGCGACCACTCCCCGGCACTCACCTCCACACCTCGCGCTCTACAGTGACAAACATATTTTAATTTTTACCCAACTCTACCCGCAACGGCGTTGGGCAAGCGGTTACTTATGAAATTCCACGTCTAATTTGCAATTTAAATGTTGATTCTAACTCAGCCGAGAAATCAAATTGAACGAAAGCGAAAAACGCCGGTCCGTCTGACGGCGACGGACAGTGAGGCGTCCTGGAGACTTACACTAGATAGACCTACTGATAGAGGCATGTGATGCCCTTCGAGCCCGCGCTCCGCTCGCGGTGACACCCGGCCCCGCATTATACACGATCACGTACTCTATTATTATCTAGGTAGGTCATAGTACTCGGCGTCTTAAGCGCGAATGTTTACGACTAGATTCGACGTAACGTTATCTGAGGCTAGCGAGTCGGTGGCCAGGAGGTACCTCCCGCAGTAATCGGTCTGATTACAGTCGACGATCGGCGCCGCGTCCTACACTCGGACATTACGGGTGTATTCGGAGCACAGCTAATCATAAAAGCTGCAATTTACCGTCGCGTTTGCTGTGTGCCGGCGCTTGAGCAACCCGCACGCTTACTTTTAATGTTGCCTTGTAAACTGAGTACCTTCGTAAATGTGTTTTGTAAACTCATAGCGGCAACTTCGCTCAACTTTATATCGGCCGGCGATCGTTACATAGTTTACCGCGCGCATTCAGCCAATTTAGACAACACAATTATATTGTGTTCACGTCGCCGAGTGTAAGTGGCGTCGTAACCGCAGGCACACATCGGACACGAACGAGCTATATACGAATAAATAGTAAGTCTATTTATTATATTCGTAGCCGACCTCCGCTTTATGTCTTCACCGTTGCTGAGCCCCAGTGTGGTGCTTTACTCGAAATACTTTGGGAAACTGTTTTAATTGGTAAATCAGACCGATACGATACTGCCGAAAGCGTTTAAAGGACGATACGAAATCGCAATTAAATTCAACCGTAGTAGCGTAGTTAGCCGTAACACACCTCAAAAGTATATATTATCCCGCGCACCACGACCTTGCGGTCTTGGTGCGCGGGTCCCACCGATCCATGTCTTACTTTGGTTTCTTTCCGTTGCAGGTGACAATCAGTGACGTTTTCAACGGAGAGCCCAGCTCGAAGCTCAGTGACCGCGCTCAGTGACCAGTGAGACACAGACACAGACGCATACACGTACGCGATGAAGAGCACGACGTGCACGGTGTTCCTGGTGGCCGCGCTGGCGCTGGCCGGCGCCGCCCCTGCCCCCGCCCCCGCCCCCGCCCCCGCCGACGACTCCCGCCCCGAGGTCATCGAGATCATCGCGCCCGCAGCCAACGCACAGGTGGGTCTCCTGATCTGATCACTTACGAGACAGACGACTCGACCATCTCCGTCATACCTACGAGTTTGATCAGATCCTTCATCATGAAAGGTCATTCATATGCTACTTAGCAAACTTAAACGGCTATAATGCCACGGTTCCTCCCTCAGCCGAATAAAATTGAATCAGAACACCTACTTACTGAGCTGATGAATGGCCGAAAAACCTCCGTTTAGTCAAATGGACGAATCGTACTGTTACTTGTACTTTTAACTTAGCTTGATTATTCTTCGATTGCCTTCTAGTTAGTTGTGTTACAACTAGTAATGTGGACTACAGATATATCAAAATGTATCAAAGGAAAAAAAAACAAATTATTTTTATTCCGTTACGTTCAAATAATAGTAGATACACCGTAGTGCACGATGATATAAAATTCGTAACTTTCGATTATTAATTTGGTTCTGCTCGCTTTAAGTAGAGGCAAATGAACCCTTACAGAAATACATTTGAACCAAACTAGGTCAACATTTTAATCTGTTCGAGTAGCCTCATGATCAGCTAAATACCTGTCCACTGGCAGACAAAGGACTTTTGAAAGCTCAGATTGCTTAGGATGCCTTCAGACTAGGTTGTATTCGTTGTTTCGCGAGGTGACTTATCAGAGGCGGATTAGCTTTTGCCAGCCTTCTTGCTAAGATCTGTCTCCGAGTCCAACTTGACCTAAATCTGCGTTAGGTATCACATCTATTCAGTTGTTCGGCTAATAGAGCTCTACTTTAAAAAATATAGATGGGTAAGTATATCAGACGGTAATAACTGATCAAGACCTAAATAGTTGTCACGGTATATATTATTATCATATCTTCGTCACGAGACAGCCGGTGTGTAACCGCAAGCCAGACATAAACGCAGCGACGTACAGCCTTTACGATGTGGTTGAAATGTCTGATTTATGTTCGTGAGTGGAAGCCGCCGCGCCGCGCAGACTTACCCTTATTATGTAGCTCTTAGTAAAACATAATTAGAAGGCAATTACTTAAAAATAATTCGTAGGTTGCGATTTGAATGGCGAGCGGTAATGAGCAATAAAGATAAGTTAGTGTTGTCCCGATTGAGCGACGACCCGTGTCGCCATCGAGCGCGTCTCACCGCGCGTGCAGGCTCCGTTATAGACAACCTACCTCTATAATTAACGTAGTTTTTCATAAGTTTCCACGAAATTTAGGGTCACCACGGCACACAGTATTGATTACCTATTCGATGACACGAGGCAAAGCAGCCGAAACGATGACGGTGTCGCGGAACGCGCCTCAAATGTTCTAGGATAGCGTGCTCCGTCGTGGACCGCATCGACTCATAACATCAGGTGTGATAGTGGTCAGTTAGTGGCTTGCCTACTCGGCATTTTTCAAAAAGGATTTTGTCTGTACAATATTAAAGTTAGATACATAGTCATAGTATGAGATAAGATGTTTGTCCGACAGTCGATAGCGTTAACGGTCGGAGTCTACAGAAACATACTACATCCTAAGATGATGATGTAACCGCGCAGATTTGCATGTCACCGTTTTTAGCGTTTTCAGCAGATTTGCGCTGTGAGCCAGGTCTCACGGCGCAGGTACTCGTATCGTATCGTGGCATTAATCGCTGCATTCGCCGAGCGACGCGTCGCGTGTCTCTAATCGGTTGCTATTCATCAATAATTGTAATTACATAAGCAGCCAGCTCATTACTCACAAGACGAGCCGCGGCCGGCCGAGTTGCGACAGCGGTGACCCTACGAGCCGGACCCCCGGCGACCTCTAGTTCTTACAAATTATGAATATGCGCGGTGACCCTAATCTCTGAAATTAGACAGAAGAGAAATCGTTAATATCGAGATGAAGGACGCGGGTGTAGGTCGCGGCGCTGTGGTGCAAGCGGCGCGGCCAGTCGGCCCCGGCTCGGCTCGTGTAGGAATCTACTGACGCGGACGCTCGTTGCAGGAGACGCTGGCGACGCTGAACCTAGGCGCGCCCGGCTCCGAGCTCGGCGAGCGCAACAAGCGCACCATCGGCATCCTGCGCCAGCTGTTTCCCTCGCTCACGCAGGTAACACCCTCCCGCCTCGTCTCACCCCGCCCCCGCACGCTACACTTCACATGCGACCACACCGGAACTTCCACCCTCCAACTGTTACCCTTCACTTAATGTGTCTTATCATTGCAGACTCGGTGCTCGGATGTGCTCTCACTTTTGTGGCCTTTTTACTTTACTTAACCCCTGGTACACCCTGTAAATACCGTATATCTTCGTATGTCGCTCCTAGATAATACGAATTCGCCGAACGCGAACCCGACCCGTATAGCGTCGAGCGTCGTTCCGCCGTAAGTCGAGGCGTCCCGCGAGGCCCGGCCGAGTCTGTAGGAGGTGGGCTTCTGTTCTAGATTATCGAACAGAAGGTCCAGGAGATAACAAGCTTTGTGCTGCGAACGTTCGGGCCCGTGTTGCTGCGCTCCTTCCTCGGCAACCGCAACGGCGGCAACAACAACGTTGGCGGCGGCACCGTCGAGCTCGACGACGACGACGACGACGATGAAGACGACGAGCCGGCGCCGCGCGTCTCGCCCACCACCACCACCACCAGCACCAGCACCAGCACCAGCACCGAGAGCGCGGCCAGCGCCGAGCTCGCCACAGAGGGCGACGACGACGAGGAGAGCAGAAGGCGCCGCAAGCGCGCGCTGTTCTTCCTACCGGTATGACGTCATGTCGCGCACCTCACCAGCCTGCCATGGACGGCAGCGCGCGCGCAGACCGCACGCCCATCGTCACCTCATGCCACCCACCCCCCTCCCCACCCCGAACCCGAGCCCGCTAACGTAGTTGAGTTCGCAGGGCACGCTCGGCGAGGACAACCAGCTGCTGACCGGCGCGGAGTCGCAGCAGGCGGAGGTGCGCGTGGCGTACGGCGAGGCGGCGCCCGACCAGGCCGTCGCCGCCAGCGAGGACCAGCAGGCGGCCGCCGCGCAGAACAGCGCCTCCATCGATGAGATCTCGCTCGACGACACGGACGACACCGAGGAGAACAGGAACAAGAGGTAGGTCGCGTCCCACTCTCGTATCGTCAGTAGCTTGTACCGGGCAGGGTATCTACCGCTGCCAGCGAGGGCGTCCGGCCGGTGCGACCCGGCTAGGCGTGTAGGTGTTGCGCGAGCGAATACTTAGTCGCGAACGCTTTCAGACAATAGATCGAAGGAGAGCTCGCTCTATTGTGATGTTTTTGCGATGCTTTTCATTTCGCACGATTCGATTTCATTTCCCCACCTCTCACCGCGCCGCGCCGTGGATCATGTAACTCTCGCGTGTAATCAATGAGTGTTACGAGTAACGAGGCGGGCGTAATGCGGCGCTGATGATACCGGCCACTCACAGGCACACTATCTCCGACGAGGTGACGACATGACAGCGGCGAGCGTTTCGTCACCGTAGCCGACACTAATACGAAACCATAAATATGATATTGCGCGGAAGATTGGCTAACGCTCGCGGTGGAACGTTTCAGATTCCTGAGCTTCGGCGGGTCCAGCGGCGGCTCCGGCGGCGGCTCCGGGAACTTCCTCTTCGACATCGTCAGGGTGAGCCTCCACGCGCGCCGCATACACGGCACATCTTCTGAACGCTTCTATCTTTTCTATCTTTTACTTCTCCCGTCTTTCGATAAACTTTCCATCCACATGAACCAAAAATTATCAGCAATTTAACGAAACAGATATCACGATCAATAGGGATGTCTGTGGAGCGGACACCACTTCCTCGATTACGAAACATACACGTAATCGACTCAGTAGTATCGCACACACGCGGCGCTCTCGTCTCTGAGGGCGGAAATATACGGTCGATTACAATGCGTTCTGCTAAAACATCTCCAAATCAACACAGAAATGCAGGAAGGCTGCGTTTTCGATGAGTGTCGTGATCGGGCTATGTGAAAAGCTTTCGCGAAGCCGATGCAACTCTTAGTTTATAATATAAAAGAAAAGTAAATGCAGTAACTATCGGTATCGCCGCTTACCGAGAACGTAGCCAGAAAATACATAGACAACGCGATCCATGAAGTCGGTCGCGAGACTGTGGCTGCACTGCCGCTGCCTGCCGCGGTTGAGGTGCGGACGACAACAGTCGGGGACATTCGGGAGCGCTGCATTCAGAGCACACTGCGTGCGAGGGAGCGAGGGCTCGTGTGGTGACGGCGCGCGTGTTTCAGCAAGCGCCCGGAGCGATGGCGCGCGCGGCCGGCTCCGCGTTCCGGCTGTTCGCAGGCACGGACTCGCTGAACGTCGGCCTCACCGCCTCACACTCCGCCACGCTGGACCCCGCCGACGGACAAGTACACGGCGACACACATACACACACAGCACAGTACTCGTCGCACACACGTAGCCCGCACGCGCCGATCAATCCGCCGGCTCCGAAGCTCCCGAGTGATCGATTCGAATGGAGGTCGACGGTCGCCGCCGAGCTTTCCGACGAGCAAATCTCGTCGATGTATCGCGGCGATCGACTCACTTTGCATAATTCACGGTTAGGCAATCTATGATAACATCATCGGAGCGGCCTCCGTCGACCTCCACGGAAAATTCTTTGCTGCGAGACTAGAGTGGAGTACCTAACCTTAGTTAGCGCTAACGTAGCTTATAACTAGTAAGATACGGCCCTCCCCTACCGTTACCCTAGCGACCATTTCCCTCCCTTACGGCTCTTTCTGTACTCTGTTCTTTCTTTCCTTCTTTCACTTCCTTAGTTTGATATTCGACGCTTATCGTAGCAGTACTAACTAACAATAGTTACAACCGCTCACATAGTCCGTGATAGCACCATTGATGTAGAGTGTAGAGCATATTATAGCCTAGAAATGTAGAAGCTGTACAGTCTGTAGATCCAGTAGATATGTGAAGTAGGTATGCAATGTATGAATTCACGCAAGGATGCATTCTGCGCGGAGGTCAAACATAATTATGTCGTAGAAATGCTTCGAAGCAGTGCTGCCAACCCTGTATTAGACCAATACTGCAGATTTCTAGATCTAACCAAAAATCTACAGCTTTGCATAAATTATTGGTTTGTTGAAAATAAAAAACTTCCTCAGCGAGCAGCTTAAGAATATTCAGAATTGATTTCTGGATTTTCTGGGACTAATTTAGTGGATCATCTTGGTACTACGACCACGAAGTAATACTACTTGTACTATGCAGTATTCTGTGGTTATAACCACGTACCTAACCGAATAAAAGACAATAACGATCTCACTCCACTGAGAAATCATCGGTCGTGGCGCCATCTTTCAAATTGCGTAGCTAGATTCAATATGGAGAAATAAAATATGGAATTCTTTATAAGTAGATGGTAAAAAATAGATCATAAAAACATCTCAACACTTAGCAAAACAACTGTAGATTTTGGTATATGGCTTCTTTTAACGACTTTGTAAAAGCTAAGACGGCCTTTAAACAAGTGTAGGTGAAAAGGGTCGGGTGCAATGGTTCGAAGGCGGAGACGAGCCCGCGTATAACGACCTGGTGTGTTCCAGCTGGTGGCCGGGTCTTCGTCCGGGTCGAGCGACGCGGGCGCCGGCGCGGAGGGCGAGGACGCCGGCTCCGCCAAGGGCGACAACCTGACGGAGGGCGTGCCCGGCCCCGTCACGCGGCTCTTCATCATCGCCAACCGCGGCATCGCCAACCTCATACAAGACCTGATCCTGCGTATCGCGCAGACCTCCGAGCGGATAGTCAACTTCAAGGCGCGGCTGATCACCTCCATCATATAACGCGCGCGCGCATAGACAATAACTGTAGCCTAGTGTAGAGGTGGCGCAGCGCGAGGTGGCGGCTAGACGCGCGCCGCGCCGCCGCGCGACGACCGTGCGGCGCCGCGCCGCGCACGCCAGCGGTCACTCTCTCTCGGCCGTGGCCGTGCGGTGGCGGCGTCCACGGTCGCTCGAGCTTCTTACCGTCGCATTCTCGATTCGTTTATACTTTTGTAAATATGTATTATAGCGGAATTGTGTAAAATAAATAGTTAAATTATTGTCATCTCTCTTCCCCGCTCTCATCTGCATCCCGTACTGTACGTACACCTCTCGCTTGAGTATTTATGAATGTTTGTTAATGGAGACAACGAATGGGTTTTTATTTTTGTTAATATTTTGTACTTAAGTCATTCCTATGAAAATTACAATAAATTAATGTAACAAATAAATAGACTTTTACAGTTTGTTAACCAACACTCAACACCCGTATTATACAATGTCGTACATTTGCCGCGTTAGATAATATAAAGTGTATTAGCTAAGTTTGCAGCGTATATTTGTTGCGCAATGCGCATCTTCGCATCGGAAGGAATATCATCAATATCTCATATCGGTCACATCCCGGCATGGGGAACAGGACACAAGTGTATGGACACAACATTTCTTCCTTGAGTTGTGAAAAGTGTTAATGGACACACCATTAACACTGTCTCTTTAAGGACCCGGTAGTGTAGGTTTAGTGGGAGAACGGTCGGCGTTGATGCCAGAGGTACCGAGTTCAATCCCCGCCGTGCCCTAATAGATTTTTCTATCGAAAAATGCAAGTGCGCTTTTCACAGTGGCCCTCCGGTGAAGGAAAAACATCGTTAAGAACCAAAAAACCCCGCATGGTGGTAGGACACTATCTAGTGTCCGCCTGGCGAGCTACCACCCTCAAGTTAGAAAATCTGTCACCAAACATCTAATGTGTTCCGGCAGCTATCATTGAGAGCCAGTTCCCATTCTAGGCCTAGCGTGCTTACCATCTTCGCCCGCATCATCACTTACCAACAGGTGAGATAGTGGCCAAACGCTAGCCTATAAGATATTAAGAAAAAAATATAATGTACCACCAAAGTAATGAGATATAACCACGGTGCCTTGACGATGCTCCTGAGTACATTATTTTAAAATCTTTGTATAATCCTTACGTTGCTCTGCTCTGTTTGGTGCAGCCCCATATCTGTATACCATACCATGAGTCCATATTGGCTTAAGGACTTTTCTATATTTATAGACATTAGAGAATAATTTAGCTGGGCTGGGCAGCATTAGGAAAACTACATAGTCTTTTCGTTGCCAATACCGCAATGTCTACAGACCTTCGTAGTCTTTCAAGTCTTTAATTAGAGAGCGTCCTACCTGTTTCGACAAACGGAGCCGAGACGTGGACGCTCACCGTATGACTAGTCCACCAACTTATAAAGTCACTCGGCCAGCTATGGAAATAGTTATGCTCGGTGTTTCTCTGAGGGATCGAATCCGGAACGAAGTTATTCGCCAGAGAACAAAGGTGATCGACATAGCTCGCATATAAAACTATAACTATAACCGACCCCATGCCGCTCGAGTCAGACTCAGTGGCAAGTTTGAGACGTTTATCGTCATATCTCTGAAGATTCTTATCAGACCTCGGTAAAATTAAAATGGGACCACCTTGGAGATTAACCCCACCTGTAACAAAATAATCATTCAAATCTGTTCATAATTGGCAAAGTAATCGGGTAACAGGTACATACAAAAAAAAACATACAGACGAATTGAGAACCCTCTCCTTTCTGGAAGTCGGTTAAAAAGACTAGCTGCATGCTGTGGCGACCGCGTTCAATAGTTCAATAAAACCTACTGTCTTTCGTATTTATAACTCCTTGTCTAGGCGTCGATGTCGATCAGTGGTGCCTAGGTATCAACCGGTGACGGAGACATATCTCAATCGGTATAAGTAGTGACTTCCTGGCCAAGCTTCTAGTTTTGGTCAGATTAGGTATACACACTAACATAACACTACGTTTCGACGCAGACATTTAATGTTTACTAAGCACTAGCACAGTATCAGGAGTAGTTGTTGAAGAAGGAATCCAGCAGCTTGGCCACGGCGCCCACGCAGCAGCGGCGGCCGGACGAGGCGAGGACGAGGCGGCGCGGGGCGGGGTGTGGCGGCGGCCGGCGCGTGGCCGCGGGGGGCAGCAGCGGGCGGGGGGCGCGCGCCCACACCCCGCCCGGGGCGCCCGCCAGCACACCGCCCCGGGCTGCCGACCTCATACAACGGATGAAGCTCATCATCTAAGCAAACTCATAAAGCTGCATTCCGATGGGCTCTATACCTATTATTTTCAGCGCGCGGCGCCTTCTTGTGAAACGAGTTGCGATGATTTAGAAAGTAGGTAATAGAAATACATAAAAGTTGTCGTAACTATTGTATAATAGTTTGTTTAGATTAGTTTTTAGCTAATTTCACATAGGAAACGCATTATTTATGCAAACATTATATTGAAAGATTATTTTTGATTTAGATGTTGATAGATGCCATGGTTTTGAATGACAGACAGTTGACAGCCATACCTAATTGTTGTCAACACATTCGGCCACTAGAGATCACGTAACTGGGAAGTTTGATGCCGAATAGAAGTACCCGTTCGTCGAACGCATGTAGGTATACCATTTATATATTTTTATGACATTTGCTCAAAAAATGCATTTACGAAGCCTATATACTTTGTTTGAAAGTTTAAAATCACACACCGTACAACGGAGCGTGCGGTAAAACCTGTTTACCGCACTCTCCTTTGTATGGCACCGTGCGTATCCTTTACGGTTTTTTGTAATGTCCGTAAAATCTACATAACAATTTTATCAAAGAGTTTCATATTGCGATATATGCTGGATATTAGAACCTCCATGAAAGCGCTTTTGCTTAATACATTTGTCTCACTATAATACTAAAGAGTAAATGAGACGATTTTTATCCACGTGGCGCCATTTGCAAATTCGCGCAATTATCATTTTAGAAACGTGAAAGATTGTTTCGACTTTTTGATTTGTATGTTTTATTAACAATTGTAGTTTTCTCGCAAATTTGCTGAAAAACGTTGTATGACACACGTGCGGATATTGATTTTAACAAACTCGTGGCTATGGTAAATGCTAATTCGTCTCACATTCGTCCTCGTTTGTAAAGACCAACTTACCGCACTCGTCTATACTAATATTATAAAGAGAGAACATTTGTATTTTTGTATTTTTGTATGTTTGTAATGATTTGGCTCAAAAACTACTGAACCGATTTGAAAAATTCTTTCACTAATACATAGAATGGACTTTCGGAATGAAAATAGGCTATATATTATCCCGTTTAAATCAAAGGTACATTCGTGGAGACCTAATTTGCAACCTAAGTCGGCAAAAAAACGGTCGAAAAAACACGTTTCTTACGAACGCTGCTTAATTGAAAATAGATAGAAGAATATTTTCTATGCAAGAGTTGTACAACTTAATAAGACCTACAAAAAAGTCCGCGACAGCATATGTCTATCTTATCTTAATCTATCTTATTTATCTTAAGGTTGACTCACAGTAACCATATTAATCTTAAAATTTTTGTTAAAAAATATTATATAAGTTTCAAGGCTATTTTCAAGTATATAGTATTAATCCTTATCCAAATAATTACGTTAATTAGCTTGGCCACATATTATAGATTAAAATTATCCTTAACAGTATATAATTCAAATGAAAACTCTAGAAGATATCACGAATTTCAAAAACAAGCATCGCAAAATTAATAAATTATTTGCAGTGAAACCATAGATTAGGTCATAGTTAGACGAAAATATTATTATAAGCTTAGCTATGCTGTAGATCCCCACCGATCACAATCAATTTGAAGTCAATATAGTATAATAATATGATCTATTGTATAAAATAATATTTATCTATATATATAATAATATAATATTTTAAACCACCCCGACTGATCTATGTATCTTTTCATTAAAAGCATTCCAATGACTCTAAACACGACATTTAAGATCTGAGCTGTAAGTTGGTGAGGATTTAAGTATTCTGTAGAGTCCAGGAGATGTCCCAGCATCAGGTCAATGCTTCCATGTTCTTACAATATCGTTGAAGAAGATTTTCGAATTGATCATACCTATGAAAGTTGATTTCATAGCGCAATTAACTAGAAAAAAGCTCATAGTTTTATAACGATTGAACGAATTTTCATGAATCAAAGCTAAGAAAACTCTCGATGAAGACATCTCTTCATCGAGAGTTTTCTTATAAATCAAACAAAAAAAAAACTATCAATTATAAAAACAAACTCGGTTCATCCGGTTAGGTGCTAAGATGCTACAGACAGACACACAGATACACAAGTTAAACGTATATTACCCCTACATTTTGCGTCGGGGAACGCCGTAAGGTTACGGCGGCAGATATTCTCCTTGGTAGTAAGCTACTTTTTGGTAGATTTAATGATCCCACTACCACTGTACAAAAACTCATGATTTATGAATGCACATAAAACTTTCATTGGTAGGTATATAGCTAGGATTAGTACTAACGACCGTCGGGTCAGAATCAGGGTAACTATCCTTTACGCCAAAGGGCCGTCCAATATCAATACGTAAGTATTATAAAACAAAGTTCATCACTGCGTCTGTCTGTCTGTTCGCAATAATCTCAATAGCTACTGAACGGATTATCATGCGGTTTTCACCAATAGCCAGAGTGTTTATGAGGAAGGTTTAGGTGCATAATTCGTTAAGGTTTTGTGTAAATTGGATGAAATATGACGATGGTTGTTAAATATGTTCATATTTTATATTCGATGCAACAAACTGATGCAAATTTTGTAGGCATATATGTTCTACCCGTGCGAAGCCGGGGCGGGCTGCTAGTATTATATATAACTATTACGAAGCCTGTATACATTGTTCGAAAGTTAAACATTATGTACCAATACAACGGAGCGTGCGGTAAATAGGTTTTACCGCACGCTCCGTTGTATGGCACCGCGCGTATCCTATGCGTTTTTTTTTTTATTTTCCGTAAAAAAAAATGGTAAAACATAAACATAAACCGTAAAACATAAACATAAGAGGAGATCTACAGAGGTGGTTCTCATCTTATATTGATAACCGGACTCAAGCTGTGGTCATAAGTAACTATATTTCTGGCTGGATGAAGATACCCAGCGGTGTGCCCCAAGGATCACTTCTGGGGACTTCAAGGAACACTTCTATTTCTTATTCTTATCAATGACATCTCCAAATGCTGCATCCATTCTAATATCTTATGTTTTGCAGATGATATGAAAATATTTAAATCTATCAATTCTACTCAAGATTCAAAAGATCTGCAGGCCGATTTGCTACGGTTAGATGATTACTGTAATCGTAACAAATTAGACTTGAACCCTTTGAAGTGTTCTGTAGTCACTTTTACACGTAAGAAGACATCTGTGTCGTCTGAATATGTTCTCAAAGACCAGAACCTCCAAAAAGCAAAAATAATTAGAGACCTCGGAGTGCTACATGATTCTAAACTTTTGTTTGATGAGCATATTGAAGCTATAGTGAGCAAAGCTTCGCGAGCTTTAGGTTTTATTATGCGAAGTTCAAAACAATTTAACAAAGCCAAAACATTTAAGATTCTGTACTGTTCATATGTACGAAGCATTTTAGAATATGGATCGCAAATATGGAATCCCCGTTATAATAAGTATATTGACCGTATTGAAAATATTCAAAAGAAGTTTATTAAATATTTGTGTTTCCGTTTAGGCGTGCAATACAAATCTAATGACTACATGCAACTTTGTAGACGATTTCATTTTCTTCCTTCATCATCTCGACGTAGTATAGCTGATATCACTTTCCTGCTCAAGATAACTTCCAATGGTATTAACAGCCCGGAACTTACTAGTAAAATAAAACTGAATGTCCCTGTGAAGTGTTTACGGTATAACCCACCTATCCATATTCCTTCAGTAAACACATATTACCGGCAAAATAGTTTCATATGGCGAGCAAGCAGCAACTTCAATGAGTTAAGTCAACTTTATGATTTCGATTTATTTTGTACCAGTGACGCTACTGTAAGACGGTGGTTGGGTGCTGAATTTTTTTTTTTTTTTTCATTATCAACTAGTATTTTTTGTGAATAGTGTATTTGCTGAATTTTTCTTTTCAAGATCTATTAGTATTTTTATTGTTTCTATATTCTATATGTATTACTTAAAGTTTATGCTCACATTTTTTCATACCATAATCTGTTTTCGTATACGTGTGTGCCTTTAATTGGTTTTATGGTTTATATACTGTCAATGTACGAACCCTAGGCTGACTTAAGGATCGTAATTGAAAATATTTTTAAATGCTAAAAAGTTTAATGTAAAAATTATAATATAAAGTGCTATGAAAATTAGGTGCTAGGTAATGTGCTAGGTGAGTACGCGACACGGCGCGGTCAATTGCGAACTTAATTAAAATAAGAAATGTATATTGAGGTGCAGTTTGCTGACTTAGTCTAAATTACAATTAATGCGGTGAAAAGGTGAATGTACGTTGCGTAGCTCGTACATGCTCCCAAGGGCAAAGGGTGGGAGAAACGAGGTGAGATAAAACTGATATAAGATTAAATTGATTTGCTAAATAAAAACTAGGTTTAAAGTCCCCAAGAAAAGTCATAATTTGATTTCCGTGGGTGAGGAGAGGAACTACGAGCGTATTTTCGCGGAATAACACATTTCACTACACCATCATCACCGATATCGACACTTTCACATTGCTCACTAATGTTTGTGATAGAAACTGGCGATCGTGCTTCATCTCGGTGTGTAGTCGCTGCTAGTGCTCGGCGCGGTGCCACCGGCGGCGGCACAGGTGCCTCGGCTCGCGGCTTCCGGCACCGTCTCCATGCTAGTACCACACCCACTATGCTGGCCACACCCAGTATTGAGTAGATAAGGACGTAATGATGGACGTCATGGTAGCTTATCTCGCTAAATACTGGAGCCTTCTCTTTCATCCGTTTTATATCATGTGCTATTGCATCTAATTCCTGACTTTTATCTGCTGTCTGGTTGATGGAATCCCATGGAATTGAAATGTTAATGATATCGTTGATGGGATCCAAATTAGGCGTGAAGATCATCGGCTTCGTTTTCAATACACTCTGATCGGCGTTATGAGCGTATATTGTGAACTTATTGTTTTTCAGGAAACAACCATGACCTATGATAATTATACCAGTGGTGTTTAGTGGTGTGGTGTGACATTTGTCATTTGATCCTCGCATACAATGCGAATCTGACAACGATTGCAGCAAAAGTATAGGTACCTATTTATACCCCTCAATTCATTCCACTCATCGTCACATATTAAAGTGCTGAATAGGCATTGCTTCGTTATTGGGTCAATGTCGCATAAACTGTCTTCCGATTTCATTTGGTATACTGATTTCATTAAAAGGCAATAATATGTGTCACGGCTATAAAGACACGAGCTGACGTCATGCTTGCTAATCTTTAAATATGAATCCTTTGCTAAATTGACAGCGATCGAGGCAGAGATCATTCAAAAAGTAAACATTCTCGTAGCATTCTAGTCTTTACGTGTAAAAATTGATAGACATTGCCGAGATCTGTGTGAATGTTCTTAATGGGTAATGATAAATCTTTAGAAATTTGGCTTGAAATTGTGCTAAGTTCATTTCTTAGTTGTTGAGGTGAAATTAAATGGAAATAGAATCTTCCATGATAAACATCCGTAACTGTGTTCAACAGGATTTCTTGAATATTTTCAGGTAATTTAACATATTGCTTGCGGTTATAGTACTCAAGGTAAATTCTCCAATTAGCTTTAAATTATTAATTTAGGTGTTTTGTGAATTGACAGCGTTGTCGATGTCTATGAAATGACGATTGATTAATTTTCTCATTTTATCAATTTGTTGCTCAGATCTCTTTAGCAAATTGTACTCCGCTTCGATTACCGAAGTTTGGTTTCGCCATAAGTTTGCAAAATGTTGTTGGTTTTTGTTCAGTAAAGTTATGTCATTTTTATATTGTTCGGCGAATATCGCGTCTAGTACTCCGAATAATGAATTAAATGAAATGTATATTGAGGTGCAGTTTGCTGACTTAGTCTAAATTACAATTAATGCGGTGAAAAGGTGAATGTACGTTGCGTAGCTCGTACAGTCAATCATTTAGTTTTTAACCGACTTCAAAAAAAGGAGGAGGTTTCTCAATTCGACCGTATATTTTTTTTTTTTTTTTTTAATGTTTGTTCGGGGATAACTACGTCATTTATGCACCGATTTTGATTATTCTTTTTTTGTTCGAAAGGAGATATCCCAAGTGTGGTACCATGGTAATTTTATTGAGGTCTGATAAGTATCTCCAGAGATATTGAGATAAACATCTCAAAATTGGTACTGAAAATGAACATTGAAGTCGGTTCTTTTTTAGTTTTTAAACGATATTATAATTGAAACTGTTGGCTTACCATAAATAAATAAAAACCTACATAAGAATTCCACCAAAGAGTTTAATATTGCAAGAATAAATAAGCTGAATGTTAGAACCTCCTTGAAAGCGCTTCTGCTTAATACGTTTGTCTCACTTTAATACTAAAGAGTAAATGAGACGAAAGATGTAGTTCTAATTTTTAAAACACGTGGCGCCATTTGCATTAATTTGCATATTTGCGCCATTTTCATATTAGAAACGTCAAAGATTGTTACGACTTTTTGATTATTTGATTTGTGTTTGTATTTATTCAAATTGTAGTGTTTTCTCTGAAAAATGTTGTATGACACACGTGCGGATATTGGTTTTCAAAAACTCGTGTCTATGGTAAACCCTCGACTTCGTCTCGGGTTAACATTCGTCTACTCGTCAGTAACAGCCAACTTACCGCACTAGTATCATAAATAACTATTATTTACTTATTTATTGATAATAATTAGAATCTAATTAGTATGGAGCAAGAAGAAGAGTTGGCTATTTACGAAGGCTGGTTAATTTCCCCATTTTGATTTAAACTAAAAATATTTTTGAGTATCTGTTATTAATGAACATAGCAATCTGACATCAAAACTAAATTAGTTCGAGATAATAAACTGAAAAAGTAACATAAAAATGTTGATATCTAATTGGCAGTCATTTAAAGATAAAGGTGACCACTTTGCCCGTACTTCCCCGAATGTGCTTTTTGCATGAAGATTTTTCATAACATTACTTTAAATTGATTTTTCAAAAGATTTGCTTAAAAAAATGCAGTTACGAAGTCTTTATACATTGTTCGAAAGTTAAATATTATGCACCGTACAATAGACGTGTGAACTAGATACTCAGGAGAGATAACTCAGGAGTGATTTACTAAAAAGAGTTATATCTCCTTAAACCAAAGACTAATTCAGTATATCTTACATTTCACAACCATCTCTTTAACTCTTTTATATCTTCAACGCAACGACTCATTTCGCGGTGTAAGAGTAAGCGGGATGTAACCATATAACATAAAATGCGTTAAAAAGAGACCGTAAAGGAGTTAGAGTAAGCGAGATGCATATTACTCCCTATGCGTTAAAAAGAGAGAGCGTCACGGAGTTAGAGCAAGCGAGATGCATATAACTCTCTATGCATTAACAAGAGAGCGTCATGGAGTTAGAGTATAGGAGATGTAAACATAATAACAATCTATGTGATAGAAAGAGAGCGTAGCGTCACGGAGTTATTTGGAATATTGATATATAAACGAGTTATATATATCTTTTGTTCAAAAAGACACGTATCTATCTTTTCTCTTTAAGGATATGGATTGCACATGGCTACCGTACAATACAACGGAACGTGTGGTAAAATAGGTACCTACCTCTCACCTAAGTTCCTAATTTACCGCACGCTCCGTTGTATGGCGCCGTGCGCATCCTTTACGGTTTTTTCAATTCATTTTTTGGTGAATTTTATGTCAATAGTGTCAAATTTAGTTCTAATTTTAGATCCTATGTAGGGATGATCCAAAGTGAATCATGCATCAAACGGCAATTATATTCTATTTTTTTATTATTAGTGATTATTTTGAATGTCGGCTATCTAATATAGTCTATATAATGCGTGTGGTGGGCCTGAGCGGCAGCCTTCCTCATCTGTACGAGCACGTCGCCGAGCTCTGCACGCTTCCTCATCTGTACGAGCACGTCGCCGAGCTCTGCACGCTTCCTCATCTGTACGAGCACGTCGCCGAGCTCTGCACGCTTCCTCATCTGTACGAGCACGTCGCCGAGCTCTGCACGCTTCCTCATCTGTACGAGCACGTCGCCGAGCTCTGCACGCTTCCTCATCTGTACGAGCACGTCGCCGAGCTCTGCACGCTTCCTCATCTGTACGAGCACGTCGCCGAGCTCTGCACGCTTCCTCATCTGTACGAGCACGTCGCCGAGCTCTGCACGCTTCCTCATCTGTACGAGCACGTCGCCGAGCTCTGCACGCTTCCTCATCTGTACGAGCACGTCGCCGAGCTCTGCACGCTTCCTCTCAGCACGAATGTGAGCGACCAGGCGACGCTTCAACAACTTCAGGGTGCGCCTGTCTCTCGACACCTTCAACAATTCGTACTTTAGTTACTACACAGCAGTAACTACGCACTCGGGATGTTTTAAGGTAACGTCTCGTTTTAAGTATTTAAATTGTAATTTAGAAAGGAGAAAAAAATCAAGGTAAACATTAATCACGTTTAATAAGTGCCAGGGAAGCTTTCTTAGTTAGATTATATTTACAAATAAGTAATAGTTAAATAATGTAAACATAATTATCAGTAAGTTCTAGTTAATATTACACCTTCCTTACGAGTAGTTCAACGAGTGCGGTCACCGCCAGTCAGCTCGACAGCGCGGGAAGGTCGGCTCTCTGCCGGCAGGCTCTCACGCTCGCACCGCCCATGTAACGTGTCCGGTAGACGTTACCGTAAACTGACACTATGTAGGCCACGATTCCCGTGACATAGACACAGTGAGGGAGTCCACGCTCACAGGTCGAGGCGGTGGTGGTGCGCGGGCGGCGTGTTGTCCAGCAGACACACCCAGTCGTGCAGGCGGCGCGTGCGCGCGTACGTGTCGCGCGGCAGCGCGCGCGCGTCGCCCGCCGCGCCGCACGCCGCGCCGCCCGCCCACGCCGCGCTGTTCAGCTGCGCCGGCGCCGTGTGGAACTTCACCGACCTTATGTGCAGCTGCGACCTGCAACGTTACCGACAGGTGCTACGCTCGTACCTCTATTGAATCGCACCACCTAGCTGCGCCCGCGGCTTCGCTCGCCTCATCCTGTGTCCTAATCGATCTGACGGTTCGCACGCTTTGTACATCATCATCTGAATATTTCATCGAGTCGCCGGGCCGTTCGTATGACCGTGAAGTGGTTGCAAACGAATAAATATACAGACTGATGTTCGTGTTTATTACTTCGACTTCGGAATAAAAGTACGATAACAGTAGTAGATCGTATCACGGGGGAGCGACTGCGACGACATCGGGCGGGTAGTTTCAGATATAAGCTCGGAAAAACTTTCAAAGCTGCAAACTTACAAATTTACAAACGGACCTCTTTATAATATTAGTATAGATAGGCTAGCGTCCGACTACTTTATCATCTGTCGGTAAATGACGATGTGTTAGAGGACGGTGGCACATTAGAATGGGATCTGGCTTTCGAGAACGAGTCTCGGAACACATCACATGTTTAGCCATTTCATCATTTCTCCAACCTGGAGGGTGTCGCGATGTTCTCCTTCACCGGAGCGAACCTGAGAATGCGCACAACATAGGCTTCTGAAAGAAAGGTCCATCGAGTTAGAGCCTGCTACCTCTGGGTAGTGGTAAGAAGGATAGAGACGAGTGCAGTGTGACCTGTAAGGCTCCTCCTCCAGCAGCGCGCGCAGCTCGGCGCGCAGCCTGGCGCGCAGGCCGGGCAGCGCAGCGCCGCCGCCCGCCACCAGCACGTTCTCTGCGAGCGCGCGCCGCACGTCGCGCGGGGACTGCACGATGCAGCGCAGGATCAGCTCCGGCAGCGAGCTCTGCTCCAGGTCACGCGCGAACATCACCTGACCACACCACATCGTTTGTTCAACTATCACAACATAGTTCAAATTCCCGCCCATCTTAACATCCGCAGCCCGCGCGCACGCATTGCGTCCCGCTCTTTTTCCTTCTACCCTTTCCCTTTGTTTTTTCACGGAAGGGCAGTTCCGCCATCTTTAAGCCGAAATTTAAGTCTTAAAGCGCCTAAGTGCAGTGTCAACTTATCAGACCTACAACGAAAGGTCAACGATAAGTGCCGGCACCGTCCCACACAAAGGAACCAGGGGGCCCCCTACCGAGCATCAGGAGCCGACAATCGCGACAAGCTGTGAGTCCACCATCTCCTACCTATTCCACCTTTCTTTTCTCAATTCTCAACGAACAAAAACATATTAGATACAGTCCACTATCGATAACCATAACACCGTTAGCCGGCTTCCTTCCTTCATACAATACTTGGACTAAACTCTCTAAAACCTGGAACACGAACCCCTGGATTGTACTTATCGGGAAACACGCACACCGGAGACACCGGCAAAGACTTATCTCATCTATTCGAAAAACACTGATTAGTTCCTCGATAAGTGCGCTCAAAATAGGTCTTTTCTCTTCGGCCATTTTCAGCGGGTGTTTAAGTGTTTTTTTTTATTGTTGGCTTAAGAATGCTCTTCTATAGTACCCTGTCAAAACAGCGTCATTAAAGTTCGTTCGCTCTCACGCCAATGTTCCCTATGTAGCGGCCAGGGGTTACGTGTAGGAAATCGAATCAAGGTATTGTTCACCGGACGTGGGTGACTTTACTACCAAACAATTTCACAACCACAACACACAACACAAATAACCACAACATCCTAACTAATATTATAAATGCGAAAGTAACTCTGTCTGTCTGTCTGTCTGTGTCACTTTCACGCCAAACCCGAAACCTGAACCGATTTAAATGAAATTTGGTACACAGATAGTCTAGAGCCTGAGAACGGACATAGGCTACTTTTTAATGCGAAAAGAGGGTTGTAAGGGGGGATGAAAAATTGTATGGAAGTATCGTCATTTTAGAAGCTTGAAACTTATTTTGTAGGCTGTTAATTTGATATAAATAAATATGATATTCAAAGTTTCTAAAAAATTTACCCTCAAGGGTGTAAAATAACAATAGGGGATGAAAGTTTGTATGAAAATATGTAAGGTTTATGTTAATGTTCTACTGAACCGAATTAAATGGAATTTGGTACACAGATAGTCTAGAGCCTGAGAAAGGACATAGGCTACTTTCTATTGCGAAAAGAGGGTTGTAAGGGGTTAAAAGGGGGTATGAAAAGTTGTATGGAAGTATCGTCATTTTTAAAGGTAGAAAAAGGTAGCTTGAAACTTATTGTTTAGGATGTTGATTCGATATAAATTAATATGTCATCCAAAGTTTGTGAGGGGGAAAAAGGAGGGAGAAGGGGAAGGGGAAGGGGGAGGGAGAAGGGCAAGGGGGAATGAGGGGAAGGGGAAAGGGGGAGAGGGATGGGAGGTGAGGGAAAGGGGAGGGGATGTGGAGTGGGGGGAGGTAGAGTGAGGGGAGGGGGAGGGGAAAAGGGAGGGGAGAGGGAAGTGAGGGGAGGGGAGAGGGGAGTGGGGTAAGAGAGACGGGGAGGGGAGGGGGAAGTGGGGGGAAGAGAGGGGATGGGAGGGGAGGGGGAGTGGGGGAAAGGGGAGGGGGATTTGCGCGGCGTGGTACGGTGCGGTGTAGGTGGGATACGCATGTGTCTTATTTGTAAAATAATTAGCCTTAATATTAAATAACCGGCCAAGTGCGTGTGGGGCCACGCGCAGTGTAGCGTTCCATAGTAGCCTGTTATTCAATACAAGTTTTTACCCGTTATAAAAAAGCAAAATAGGTACACCGTCTTTGTCACTTTAAAGGATTTATTCTAAGGATTTTGTATTGGGTACAAAATTATCCAACACCCAAGTTCAACGACTATTACTGCTAAACTAATAAAGTTATCTTAACCGCTATAATTTTCCTTGAAAGATCATGAAATGCGGTATTATTACGATTTTTTCCAGATTTTTCATGCCAGCAGTTCAGTTTTTAGAGGAGGGGGGGGGGGGGGACGCCCTACTGGAACAAAAATGTGCACTTTAAAGTTTAATATTTCGTTAATGGAGCATTCAATCGAAAAATGGTATTAGCAACCCTAAGTCATTTTAAAAGACCTATTCAACAATACCCCACACGATGGGGTAGACGATGAAAAAAAATTCATCCCTACTTCTCATATAGGGGAGCTACCCTAAAAAAAATATTTTTCAAAATTTTATTTCAGCACTTTGTCGGCGTAATTTATATACATACCCCTACAAAATTACAGCTTTCTAGTATTAACGGTCTCTTAGCAAAACCTCGGACGGTCGGACAGACAGACAGACAGACAAACAGACAGACAGACAGACGGACATGACGAAACTATAAGGGTTCCTTGTCAGGACTACGAAACCCTAAAAATGCTACCCAAAGACAATATTCCACGCGGACGAAGCCGCGGGCACAGCTAGTTTTCCATAAAGTAGTGAGAAGCAGGTTTAGGACGAACAACGTAAAGACTCTCACCTCGGCGGCGAGCTCCCGGCAGCGTCCGGTGACGTTGACGTGACCGTACCGCACGGAGGGGCTGGGCGCGGGCGGCCGTTCAGATCGCCACTGCAGCGCGCGCTCGCGGTCGATCACCATGCACGTCTTCACTGTCTCATCACAATGTTCATTACCAAACATGCAGTACATACTATCGAATAAAAGTAATAATCAGCGCTCAATGCATTGCATTATTATGTCTATTATATACATTGTTCGAAAGTAAAAAATTACGCACCATACCGCGTTGCGTGCGGTAAAAACTATTTACCGCACGCTCCGTTGTGGCACCGTGCGTATCCTTTAGGGTTCTTTTTTTTATTTCCGTAAACCCTATCTTCTAGGTAAGCGTGCTACATCGTCGACCACATCGTCACTTAACATCAGTTGAGATAGTGGTCAAACGCTTGACTATAACGAATAAAAAATTTAAAAAAAACCTACATAAGGATTCTATCAAAGAGTTTCATATTGCGAGTTTAAATAAGCTGAATGTTAGAACCTCCTTGAAAGCGCTTTTGCTTTAATACGTTTGTCTCACTTTAACACTAAAGAGTAAATAAGAAGAAAGATGTAGTTCTAATTTTTAGAACATGTGGCGCCATTTGCATTATAATTTGCAAATTCGCGCCATTTTCATATAGAGACTTCAAGGATTGTTTCGACGTTTTGATTATTTGACACTATTATGATACTAGTGCGGTATGTTGGTTTTTACAAACGAGTAGACTGATGTAAGCCCTAGATTCCGCACGTATGTCATACAACGTTTTTCAACACATTTGCGAGAAAACAGTACAATTAGTAATAATACAAACAAATATGTATATCCGTCGGAAAGTCGAAACAATCTTTGACGTTTCTAATATTAAATAGTGCTAATTTGCAAATGGCGCCATGTGTATCAAAGAACTACATCTTTTATCTCATTTATTCTTTAGTATTAAAGTGAGACAAACGTATTAAGCAAAAGGGTTTCCAAGGACGTACTTACATTCAGCTTATTTATTCTCGCAATGTAAAACTCCTTGGTTACTACGGAGCGTGAGGTAACTACGTACTTAGGTGAGAGTACATATTTTACCGCACGCTCTGTTGTATGGTGCGTCATTTTTAACTTTCGAACAAAACAAACAAAGGCTTCGTAACTGCACTTTTTTAACAAATGTGTTGAAAACAAATTATAGTTTGTTATAACGTTGGTTTACAACCAATAACTTATTGTTAAACGCAAAAAAAAACCTAAATGTATTAATTTCTCTCTACCAAATGTAAAAAAGGGTATCCTAAATAGAAGTATATTAATAAATGATGAACCATTAGAACTTGTTGAATCCACAACATTCTTGGGCATCACCCTGGATTCAAAGCTTCAATGGGGTTCTCAAATATCGGTTCTAGCAGGTAGGTTAAGCTCCGCTGCATACGCAGTACGTAAAATTAGATTTTTAACGGACGAAGCCACTGCAAGATTGGTCTATTTCAGCTACTTCCACAGTATAATGTCTTATGGCATTTTATTGTGGGGGAAAGCCGCTGAAATCCAATCAATATTTGTTTTGCAGAAACGAGCTATTCGCTCTATATATAGTATGAGGTCGCGAGATTCACTTCGTGAAAAATTTAAGGAAATTAAAATTCTAACAGTGGCATGTCAATACATTTATGAAAATATTTTGTTCATACGCAAGAATATAAATGATTATAAGAAAAGGTCTGATGTACATAATTTTAATACAAGACATAAAAATAGATTAATTATACCTAATTTCAGACTGCAGAAAGTTAGTGGTTCATTCATGGGGAACTGTGTACGCTTTTACAATAAGCTACCTAAAGATATTGATCAATTGCCTATGAGCAAATTTAAAATCTATGTAAAATCCAATTTGATGAAAAAATCATACTATACAATAGGTGACTATATGGATGACAAAAATGCATGGCCTGAATGCCCCAAGTTCCAAGAACAAATATAAATTGTATTATAATTATTAATATATTGTTAAAATTTTATAGCTGACATGTACAATTAAAAAAAAAAAGATAAAATGA
This sequence comes from Cabera pusaria, assembly GCA_954871355.1. Classification (NCBI taxonomy): domain Eukaryota; kingdom Metazoa; phylum Arthropoda; class Insecta; order Lepidoptera; family Geometridae; genus Cabera; species Cabera pusaria. The sequence goes on from OX940905.1 coordinate 114,424, forward strand.
CAAGACAAGACCCATAGAGTTTCTTGGTGTTTCTTCTCTGATGGGAGTATTTCCGAAACACCGGTAGATTCAACAGCCATTCAGTTTTCCCCTTTTGTCCGCAGATTTTCTTTCTAGGCTTGCCATTTTTATTTTTATTTAAACAATATTATGCAGCTGACAGACGGACTATCAGTTCCATTTGGATCATGATATGTACTGTGATCGGTATGCGTTTCTATGTTGTGTTTCACTATTTCACTTTTTTTATTTTTTTTATATAAAAATTGTCTGAAGTACTGAAACACACACTTACATGTATGGTTGGTTTTAACCTACTTTAATTTTTTTTTAATATTCTGACGTAAACGATTGGATGACAGCTGAATGGTTCATTACTTTTTTTTTCTAATTCAAAGCGTTAAATTCTGCTTTTGCTATGTTTACTTGATAATTGGTTATGATTTATTTTATGATTTATGATTTTGACGTGTATATGTGCGTATATTTATACTGCCTACATACTGAATAAATGCTTTGATTCTTCTTCTTCTTGATTCTATATACCATACAAAATTGTACCGTAACGACAGGACTGAACCCGCGCCTCCGAGAAACACGCCCGGAGTTTTTTCAACTCAGCCCGCGGGTTCAAGTCCCATCGTTACTATACAATTTAGGATTGAATATAAAAATGTACAAAGAAATAAAGTGTAGATAACACTTAAAAGAAACAGAATATAACAATTACACTGTTATTTATTGTTTACTACCTACCGTTCAGCTGCAGTTTTGACGTGTATGCAACAATGTATTGGACAAGTAAGTAACAATATAATAAGTGCAGTGTATCACCTGCGATGTCCTCGAGGAGGTGCGGCGCCAGGTCCAGCTGAGTGCCGTTCTCCTGGTCGAGCAGCGCGGCGAGCTGCGCGCGCACGGCGGCGGCGCCCAGCGGCCCGCCCTGCATGCCGCCCAGCACCACGCTCCCGTGCACCACTGTCCCACCACCACACCATCATATTATACGAGGGTCATTCAACAAGTACTTAGCCTCATCGCCCAATGGCACTGCGATTACAAAAAATTTTTAACATAGTACAGTGCAATGTTTTTGATGCCTATTGTCAAAGTTTTAAACAATGACCTCTATTAGTTTTGTTTTAATAGCCTTTGAAAGCGAACGTGTCGGTCAGTTTAACAAAAATGGAAAAAGAGCAGTATCGTTCGGTGATTCGATTTTTATTTTTGGAAGGGAAAACGCGCAGTGAAATTAAAAATCGCTTGGATGCTGTGTACAGTGACTCTTCTCGTTCGATGGCAACCGTCAAGAATTGGTTTAACGAGTTTGCTCGTGGCCGCAAGTCTGTTTTTGATGAGCCACGCCCAGGTGCCCCGAAAACGGCTACTACGGAGGAAAACATTAAAAAAATCCACGATCTCGTGTTGGCAGACCGCCGATTGAAGGTTCGCGAGATAGCTGACACTGTGGGCATTGCAGAAGGAACGGTGCATCATATTCTCCACGAAGAACTGGGCATGAGAAAGCTGTCAGCGCGATGGGTGCCGCGTTTGCTCACACTGGACAACAACCACGACAACGCGCCGGCTCACACCTCTGCCGTCGCCATGGCCAAATTATTCGAATTGCGCTACGAATTGCTGCCCCATCCACCTTACTCTTCAGACTTGGCCCCCTGTGACTTCTTTTTGTTTCCAAACCTGAAAAAGTCACTCGCCGGAAAAAGGTTTGGGTGAATGAGGAGGTCATCACCGCCACGGAGGCCTATTTTGCAGACTTCAGGAAAACGTATTTTTTAGACGGGTTAAAAAAGTTGGAGCATCGCTGGGCCAAGTGTATTGAGTTAAAAGGAGATTATGTAGAAAAATAAATCGGCACTTTTCGAAAATTTTCGTTTTTCTTTTGTAGGCTAAGTATTTATTGAACGACCCTCGTATCATACACACTGTCTACGGAAACCTACCTATTTTTTAAATTAAATCCTTAGTTTTCAATATTCCGGCACTGTTGCTAGCACAATGTAATAAAATGTATGCAACACAAATAACGAGAATTGTGTTGAATACACACATTATTCGATGTTATTTTAACTGTGACATTGATGATTTACATTTTAATTAGTGTTTGAGATAAAACGTGAATGCAGCAGAGTGTGTGTGCGTGTATACTTACCGGCGGTGACCTCGGCCTCGCGCGCCCCGATGGACACGACCAGCGTGACGGGCGTGCCCAGCGTGAGCGCGCACATGCGAGGGTTGTCCGCCCAGATCACACCCGACACCTGCAGTGTCACATTCATCGTGTTCAGTGAATATACATATGTCGCATTTCAATATTATTCACGTCAGGGTAATAGTTATCTATAATACTGGTGCGGTAAGTTGATTTTTACAAACGAGTAGACGAATGCAAGCCTGGGACGTAATTGAGGGTTACTATAGTCACGAGTTTGTAAAAACTAATATCCGCAAGTGTCATACAAAGTTTTTCAACACATTTGCTCAAAAAATGCATTTACGACGCATGATACTTGCTCAAAAAATGCATTTACGAAGCATATACATAGTTTGAAAGTCAAAAATTCCGCACCTACAACGGAGCGTGCGGTAAAATAGGTACTCTCACCTAAGTACCTGCTTTACCGCAAGCTTCGTTGTATGGCGCCGTTTCCTTTAATTTTTTTTATTAATTCCACCAAAGAGTTTCACATTGCGAGAATAAATAAGCTGAATAGAAGCGGTTTTGCATAATACGTTTGTCTCAATTTAATGCTAAAAATTAAATGAAGATGTAAGAAAGAAAATAAAGATGTAGTTCTAATTATTACTTTACGTGGTACCATTTGCGAATTCGCCCATTTTCATATAAGAAACATCAAAGATTGTTTCGACTATCCGACTGAAGTGTATGTTTGTTTTATTACCCATTATTGTAATGTTTTCTCGCAAATGTGTTGAAAAACGTTGCATGATACGCGTGCGGATATTTATTTTTACAAACTCGTGACTATGGTAAACCCTCGAATACGTCTCAGGCTTACATTCGTCTACTCGTTTTAAAAACTAACTTACCGCACTAGTATCATAAATAACTATTGTAGCACCCAAATCCAACTCTGGAGCTATCAAAGTCAACGTACGTAACATAACTTTTTGGACGGAGTGTAACGAGGACATGTTGACGAACGGTTGACTAGCTGCATCTCGCTCGTTCGCTCTAACTGGCTGTAAGCAACTAGCCTATATGTAAACTGCGTATCACGGTATGTCAGGGCCCCACGTCCATCGATGTATACGTACTACGTACCAGATGACGTGTCGCGAACTAGCTCTACGTTCAAATAAAAAGCATTGCTGAATCTACATCTCGTTTAGTTCAGCGTAAGTACTCCTCACGCCCGGTCGCTCGCCGCTCGGCACATAAGTCAGTATATGACTTTAAATGCGATGGGCGCCTCAGGTTTACATGTACCTCGATGCCCACGACTGTTCTGGACGATCCCAACTACGCTTCCACTTGACAGTGGAATTCCTATATATTCCTACTTATTCCCGGAACAGTTCAGTAGAATTTCTTGTCGTGAACAAGGCTCGGGTTGACACACTGACATTTGAATAGTGTAGCAGAGTATATGTGATTAGCGCTGGGAGCACCCTGCGAGCACTGAGCACTGACTCTCACAATCGTAATGTGTGAGGAGATGTCTCAGTGAGGAAACACCTACTACTCGCCTGAACAGTAACACTGAACAAAGAATAATTCAGACCTGGTATATTTGTCTAGTTAATGAATCCTCATAAAGACACGTACCTCATAATGTAGAAAGAGCACCTTAGCCAATGTTTCCCTGAAGAGTGTGGGCGTGAACAGCGACTCGACCACCACCACCTTGCGCTCCTTGGGGTTCACCAGCACGTGCCTGCAACGCATCATTCATTTACCAGAAGCTACAACACAAACATTATAGTAGACTCAATTAATAGATCACATTTGACACTTCATCAAAATTCAACGTGTCCTTGTAATGAAGGGCACATAAAATTATTAATTATTTCAAAGTCAGAACTGCATAATTACTTAACATGTTTCAGTTACAAATAGATATTTATTCTAATAATTACAGAAGAAAGCGTTTTTACGATTTACTTTGACTAATAATTAATTTTAAACATAATAAACAATTTTTGTTCTAAAAAACTAAACGTCAGTACTGTCAATGATTACTTGTGAAGGATGTTGAACTATAAAAATTACTACACTGATTGTAATTAACATATAATACTCAGACTATCATAAAAAAGGTAGACAGAGCCGTGCCTAAATGCTTGAGTAATAAGTTTCCGCGCTCAGTCCGGCATAGTCAATACGGCATGATTACTACGTAAGCAACGCTGCGAAGTAATACTGCACGGAAGCGTCCGACCCTGCTGCCGCTTGGTAGCAAACTGAGCGCGGAAGCGTATTACTGAAGCATTTAGTATTACTGAACTTGCATTCTCACGGGTGTTAGGCACGGCTCCGTCTGCCTTTTTTATGGTAGTTTGAGATATAATATTATTCTTTGACTAAGAAAATACAAAAATAATTGAATAAGAACTAAAATCAATAATAATTTGGGTTAAAAAACTAACGATAAACTACTAAACGTTAGATTCTTAGGTACATTTGAGTATGTTTTTTCTTTTATTGGGCCATTTACTATGGCGCTACATTCTAATCTATAAATACATATAAAATCATTTAAATATGTACAATTTCCGATTTGTATAATTTGTATTAACGTGTCTTATCAATTTCAAATTAAGGCAAAAAAAACAAGTAAATAACACTGAATAATGTAAATACTTATTGTATTTCTCGTTTAGAGCTGCCGGAAAATTGGTTATTTCGAATAACATCAAACTAACATCATTCTTGTTTGTGTTGATGCGTATCGGTTCATCAATTGAATCGATGTTTTGAAGCAAGTCACCTTACTATGAAGCTAAGAATGGCAGATGTCAAATGTGATCTATTAAATTGACCATACTATAGTATCATTACAACGACAAACACTCTGACATTGCAGTATTTCGAACAAATCTCAATGCAACTTATACTATTTGCGAATTAGTTCAGGTACGATGGCGCTGACATAACATATATCAAAAGTTCCAATACTAGTTTTTTGAACACATTTGCTCAAAAATTGCATGGACGAAGCCTGTATACTGTATTTACTATTCAAAAGTTAAAAATTACATACCATTCAACGGAGCGTGCGGTAAAATAGGTACTCTCACTTAAGTACCTACTTTACCGAACGCTCCGTTGTATGGCGCCGTGCGTATCCTTTACAGTTTTTTGAACCCTACTAAAGAGTCTCAAATTGGGAGAATAAATAAGCTGGATGTTCGAAATATTGGATCGTTTAAGCTGTTCATTTTATGGAATAACTAGCTGTGCCGCTGTGCGCGGTTTTACATGCGTAGACATCATCGTGTGAATATCGGGATATAAAGTATCTACATACCAAATTTCAGCTCAATCGGTTCATTATTATTTGAATAAAATTAGATTGAATTATAATTTGATGAAATTTCTGTTTAAGAGCCCGCTTGAGATTTTTTTTCCCACGCTTGCTCCGCCTACACACGCCGCGGCACCCCCGGCAACGATACAGGCGCGGGGGAACGCGCTGTAATTTCGCGCATGCGCGCTCCACACTCGACTTGCGACCTCGTTTGCTAGCGGACACGCCGAGCCGAGCGGGACGGTAATGACCGCGCGGCCCGTGGCGCGGCAGCCGAAGTTACTTACTACCTACAGAGCTATACTATACATAAATACGTACATTTAAGGTTTAAAATTACGTATTACGGCTTAAAAAGGATTTTCCAAATCGAACATACATAGAAAAGATATATATATATATATTTATATTCTGACTAATTGAGAACCTCCTCCATTTTTGTGAAGTCGGTTAAAAATAGTATAGTCTTATTTTTCGTACAACACTCCTTGCGTTGTTTTTGTAAACTTGTATTTATTTGAGAACCCAACTTCACAAAAAAGGAGAAGGTTCTCAATTCGTCGGATTTTTTGTTTGTTTTATGTATGTTGACCGATTACTCGAAGACGCTTGAACCGATTTGGAAAATCGTTTTTTTATTTGAATGAGTATAACAGATGATCCCATTTAAATTTCATCGAGATATGTTTAGTTCTGCAGAGATATGAAGATAAACACCATAAACCTAGTACTGAAAATGACCAGCGCGGCATTTGAAGTCTGTATTATTTTATATTCCTTTTGTGAACGAATTTATTTGCAACCGACTTCCAAAAAAAAAGGAGGTTCTCAAATCGTCTTTTTTAGGGTTCCGTAGCCGAATGGCAAAAGACGGAACCCTTATAGATTCGCCATGTCTGTCTGTCTGTCCGTCCGTATGTCACAGCCATTTTATTCCGAAACTATTACGACTACAGACTTGAAACTTGGTAGGTAAATGTATTCTTGAACCGCTTTCCGATTTTTATACAATAATAAAAAATATAAAAGTTTAAAGGGGGGTATCCGATACATGAAACAGGAACAAAAAAAAAATTCTTAAAACCTATACGTGTGGGGTGTCTATGGATAGGTCTTTAAAAATGACATTGAGGTTCCAAAAATCATTTTTAGGGTTCCGTAGCCAAATAGCAAAAAACGGAACCCTTATAGATTCGCCATGTCTGTCTATCCGTCCGTATGTCACAGCCATTTTATTCCGAAACTATTAGGACTACAGAATTGAAACTTGGTAGGTAGATGTATAAACCGCTTTCCGATTTTTGTACAAAAATAATAAATATAAAAGCTTAAGGGGGGCAGACAGACAGACATGGCGAATCTATAATGGTTCCGTTTTATGCCATTTGGCTACGGAACCCTAACAAAGTTATTTTTGTAGTTGCGAAAAATAAAAGTTATAGAATACTCTACTGTGTTACGGAACCCTACGAGTGCGAGTCCGACTTGCACTTGGCCAGTTAATCTCAAAGTCAATCATTTAAAAAATAGGCGCGTCTAAAGTGGTAAAATGTGTCCCCCCCCCCCCCCCTAACTTCTAAAGTAAGGGAGTGAAAAATCTAGAAAAAATATATTATATATATCTGTAGATCTCAACAAAAACTTTCAACGAAAATTGGTTTGAACCAGATACAGTCAGTAGTTGTTGAGATATAGCGACCGCAAGTATAACTTTGTTTTTCATACAAACACTATGAAAAACAAAGTTATTTTTGTAGTTGCAAAAAATCATAGTTATAGAATACTCTACTGTGTTACGGAACCCTACGAGTGCTAGTCCGACTTGCACTTGGCCAGTTTTTTTTGTGTGTATCACATTCCATCCCATTTCACCCTCTTAGGGGTAGAATTTCAAAAAACCTAAAACACGTATTTACTTATTTTTTTACAGAAGCACTTGTGTGAAGTTTCGGATAGAAAAGACGATCTAATCTTGTTTCCCCATACAAACTTTGAGCTCCGTTTCATCCCCTCCGAGGGTTAATTTTGGAAAATCCTTTCTCAGAGGGAACTAACGTCGTAATAACTACTTGCATGCCAAATTTCAGCGCGATCCGAAACAATATTGATTTTCAAACTTTATTACCCCATTTCACCCTCTTAGGGGTGAAATTTCAAAAAACCTGAAACACGTATTTACTTATTTTTTTACTGAAACACTTGTGTGAAGTTTCGGATAGAAAAGACTTATCTAATCTTGTTTCTCCATTCAAACTTTGAACCCCCGTTTCATCCCCTTCGAGGGTTAATTTTGGAAAATCCTTTCTCAGAGGGAACTAACGTCGTAATAACTATCTGCATGCCAAATTTTAGCGCGATCCGAAACAATATTGATTTTCACACTTTATTACCCCATTTCACCCTCTTAGGGGTGGAATTTCAAAAAATCCTGTAACACTTATTTTTTTACTGAAGCACTTGTGTGAAGTTTCGGATAGAAAAGACGATCTAATCTTGTTTCCCCATACAAACTTTGAGCTCCGTTTCATCCCCTCCGAGGGTTAATTTTGGAAAATCCTTTCTCAGAGGGAACTGACGTCGTAATAACTACTTGCATGCCAAATTTCAGCGCGATCCGAAACAATATTGATTTTCACACTTTATTACCCCATTTCACCCTCTTAGGGGTGAAATTTCAAAAAAACTTGAAACACGTATTTACTTATTTTTTTACTGAAACACTTGTGTGAAGTTTCGGATAGAAAAGACTTTCTAATCTTGTTTCTCCATACAAACTTTGAACCCCCGTTTCATCCCCTCCGAGGGTTAATTTTGGAAAATCCTTTCTCAGAGGGAACTAACGTCGTAATAACTACTTGCATGCCAAATTTCAGCGCGATCCGAAACAATATTGATTTTCACACTTTATTACCCCATTTCACCCTCTTAGGGGTGAAATTTCAAAAAAACCTGAAACACGTATTTACTTATTTTTTTACTGAAACACTTGTGTGAAGTTTCGGATAGAAAAGACTATCTAATCTTGTTTCTCCATACAAACTTTGAACCCCCGTTTCATCCCCTCCGAGGGTTAATTTTGGAAAATCCTTTCTCAGAGGGAACTAACGTCGTAATAACTATCTGCATGCCAAATTTTAGCGCGATCCGAAACAATATTGATTTTCACACTTTATTATCCCATTTCACCCTCTTAGGGGTGAAATTTCAAAAAAACTTGAAACACGTTTTTACTTATTTTTTTACTGAAGCACTTGTGTGAAGTTTCGGATAGAAAAGACTATCTAATCTTGTTTCTCCATACAAACTTTGAGCTCCGTTTCATCCCCTACGAGGGTTAATTTTGGAAAATCCTTTCTCAGAGGGAACTAACGTCGTAATAACTATCTGCATGCCAAATTTTAGCGCGATCCGAAACAATATTGATTTTCACACTTTATTACCCCATTTCACCATCTTAGGGGTGAAATTTCAAAAAAACCTGAAACACGTATTTACTTATTTTTTTACTGAAACACTTGTGTGAAGTTTCGGATAGAAAAGACTATCTAATCTTGTTTCTCCATACAAACTTTGAACCCCCGTTTCATCCCCTCCGAGGGTTAATTTTGGAAAATCCTTTCTCAGAGGGAACTAACGTCGTAATAACTACTTGCATGCCAAATTTCAGCGCGATCCAAAACAATATTGATTTTCACACTTTATTACCCCCATTTCACCCTCTTAGGGGTGAAATTTCAAAAAAACCTGAAACACGTATTTACTTATTTTTTTACTGAAACACTTGTGTGAAGTTTCGGATAGAAAAGACTATCTAATCTTGTTTCTCCATACAAACTTTGAACCCCCGTTTCATCCCCTTCGAGGGTTAATTTTGGAAAATCCTTTCTCAGAGAGAACTAACGTCGTAATAACTATCTGCATGCCAAATTTCAGCGCGATCCGAAACAATATTGATTTTCACACTTTATTACCCCATTTCACCCTCTTAGGGGTGAAATTTCAAAAAAACCTGAAACACGTATTTACTTATTTTTTTATTGAAACACTTGTGTGAAGTTTCGGATAGAAAAGACTATCTAATCTTGTTTCTCCATACAAACTTTGAACCCCCGTTTCATCCCCTCCGAGGGTTAATTTTGGAAAGTCCTTTCTCAGAGGGAACTAACGTCGTAATAACTACTTGCATGCCAAATTTCAGCGCGATCCGAAACAATATTGATTTTCACACTTTATTACCCCATTTCACCCTCTTAGGGGTGAAATTTCAAAAAAACCTGAAACACGTATTTACTTATTTTTTTACTGAAACACTTGTGTGAAGTTTCGGATAGAAAAGACTATCTAATCTTGTTTCTCCATACAAACTTTGAACCCCCGTTTCATCCCCTTATGGGGTGAATTTTTGAAAATCCTTTCTTAGTACAAACTTACATACTAAGACAAATATACTCTCCAAATTTCAAGTCTCTACGACCAGTGGTTTAGGCTGTGCGTTGTCTGTCAGTGAGTCAGTCACTCAGTATGTCAGGACAAAGATTCTTATAGTATTAGATAGATAGGCCAAGTGCAAGTCGGACTCACACTCGTAGGGTTCCCTAACAGTAGAATATTTTATAACACTAATTTTTCGCCACCAAAAAATTTACTTTGTTTCTTATAGCGTTTGTATGAAAAACAAAGTTATCTTTGCGGTCGCTATATCTCAAAACTGCTCACTGTATCTTGTTCAAACCAATTTCAATTTTGGTTGTTAGTTTTTATTGAGATCTACAGCATATGTATTTTTTAGATTTTTCACTCCCTTACTTTAAAAGTAAGAGGAGGGGAGGGGGGGGAGGGGTTGGACATTCATTTTACCATTTTAGACGTGCCTATCTTTCAAATGATTGACTTTGAGAAAAAATGGTTTTCGAAACCTTCATGTTATTTTTAAAGATGAAAAAAGTGACATACGGACAGACAGACATGACCAATCTATAAGAGTTCCGTTTCTTGCCATTCGGCTACGGAACCATAAAAACGCGGAGGAAAAAAATGGAGGAGGTTCTCAAATCGCCGGTACATCACATACGACACAGTAATGGTTCCGTAACACAGTAATGTATTCTATAACCATGATTTTTCGAAACTAAATAAACTGACGAAGTGCAAGTCGGACTCGTACTCGTAGGGTTCCGTAACACAATAGTTCTATAGATCTATAACTATGATTTTTCGCAACTACAAAAATAACTTTGTTTTTCATAGTGTTTGTATGAAAAACAAAGTTATACTTGCGGTCGCTATATCTCAACAACTGCTGACTGTATCTCGTTCAAACCAATTTTCGTTGAAAGTTTTAGAAGTTTTTATTAAGATCTACAGAATATATTTTTTCTAGATCCTATCTTTTAAATGATTGACTTTGAGAAAAAATGATTTTAGGAACCTCAATGTCATTTTTAAAGACTTATCCACACGTATAGGTTTGAAGAAAAAAAATTTTTTTGTTCCATTTCCAGGTATGGGATGCCCCCCCTTAAACTTTTATATTTTTTATTTTTGTACAATATTCGGAAAGCGGTTTATAGAATACATCTACCTAGCAAGTTTCAATTCTGTAGTCTTAATAGTTTTGGAATAAAATGGCTGTGACATACGGAAGGACAGACAGACAGACATGGCGAATTTATAAGGGTTCCGTTTTTTGCCATTTGGCTACGGAACCCTAAAAATAAACTTTGTTTTTCATAGTATTTGTATGAAAAACAAAGTTATCTTTGCGGTCGCCATATCCCAAAACCTGCTGATTGTAGGTATCTCGTTCAAACTAATTTTCGTTGTTAGTTTTTATCTTACTTATGATAATACTACAATAACGAAATACTAATAAAATTAAAAACGTCTAAATACCTATAGTGTTTGTGAGAGAACAATTATAATCCAGTTGTAATTATAAAACAATCTTTATGTTGTATTAAATTCAAATAAGAAACTGCCTTACGGTTTCGCATTATATGTATTATATTATATTTCTCAGGATAAAACTCAGTAGTTCAATACCTCATTCATTGAAATCGGTCCAGCCGTTTGTTTCCTACAACCAAAACAATACCCACATATAATCGCGCGAAACATCAACACGATCGGTCATGTAATTATGTTCTAATCTGTGACCTCAGAGGTCGATGCCTTGCTTACTTCATAGTTACTATGGGTAAACATATTTAGGTAAATGACAGGTGCTTATTTGGCTCCAAAATAAAATTAGTAGGTACATTTTCGAATCTTGAAGGTCTGTCTTGAATCTTATCCTTGTAAGGCCTTATTTACTATTATTAAAAAATCTCGAAAGATCGCAGATACACGCGAAGTCGGCGCGCGCGTCCTCACCTCGGAGAGGCTCGCGGCCGACTGGCTCTAGATTCAATATGTTTCGAGTGCTGCTCACTTGCAAGTATATTTTTATACGTAACGCGCCGGGAATATGGTACAATATCGCAATCAACCTATTGACCGTATTCTTGCACAGAAGTAAAGGACGTAAGTCGCAAAACTAATTTAATTAATTATGAGAATATGAATTGGTTTTGAAGAAAATATTTCTGGGAGATTCTTATAAACCATGTTTTACATTTGATAGTATTTATTTTGTATATGTAACTAAATCTGTTTGAGAGACAAACAAGAAAAATGAAAAAAAAGGCATAACTTTCAAAAAAATAAACTATCGAGCAAATTATTTTCAATTATGTTTCTGTTCTGTGAAACGAAAGAAAAAACATTGAAAAATCTAATATTTAAGTTTGACTTCATTAATATTATTGGTTGATTTACTGTCATTAGGCAAAGTATAGCATTCTGCAGGGAGCGTCCTCTTAATGTATAATAAATTTTAATGTTATAATAATAATTGAATTGACATATTTAATTTAACTTTTAGTGTAATTTGATTTAATTTTTATAATGATTAGGATTTCAATAATGTGACTGTTATCTTGTTATTTTGGTTATTTTAGTTTGTGTAATGTTATGAGTCTGTGTTACTTGTGAAATAAATAAATGATGATGATTAGTTGGAACGTGAGGAGGTAACAAACACAAACACAAACTTTCGCCTTTATAATATTTGTAGGAAGTCAGTTTTTGGGCATTCACCCAGAGGTGACTTCGATGGCAATATGGTGATACCATGCTCACACTTAATTTTAAAAAGATGTCAACATATGGTATAAGTACCTAAAGTAGAGTAAATGCAGCATGTTGACGAGGTTATCATAGAGCTCCTCCGGCGTGCGGTAGTCGTGCAGGCGGCGCGGCGCGCGGCGCTCCGCGCACCAGAACTCGGAGCGCACGATGCAGCGCGGCGCCGCCTCGCCCGTGAACCCGAACCTGGAACCACACCACTCACACATGTACACCCTGACACCCTGCTAATACACTACCACTCATTTTACACACTTTTTAGGGTTCCGTAACTCAAAAGGTAAAAGAAACCTTTATAGAATCACTTTGTGTCTGTCTGTCCGTCTTACAAGACCTCTTTTTCGAATCAAGTTGAAACTTTACCTAATACTCAAGTCAATGGTCTTTTTTGGCTGTGAAAAAATCAAACTTGTAAGTTAACACGATCAAAAGATGTCGTATAAAAGTTGTGTGAAAGTGTATGTTTATGTTGCATATTTTGACATTTCACAAGGGAATCAAAACCTATGGGGTACTTCCCGTTGACCTAGAATCATGAAATTTGGCAAGAAGCAAGGTCTTAAAGCACTTATATAGGAATACATCTGAAAACCGCAAATATGTAGTTTAATAACAACATAAAAGTAAATTTACTATTACAAACTTATTATTTGTGGTTGGTGCAATACAAGTCTCTATGGATCGAACTACAAAGTTAAGATTGTCCTTTAACCTAGTTTGATCAACAATCATCAACACCATCACCATCTACTTCACTGGGAGTGTTATACCAGTGAACCCAGGCTTCATAAAAAAGCTGGGCTGGCTTGGTTAGGTACGTTAGTCGCTGTCAGGGGGGAATGTACAATACACCACCTAGCGGGACGTCAGTGCAGGACGTATTACCCCCCCACCTCAAATTAGAATTAGACCTAGTTTGACAAATTTGTACAGAAGCCTCGGTGCGCGAGTCCAACTTGTACTAAGCCAGTTTTTTATTAACTTCATGATGTTCAATAATGATTGTGATTTATTCTATAAGCACACAACAACATTAAATTCAACATTCCTTAATTTGTGAGCCGTAGGAGCATTTTCTTCAGATTATATATAAGAAGGTGAAGGTGAAGACCGCTATGGCACTGTAGTTAGTACATCAGCCCAAAATAGTTTAAAGATATTTCGAAATTTGTTCAAATTATATTTATAATTATATCAGTTATCTGTAAGTGCAACATAAGTATTTGTTTTAAACACTATTTGAAGCAAGCAAATCTTTTACAGGACAAGCATGATGCTCGCCTACTAGTAAGCGATGACATCCACCTATAACAGATACAGCGGCATGCAATATTCTGACTAGCCAGAATTATGCAATTTTTTTCACCTTCACCAGAGGGTCACTGTGAAAAGCACACAATTTTTTTAAAGAAAAATTCATTAATGCACAGAGGGGATGGAACTTGGTACCTCTGGTGTCAAAGCCGACCATTCTCCCACATAACCACTGGGCCTTCAATGCCACTGCACTGTAACACTTTGCCATTCAAACCAAAAACATTCCTATTTTATGGCTGAATTAATTGGCAAACTGGCAGCAGTCCTACCACTACAAGCAAAGAATATGAGACAAATAAGAATTGCTCATGCACAAGTGGGCCAATGTGTCCTACTCGGCGACATTACCTACTTGGAGTGTAAATAACAGACATGCTATATTTTACATCACAGTGCCACATAGGCCACTTGTGACCTCATAGGGTTTTTAGGCATTGTCTTCTAAACCATACTTGTCAAAAGACCTAACCTATATATAAATATCATATCATGGTAAACCACATAACAGAACACCAAAACACAAAAAATCACTTTTTCACTCTCTCAGATAATGTGATACAGTACAATACTCAATAGATATGTCATAATTTAAGTTTATTTTCACTATCAATACTTCTCTAAATTTTCTTTCTATAAACCAAACATGAATTTGTTTATTTCCACTCACTGTGAATTTGCGATCTTAAAGATTTTGAACCACCTATTTAAAACTAAGTATAAACACTAATATTATCATCGAATTTATGGATAATTCACTCTCAAAAGTTGGCAATAGCTTATGCTGGGCAAATTAGCGAAACATTTGTGGCTAGTCTACTGGATTAATAGGATGAGAACAATTTTTTCTCTAAATTTGAACTTACTTAGTATAGTCATATCCGAGGTCTAAAACCACAGCTTGTTTCTCTTGGATGAGGGCGATGCCCTCGTACAATGCCATGGTTGTTACTTATATAAAGTTCTTCTATGTCCACATAAGCTCAAATGCAATAACAATATAAGCCAAAAGTTATTGAAATCGTGCAAAATATAGAATCTACATAGTAGTGAATCCGCTCGCTCATTCACCGGGCTGAAAACAGTGAAGCACAGCCAGCAGTGAAGCACTTAGCACAGATTACTTTATGTGTCAGAGACAGTGAAGTATAATAAAACGAGGCTTGTCTTTTTTACATCTTAAAAATATCGATAAATTGCCGATATACATTGTAGATATTTTCATCGCGATGTATCGATATTTGATACCTACTCATATTATACCAAAGAGAATTTGAATACGTTTTTAGACTTCATTCGTATCAATTTCGAAATGTTATCTAACGCAGCTCTGATTTCGTATTTAATGTCAATAGATACTCATACTCGGTGAAATGCCTCGTCTATCGTTTACTTTTGAAAATCCTGCCAGAATCATATCAAGTATTAGAGGTGTGGCATAGCATATATATTGAATTAAGTACAGGGATTAGGTATTTTACAAGATTAGGCCGCACCAAATCCAAAAATTTCACATTACCGTTCCACGGATTCCACCTAATCCCAGTCCCACAGAATACCTATACGTGATATCAGGACCGTGATATGTGTGTTTCACATATAAATAAATACAGGGTGGGGCTAAAGTAGTAATCCGTTGTTCTTTTGCTGTAATTTTTTTGAAAGAAAAAACTTTGGTTCTGCTTGTAAAATTTGTTTACTTAATCCATTACAATTTATTAAGTTTTAAGTTGTTAAAATTTTAAGTTTAAAGTTAAGTTTAGGCACAGAATAATGAATAGTACAAGAACAGAAATTGCACTCCCTGAGAGCAAAAATGCGAGATTTAACCTAGTTATAACGCTGGTAACGTTCAAAATGCGCTTCACGCCTCGGGTGCGACCTTGAATTTGGGTCACAGTATCGACTAATATTAACTATAAACCGCTTGTTGCGCACAGTAAAATGCACCGTAAGTCCGCAAAGTGAGAGTCTGAATAACTCGGTCAACTCGCGGCCTCTTCTATAGGGTTGAATGTTATGAGAAAACTTGTTGAAGCCTTTAATTGGTAGAAGAATATTCTAAGGTAGAACAATGTAATGAGTACATTACTGATAATAAGTGCTACATTAATGTTTAATGTCGAGGTAGGATCAAAGTACTACAGTTATACTAAAATACGTGACATTCAATTAAAATTGAGTAATGTTTTAAATTGCGTAAGTTAAATATAGCGAAAAAATTGTACTCACTTGTCTAGAATCGTAAGTTGTTTGACCTGTAACATTATAATAGTCTAGGAGCTGACTCACTTTTTCGAAAATAATTATGTATTTTATTCATTGTAGGAAACTTTATTTTGTAATAGTTGAATCTAAATAAACAAAAAAAAAAACAATATTTTATTTCACCATTTTGTCGGCGTTATTGATATACACATACCTACACAATTTCAGCTTTCTAGTACTAACGGTCTCTTAGCAAGAACTTGGACAGACAGATACACAGACACACAGACAGACAGACAGACGGACATGACGAAAATATAAGGGTTCCTTATCAGGACTACGGAACCCTAAAAAAGAATTTTCAATTTCAAATCGGTTAAGATCTGACAGAGTTCTGAGGTCACAAACATTAAAAAAACCGTCGAATTGAGAACCTCCTCCGTTTTTGTGAAGTAGATTAAAAACTAAAACACCGACTTCCATGTCCCGCGAGTCAATTTCAGTAGCAAGTTTGAGACGTTTATCGTCATATCTCTGGAGATACTTATCAGATCTCAGTGCATCTCAGTGATCTGAGATCTATAAGTACTTTAATTATATTCACTCTCGGATTATAAAAATCTGACTATCGTATGACACGACAAAATCATTAAGAAAGAAAAAAAGGAAAATTGAAGTAAACGTTAGTAGGTACCTACCCTATTTATTTATCTTAGAACTAATCTATATACTGTTAAAAAATAATAAAATAAAACCCCAAATAAACATTGGTAATTGTACTTATTTATCTGATTACAAATCTTACATCAGCTATACAACTCTCTGACTATACAACTCGTTTATCTCGACAAAATCGTATTGTAAGGTTCGTTAGTCAAAGAAAAGGCTAAGTCAATTCAAATAAGTAGGTAAGTAGGTAGGTATAACTTTGTTGGTTTCAGCTGTGCACTGATATGGCAGTCAATCAGTCAGTCAGATTTATCTTTTGTAGGTAGGTAACCTATAAGACCTACGTAACATACCTACAGTAAATAATAAAATAACCTACCAATTATAAGTAGGTTACAATTAATATTTTGCAAGATGTAATGTCGATAGAAATTCCCTAAAGATCATAACGTGAATTCCCTTGAATCATGAAACTCAGCTGATTTATACCTACCTACCATTTTATGTGTGACATTCTTTGCTTTTTACATAGTTACTGTTTACAGTTACTATATGTTAATATCGTAAGCAAGGAATATAATATTGAGGTAATATTGATACAAGTTAGGCGCGCGTCCGATCGAGAGCGCGCGTGACACTTTACTGACTGAACTTGTACCCTAGCGGGTGCGCGGAGGTACTTGTAGTTTCATAGCTACAGCGCGGAGTGTGACAGGCCTGGTTTAGGAAATGATTAGATTGAGAAAATGATATCGGTCAAGTGGCCGCCGCCAGAGTTGATGACCATACGGGCCCGTTTAATGGCATTTTCCATCACCAGAACTTTGGGCGACCGGTTCTCGCATTCCTGACGAATATTCTCCTTAAGAGCTTCCAGAGTCTTGACGTAAGCCCGCAACTTTAAAAAACCCAAAAAAAGAAGTCTGGCGCGGTAAAATCGGGTGATCTGGCCGGCCAGTGCAAATCACCAAAACGAGAGATCAAGCGACCCGGAAATGCTTCCTTCAGAATATCGGTTGTGGCTCGAGCAGTGTGCGCCATTGCACCGTCCTGTTGGAACCACATGTTCTCCAGTCCCAATTGTTCATCTAATTGAGGTAAAAAAATTCGGTAATCATGGCTCTATAGCGCGCGCCGCCCACAGTCGTCGTTAGACCCGCGGCGTTCTAAAAAAAATGGCCGGATGACACCTCCAGCGTTAACAGCACACCACGCATTAAATTTGAGCGGGTGTAATGGCTCTTCGTGGATGATACGCGGATTTTCGGTGCCCCAGAAACGATAATTTTGTTTATTCACGTAACCACTAAGATGGAAATGAGCTTCATCGCTCATGATAATTTTCGATGACAAATCGTCCACCTCTTCGTTGAGATTCAGGATGGCTTCAGCGTAGGTTAGACGTGTTTGGCGATCAAAAGCTAACAGCTCATGAACTGTCTGCAATTTGTAAGGGAACATCTTCAAATCTTTCACCAGAATTCTGCGTCGGGACCGCTGGCTAATGCCTAATTGCATGGCACGTCTGTAGTGTAGTGGTAGGACTTCTGCTAGTCCGCCTGGGGTGGTACCACTACTTTGCCAATTAATTTTCAGCCGTGAAATAGGAATGTTTTTCAGTTGAAATGGCAAGGTGTCCAGTGAAATTACAGGGCATGTGAGACTCAACATCTTTATGTCTCAAGGCAACAGGCGCAGTGCAATGACACGCAAAATTCTGGCAGTTCAGAATTTTGCATGCCGCTGTATCTGTTACGGTAGACATCATCGCTTACCATCAGGCGAGCGTCGGGCTTGTCCTGTTACCTATTACCATAAATGGTGGTCTGGTAAATGTTCCGGGCTCCTCTCCGACATCTTGGGCAATGGCAGCGATATTCTCAGCGGAGCAGCCGTTCTGGGAACAGAATGGCTGCTCCGGGGCCGTCCAGCCTTCCAGTCTCTTACATGCGAGTGGCCAAACGCCGCAGTGTTTGTCCAGTTGGTGTCGGACGGCCGGAAACGGAAGGCGCAATAATATGGAAACAATTATTCCAAGTTCTTGCGGAGTAAACCGATTCATGGCTTGTCGATTTGTATTCTGCGTTTGTTTACTTCACAAATGTCAAAACCGAATCGACATTTGGCGCCATTTGCAAAAGTTATAGCGGTTTCCAATAGGGTGATTACTTTTGCCCCACCCAGTAATTAATTAAGAGACTAAAACATACCCGTAAAATGTGTACATTATTGTTAATACTTACGTGACTACATTGTACCTAGAGATGTAATTAAAATTTGTATAAATATAAAAAATACTAATGACGAGGGAAAAAAAATCTTGAATAGGCCACACCTAATCCAAAAATATCACATCAACTAATGTCAGTTTAGCTGCCATCCGCTCCGTCTCTGTGGACTTCATGCCGACGTGGATTCAATGGATTAGGTACCAATGGGGATTGGATTAGGTGGAATGAATTCCAGATTTTCCAAATACAACACATCTCTATTAAGTATTCTGTGCCAGAATCTTCGTAAAATGAATGAAGTAATACAATAAAGTAATACAGGCAGACTATAAACAAAACAAAACCATTCATTTACTTATTTTTATGTTTTGTATACGTAGGAAACAAGCAAACGGCCCACCTGATGGGAAGAGATCAGCGTTATCTATGAATGCTTGAAACACTAGGATTATCACTAACGCGTTGTCAACCTGTCTGACCTGACTCTATGCTGTAGATCTGCGGGAAAACAGAAGACGGCAACTCATTACACATTTTACAGGTGTACGGGAGAAATGTACGCTTGATTAAAGAGTTTGTTATATCTATGATCCTGATTTGTACACGAATCAGCGATAACTAGACTTGGGTAGTACGTGTACGATGTACTATAAAGTAACAATACCCGACACTGTCCTAAAAGACCTAGTACCATACGCTAAACGTTACTCGGACATTCGGACACTAGTACACTACACTTTACCGTGCTCACCTCGCCCAATATTCGTTGTACTTTAATGAAAAAGCACTATACAGTAAACATAGGCGTAAACGAGATAGATACATGGTCCGAGTCAAGAGTGCAATGGCATCACACAGGTAATGAAAGAGCAAGAGAGACAGCGGGTCGCGAGTCTGTTAAGAGTGCTAATAGGTACTATGTGTACTACTGTACTAATAAGGTGTACTAGTACATTTTTTGGACTGTACCATTAGAATGCGAACCCTTAACTGTCCGATTTGGCACAAGACTACCGATAACTGTAAAGATACTCCATATCATTTAGGCGATATATCGATACATCCCTATTATTCACACGCTAATTTTCGATACTTTTTAAAAACATCGATACCATAAATATCGAAATATTTTTTTCACTTACTCATCCCTAGCGAACTTGTTGATAGTTAGTTAGTTAGTTTCTTAGTTTATGGCTTCTGTGGCTTGTTGTCACAATTTTGCCAATGTCCGTTCCACAGATTACTATATGTGGTCCATTCATGCTAGTTTCATAAAGCATGTGTTGATTTCTTGATTTTCCTCTCTTGAAAAATTGACATTGACATTTACCTTTTTTTTCTTGTAGTTTCAATATTAGCTCCACACGATAAGTATATTTAACCGGTATTTTGTATAATACTAGAGTCTGTCCAAAGAGAGAACCGTCGTGGCATTATGATGAACTAACATTCAAAGGTAAGGAAGGAAGGTAAATACCTACCAAGTAGCACACGATAATGATAAGAGTAAGTTTCTACCAAATTTCAATCATTTTAGTCAAACTTGTAATGACAGCAGTGCACAATGTGTTATAGAGACAATTTTTCAGACATCGACTTTTTATTGTATAATCCGATAGACTTTATCATATAAAACATAGGAGTAAAACTCCCGCCTGAAAAATGTGCATGTACAGAGTTTTATATATTTTTTTATTTTAACTTATTTTGCCCGGATAGAATTAGAAAAAAAAAAATTAAACTAAAAGTAAAAGACATGTAAAGGAATAGTATTAGTCGTTCAAAAGTACCTTATAAGTATCACGTTCCAGAGTATAAACGAGTGTCGCAAGTTGCTTAACACCAGAGAAATGAAAAGATTATGGTATTTCGTTTTTATTTTTTTTCTGAAGTAATCCGCCGTTTTAGGAAGAGATATTTATATAAAAATAAAGGTCTGTTATAGTATAATATGCCACAAAAAAAACATATCCCAATCATGTGGAGTAAAGAAGCTATGAACAATTCATAGTTTTTGTTAGGGTTGTCACTTTTTGTGTCGGGAATTTCGGATAGAGACGAGGTTAGTCAGTAATTAATTTACATCATGTATTTGCTTGTACTTAGTGTTGCTCTTACTTAAAAAAAACCGTTGAAGTGCAAATTGGACTCGTGAACCGAGGCTTCCGTACAAATTTGTTAAACTAAATTAAAAGTCAAACTTATCTTTGCAGTTCGATCAAAAGAAAATGTATTGCACCAACCGCAAATAATAAGTTTGAAAAATAATAAGTGTTGTAATAGTAAATTCACTTTTTTACAGTTCCATAGCCAAATAGTAAAAAACGGAACCCTTATATATTCGTCATGTCTGTCTGTCCGTCCGTCCGTATGTCACAGCCACTTTATTCCGAAATTATTAAGACTACACAGTTGAAACTTAGTAAGTAGGTGTGTATTCTGTGAACCAATTTACGATCTTTCAACAAAAATAAATATAATAAAATATTATTCTAAAGTGGTAAAATGTCTCCCCTCTAAATTTTAAAATAAGAGCATTAAAAAGTAGCCTATGTCCTTTCTCAGGCTCTAGACTATCTGTGTACCAAATTTAATTTAAATCGGTTCAGTGGTTTTGGCATGAAAGTGAGACAGACAGACAGACAAAGTTACTTTCATCATATCAAATCAAATCAAAGCATTTATTCAGTATGTAGGCAGTATTAATATACATCTGTGTACCAAATTTAATTTAAATCGGTTCAGTGGTTTTGGCATGAAAGTGAGACAGACAGACAGACAGAGTTACTTTCATCATATCAAATCAAATCAAAGCATTTATTCAGTATGTAGGCAGTATTAATATACATCTGTGTACCAAATTTAATTTAAATCGGTTCAGTGGTTTTGTCATGAAAGTGAGACAGACAGACAGACAGAGTTACTTTCATAATATCAAATCAAATCAAAGCATTTATTTAGTATGTAGGCAGTATTAATATACGTACATATATACACGTCAAAATTTGGATCAAATAGATCTTAATCAATTATCAAGTAAACATAGCAAAAGAAGAATTAAACGCTTTGAATTAAAAAGATAACTAAAGTAATGAACCATTCAGCTGTCGAGTCGAGTATTTGATATATGTTTCAACTTGATATCTCTACGCGTTCCTAAGAAAAAATGGTCTTGACAAACGAACAGACAGACAGACGGACAACAAAATTATCATATAAGGGTTCATTTTTCCTTTTGAGGTATGGTACCCTAAAAAACTTGTCTATGCACTTCCAACTTCTTCTAATGACCAAAAATACAACGGCCTTATTATCAACCTTATCATCATACAGCTGATATACCATATAATATATGATATAACGTATCATTGGAATAAAATTACTCCTATTTAAGAATTAATTTTATAATACAACAAAATATAATCCGGATACTTACATTATCCGAAAGAGTGACAACCCTATCGACAAAATCTCCGGATATAAATTGAAATGGCTGTAGTATCTTAACTCCACAAGATTGGGAGCTGATTTTTTTGTGGCGCATAGATCCGTAAAATATCTTAATTTTCATATAAATATCTCTTCCCAAAACGGCGGATTTCTTCGGAAAAAAATATAACATGGGAAACCAAAATATATTAATTTCTCTGGTTCTAAGCAAGTTACGACATTCATTAAAGTTCTGAAAAGTGCTGCTTATATGTTACTTTTAAACTACATAAAACATTAACATATATTGTTTTTAGTTTTAGAGCTAAGATTTTTATTTACTTTTTCAGGAAAAAAATTGATGAAAGTTCAACATTTTTTTTTCCGCTAAATAAGTATACTTTTCATGCAGGAGTTTTACTCCAATGTTTTATATGATGAAGTTCAACGGATTATACAATAAAAAGCTGATGTCTGAAAAATTGTCTCTATAACACACTGTGCAGTGTTGTCAATGCAACAAAAATAATAAATTAAAACAAACGACGACCGACGTGACATCTATTTCTACGACGGTTCTCTTTTTGTACAGACTCTATCATGCAAGATCGGCGATATAAAACAAGACGGCGAAAATGAACTGAATGTGTGGTGCCAAAATTCCAAGATTGCGAAAGAATAAAATACCGACCAAGTGCGAGTTCAACTCGCCCACCGAGGCTTCCGTACCAACTTCTGAAACTAGGTTAAAAGACCCACTTAACTTTGCAGTTCTATCCCTAGACCGACGCCTAGACACTATTCATATACATACCACCGTAAATAATAAGTTTATAATAGTAAATTAATTTATTTTTTGTTATTAACAATAATAATTTGAAAGGTACAACTATACAATCACTAGCATGAAATTCGCTGCATATGCAATTTTATTGTTTGGAGCCAGCTCTGGCTCCCAGTTCTAGTGCCCCCCTTGCAAAGAGAAAGTATATAATATGTAAAGAGAACATTACCGTATGCGAATGAAATAGCTATAGAGATATAACCCGACTAAAACGATGAACACGTGATACATATGCCAGCTATAAGATAAATGAACACTACTGAATAAGGTCGGGTCATAAAAAAAACTTTAAAGCTGAAACTAGCCTTATTTCTAATAGTTACTGCTCTGAAATACATACCAGAAGACTATATAGCAACAATATTTACTAAATTTATAAAGATATAATTGCATTGTAGGGTGTGCACGTGTAAGTAATAGTCATGTACACGGAAGAACGTAAGATTTAAATGTAACACGTACTATAGATAAGGTTTAGTATATAAGATACTCCACTGGGAGAACTCCACAGGCATGGAACAGAAGCATGGTGGTTTTGTTTTTCAAAAAAGGAGACAAAACCCTATTGAAAAAACTATCGCCCGATTTCGCTTCTGAGCCATGTCTACAAGCTGTTTTCCAGGGTCATCACGAACCGTCTTGCGCGAAGACTCGACGAGTTTCAACCTCCGGAACAGGCCGGGTTTCGAAGCGGTTACGGCACCATAGACCACATCCACACGGTGCGGCAGATTGTACAGAACACCGAGGAGTATAATCGGCCCCTGTGCTTAGCATTTGTGGACTATGAGAAGGCCTTTGACTCAATCGAAACCTGGTCTGTTCTCGAGTCCTTGCAGCGTTGCCAAGTCGACTGGCGATATATCGAAGTGATGAGATGTCTATATAATGCCGCAACGATGACTGTACAAGTACAGAACCAGCGAACTAAACAGGTGCACCTGCGTCGAGGAGTGAGACAGGGGGACGTCATATCCCCGAAACTGTTCACTAACGCCTTGGAGGATATGTTTAAGACGCTGGACTGGAAAGATCGTGGCATTAACATCAACGGCAGGTACATCTCTCACTTACGATTCGCAGATGACATCGTCATTATGGCAGAGACGCTGCAGGACCTACAAAGGATGTTGAATGGCCTAGCTGATTCTTCTCGTAGCATCGGTCTCCGGATGAATTTGGACAAAACCAAAGTCATGTACAACGAGCACGTTGTTCCGGAACCGATTGCCGTAGATGGAATCCCACTCGAAGTTGTCACTAAGTATGTTTACCTAGGGCAAACGCTCCAACTAGGAAAACATAACTTCGAGAAGGAAATCCAGAGAAGAATTCAGCTGGGCTGGGCAGCATTCGGAAAACTCCGTCGAGTCTTCTCGTCGCCTATACCACAGTGTCTAAAGACAAAAGTCTTTAACCAGTGCGTCCTACCTGTGATGACATACGGAGCCGAGACGTGGACACTCACAGTCCGACTGGTCCACCAGTTTAAAGTCGCTCAGCGAGCTATGGAGAGAGCTATGCGTGGTATTTCTCTGCGGGATCGAATCCGGAATGAAGTAATTCGCCAGAGAACTAAAGTTATCGACATAGCTCAACGGATTAGCAAGCTGAAGTGGCAGTGGGCTGGTCATATCTGCCGCAGGACTGATAACCGTTGGGGCAGACTTGTCCTAGAGTGGAGACCGCGAATCGGCAAACGTAGCGTAGGACGTCCTGTGACCAGGTGGAGCGACGACATACGCAAAGCGGTGGGCAGTGACTGGAAGAGAAGAGCCGAAGATCGGGCTCAGTGGCGCATCTTGGGAGAGGCCTACGTCCAGCAGTGGACTGATACAGGCTGATGATGATGATGATGATGATATAAGATAAGTTTTGATCATAATAAACGGATATATTCCTGAAGTGCTGTTTCTCTGCTCGTCGTCCCTCTCACGGTCCCCCCTTGTTGTATACTACAGCATCAACACGCTTACTTACCGGTGAAAGGTTATTCTTTCATCGTATCGGTCAGGACGGTTTTTACACTCTTTTACACAGCAACTCCCCATGAATAACCGTAATATTTCTACACAAATGCAACTTTACCAGAAAAATAGCGTTTTATCACAGAAAAATTGAAAACTTCCTGTAAACGCAGTCAAAACACTATTAAGACTATAACCTCTCACACAGTGACAGCTGTTTGTTTGGAAACATTTGAAATGAATCCAAACAAAAATATCGCATATGCAAAAGAAGGATAAAAAAATATAATCCGTCTCGCTCTCTCATACTAGTGATTGTATAGTTTTATCCTTCTCATATTATTATTGTTATTTTAATGTCAGATCTTTTTAATTATCCATCTACGCCCCCTTGGTTTTCACCCGCTGTCATGTATGACCCGACCAAATTACGTTGTTCATTTTATCTTATAGCTGGCATATGAATCACGTGTTCATCATTTTTACCCGACTGCGCGACGCAAAGGAGAGGTAATGTGTTTATCAGTCTATATATGTATGTATGTATGTTTGTTCCTTTGTGGCACACTAGAGACCAAACGCGTGGGCCGATTTTGATAATTGGCACGTCAATAGATTCGCCATGCTAGCGCGAGTATCAACGAAAACATAAAAAATTGAAAAATTCAAAATGGCGGATTTCAGACGCCAAAATTTGGGGTTCAAAAAAATTTTTTTTTTCAAAACCTATCGAGTGGGGTATCGAATTAAAGGTCTTAAAATGGAAATTCATAATATATATATAACAAATAATTTATGATCGTACAAATCGAAAAAAAAACTGGCCAAGTGCAAGTCGGACTCGCACTCGTAGGGTTCCGTACCACAATACAGTATTATTATAAGATCGAGCAAAAAATACCACTATCTTTTTTCGCCAGCAAAAAATAATAATTAATAAACATGTTATTTCTTATAACGCCATCTAACGTCTAACAAGGGTGTTAGGGATCGACATTTTAATATAACGCTAATAATTATGGGACGTTTACCTAACTAAGCGTACATAGATGGCGTGAAGTGCCGAAAAAAACACGGTTCTTGTACGGGGACCCTCTATTATTTTTAACTTTATTCTGTTTTTAGTATTTGTTGTTATAGCGGCAACAGAAATACATCATCTGTGAAAATGTTGACTGTCTAACTATCACGGTTCATGAGATACAGCCTGGTGACAGACGGACGGACAGACAGACAGACAGACGGACAGCGGAGTCTTAGTAATAGGGTCCCGTTTTACCCTTTGGGTACGGAACCCTAAAAACGATTTTACATGCCGCGTTAGTCACTTTCAGAACAAGTTTGCGGTGCTTATCTCTGAAGTTACTTATCAGATCTCAATAAAATTACAATGAGACCAAACGAAAATCATATTAACTCAAACAAAAAAATAATTTTCCAAATCGGTTAAGAATTGATGGAGTTCTGGTAGGTAACACACAACCTCTTCCTTTTGGTATAGTCGTTTAATAGTACAACTGTAAAGTAAGTAAGCTTAAAAAGCAATACCCTATCTATTTCACGCATTTCGGTTTTTTGTTCTTTTTTCCATAATTATAATAACGGTCATAGTTATACATATTTTGTGAAGATTTCAAGTCTCTATCTATTATTAGTTTACAAGTTCAAGCACAAAACGCCGAAAAATACACGTTACTTGTATGTAGACCACACTGTGATGTAGACCCTCTTTAATATTTAATTTTATTTTGTTTTAAGTATTTGTTGTTAAATCCCCCATTGTAATACATACTTAGTAGTGTAGACGCACAAAACCTTATATTTGCCAAAAAAATGCGTAAGCATATTAGTAAATATTAGTACTGGAATCCTGCTGGCCCCATTTCATAAACAATAAAATATTAACGCTAACGTCAATATATATATTTGAAATGTGCAAATTGGTACGTATATATACCAATTTCTATTCTAGAAAAAGAGGTGGTCCTAGAGGAGACAAAACAAGGTTCAAACATAACCTGATTCATCCCAGCTCTAAGCTGAAAATACACAGTTCCGGTACACATGCGATGGCGGTAAAGTCAAAGTCAAAGCATTTATTTAGTAAGTAGGTAGTACTAATATACGCACTTATACACGTCTCAAATCATAAAATAAATCATAATTGATGAAAAGTAAACATAGCAAAAGCAAGATATTTTGTAAGCTTCCCGACTGTTTTACAAGTATAAAGTATAAATTACAAGGTACTACTACTACCTTGGACAAAGCTGTGGTCGACTTAAGTTCACGCATTTTTGCGAAAGGTCAAGCCTATGTAGCATTGAGCCGGGTTAGATCTTTAGATGGACTAGTTATAAGTAGTTTAGATCCCCGGAAACTACTCAATAATCCACATGACATCAACTCTCTAAATGAAATGAGAAGATTACGGAATTTGCCGTCCTTTACTTAACTAAAAAGTGTAAAATAAAACATTAAATAAAAATAAAAAAACCCGACTGCGCAAAAAGTGAGTGTTAAAAACGAACTGAAAAGAAAAAAACAAGTAAGTCTAGTAGTTTAGACTTCTGTTTAGGGATATCAAAAAACTATACCATTTAAATTCTTTCTCGGTCGATACACTCATATAATAAATTATACATTGTTATATGGAATATAGATACTTTAACAGTCGGGACACATTAATCCCCATTCGTTAAGCCATTAATGTGTCCCGACTGTTAAAGTCTCTACATTCCATATAACAAAGTATAATTTATTTTATGAGTGTATCGACCGAGAAAGAATTTAAATGGTATAGTTTTTTGATATCCCTAAACAGAAGTCTAAACTACTAGACTTACTTGTTTTTTTCTTTTCAGTTCGTTTTTTAACACTCACTTTTTGCGCATTATATTATCCCGTTAAAATCAAAGGTACATTCGAGGAGACCTAATTTGCAAGCTAAGTCGACTAAAAAAAGGTCGAAAAAACACGTTTCTTACGAACGCTGCTCAATTGAAAATAGATGGAAGAATATTTTCTATTGAAGAGTTGTACAACTTAATAATACCTACAAAAAAGTCCGCCACAGCATATGTCTATCTCTTAAGGTTGACTCACAGTAACCATTTTAAACTTTAATTTTTTGTTACAAAATGTTACATAACTTCCAAGGCTATTTTCAAGTATATAGTATTAATCCTTATCCAAATAATTACGTTAATTAGCTTGGCCACATATTATAGATTAAAATTGTCCTTTACAGTATATAATTCAAATGAAAACTCTAGAAGATATCACGGATTTCACATACACGCATCGCAAAATAAATAAAATATCTGCAGTTAAACCACAGATTAGGTCATAGTTAATACGAAAATATTATTATAAGCTTAGCGATGCTGTAGATCCCCACCGATCACAATCAATTTGAAGGCAATATAGTATAATAATATATTTTTACTGTATAAAATTCTATTGTATAATATAGTTATGATCTATATATAAACCACCCCGACTGATCTATGTATAATCTTTTCAATAAAAGCATTCCAATGACTCTAAACACGACATTTAAAATCTGAGCTGTAAGTCGGTGTGGATTTGAGTATTCTGTAGAGTACAGGAGATGTCCCAGCATCAGGTCAATGCTTCCATGTTCTTACAATATTGTTGAAGAAGAAGATTTTCGAATTGATCAGACCTATGAAAGTTGATTTCATAGCGCAATTAACTAGAAAAAAGCTCATAGTTTTATAATTATTGAACGAATTTTCATGAATCAAAGCTAAGAACACTGTCGATGAAGACATCTATCAAACAAAAAAAAACAATAATAAAATCAAAATCGGTTCATCTGGTTGGGTGCTAAGATGCTACAGACAGACACAGATACACACGTTAAACGTATAATACCCCTTCTTTAATCCCATGATTTGATTGATTTTGATTCCATGATCCCACTACCTCTGTACGAAAACCTATGATTCATTATTAATATTATAATTGGTAGGTATATAGCTAGGATTAGAACCAACGACCGTCGGGTCAGAATCAGTGTAACTATCATTTACGCCAAAGGGCCGTCCAATATCACTACGTAAGTATTATAAAACAAAGTCCATCACTGCGTCTGTCTGTCTGTTCGCAATAATCTCAATAGCTACTGAACGGATTATCATGCGGTTTTCACCAATAGCCAGAGTGTTTATGAGGAAGGTTTAGGTGCATAATTCGTTAAAGGTTTTGTGTAAATTGGTTGAAATATGACGATGATTGTTAAATATGTTAATATTTTATATTTGATGCAACAAACTGATGCAAATTTTGTAGGCATATATGTTCTACCCGTGCGAAGCCGGGGCGGGCTGCTAGTGTATTATATAATTAATTTTCTTTCTGAATGCACCGTGCAACCGTAAATCGATATATACGGTTTTCAGATTTTATCTATATAAATATTATGCCAAATTTCATGATTCCAGGTGAACGGTAAGCACCCTATAGGTTTTGATTCTCTTTCGCAGTCGCTAAACATGCGAATAAATGCTACTTAAATGGTCATATCTTTTGATCGCGTAGACTTATGGCTTACAAGTTTGATTTTTTCACAGCCAAAAGATACCGTAGTATCATAACATGATCATAAGTTTCAACCTTTGATTATTTACTTGTATATAATGAACGGTTTCAACTTGATACCTCCTCTACGCGTTTCTGAGAAAAAGGGTCTTGACAAACAGACAGACACATGAAGGTAGGAAATACATATACACAAGGAAGCGCCGCGATACATTTGCGGGAATGAATGAAGTTATTTAACTTCATAAAAATGTGCATTCCTAAACGTTATAATAGCACATAAAATGGCTGCCATTTTTAGGGTTCCGTAGCCGAATGGCAAAAAACGGAATCATATATACATTATAATTTCGCCATGTCTGTCTGTCTGTCCGTCCGTATTTCACAGCCATTTTATTCCAAAACTATTAGGACTACAGAATTGAAACTTAGTAGGTGAATGTATTCTGTGAACCGCTTTCCAATTTTTATACAAAAATAAAAAAACTAAAGGGGGGGCATCCCATACATGGAACTGAAACAAAAAAAATGTTGTCCAAACCTCTACGTTTGTGGTGTCTATGGATAGATCTTTTAAAATGACATTGAGGATCTTCAAATCATTTTTTCTCAAAGTCAATCATTTAAAAGATAGGCGCGTCTAAAGTGCTAAAATGTGTGTCCCCCCCCCCCTCTAACTTTTGAAGTAAGGGAGTGAAAAATCTAGAAAAAATATATACTGTAGATCTCAATAAAAACTATCAACTAAAATTGGTTTGAACGAGATACAGTCAGCAGTTCTTGAGATATATCGACCGCAAAGATAACTTTGTTTTTCATACAAACACTATGAAAAACAAAGTTATTATTGTAGTTGCGAAAAATCATAGTTATAGAATACTCTACTGTGTTACGGAACCCTACGAGTGCGAGTCCGACTTGCACTTGGCCAGTTTATTTAACATCGAACTGGGTAGCTCTAGACCACTATATCACCTGATGTTAAGTGATGATACGATCGATGATGGAGCGTGCTTGCCTAGAAGACACCCATTCACTCCCGATAGACCCCCATATTGTACTTAACCGGAAACACAGATTCAGTATTCCATTGATTGTTCATTGGTCCATTGATGACCTTAAATGACACAATACAATCCTAACAATGGACCAATGGACGATCAATGTTAGCCATTTTATGTGCCATTATGATGAGTATCAACCTCGTTTTTTTCTAAGGTTTTTGTAGGTAATTTCTTCTTCTTCTTCTTCTTCTTCTTCTTATGGCTTTTAAACGCTGCTTGGCGTTTTTCTGCCAGTGTCAAAAGTATGGCCAGTGTACAGTATATTTACAAGAAAAAAAAACCGACAAAAGAAAGAAAGAAAGAAAAAATAAATATGATCTTAAAACTTATAATTGCTTAGAAACATTGCATTTAAAATAGAAATTTATAAGCGAATATTATTACATTTAATAAAATTACTTAAGATATATACAAATGGAGTAAATACATATGAAAGGAGATATTTTATATTAAAGGGACGAGGAATTTTGGGGCTTATGGCATCATATAGGGAGAAAGATAATTTTGGACAACAGAAAAATATATGATCTAGAGTTCCTTCATCTAAACCACACTCACAGCGAGAATGGTCTCTGACCCTAATTTTGGCAAGAAAAACTGGAGAACAAACGTGACCAAGACGCAAACGAATGATGGTAGAGGAAACCCATTTATTAGCTTTTTTAAATTTAAAAAACCATGGCTTTATTGGGATTTCAGGTTGAATTTCACCGTAATATCTGCCTTTGATAATTCTAGTCCTGCTCCAAATTATTGACCACTTGTCATAGAGAAGTTTTTTAGCTAAAGAACGGAGGTCTTTGGAAAACAATTTAGAATAAGTGTCCAGGCCCATTTCAACGGCCTGCTTTGCATACATATCAGCACATTCATTACCTTCTATACCACAATGACCTGGAATCCAGGCAAGAGCTACCTCAATTCCAGAAGTGTGGCATTTATAAAGAATTTCTTTTATTTTTAGGTTTGTGTGTAATAAATCTTTAGAACGGAATGGAAACTTATCAATGTCTTGCAAACAGCTAAGGGAATCAGAAAAGATGATAGATTTATTTAATTTATGAGACTCTACATATTTAATTGCTTCTAGAAGAGCCACTGATTCACCAGAATAAACGGACGTATAAGAAGGGCATTTATAACTTACAACTATTCTATATTTGGGGATCCAAACTGCAGAACCTACTGAACCACTATCAGTTAATTTAGACGCATCTGTAAAAATAGGCATCCAATTGGCCCATTGACGGTTCAAGGTATCATGAAACATTTTATCAGCACCCGGAGAATCTTTATCTATACCAAAATTAAATAAAATGTTCGGTCTATTTATCAAACAATCATAGGGAACACTAAAAAGAGGGTGAATAGGAAATTTAAATAATGAGGAGGGCATATTAGAAAGTTTATCAAAAGAATTCATAAGACAAGATGGATCTTTATGTCGCCAGTAATCCGAAGTACGATTAAGGATAGAAAGAGAATGAAGCTTATTTAATAATGGATGAAATGAAAATTGAGCTGCTTGAAAGAAAAAACGATCACTCAAATATTGTCTACGAAGAAATAAAGGAGGATCAACACATTCCACTTGAAGCGCATTTATAGGAGATGATTTCATGGCTCCTGATATGATACGAAGACATTTATATTGAATAGAATCAAGAGATCTCATTGAAATTTTACTACAAGGTTCTAAAAGAAATGAAGCATAATCAAAATGGCTTCTGATGATAGCATTGTATAATAGTTTTTGACTGAAGGGATGAGAACCCCACCATACCCCAGACAAAGCACGAAGGATGTTAACATTCTTTTCACACTTATTTTTTATGAAATTGATGTGAGGAGAGCCTGATAACTTCGAGTCTAAAATAAGACCTAAAAATTTTGCTTGATTACTAACAGCAAGACAATCATCACCAATACAAATTTGAATGTCCGGGATGGATCTCTGTCTAGAGAACACAACAACATTGCTTTTATCTGAAGCTAAAGATAAGCCATGATTGCTTAACCAGTCACTGAGATATCTTAGAGCTAAATTAAGACGTGATACTATATCCAACATAGAGTCTGATGAGTAATAAAGAGCTATATCATCAGCATATTCAAGAATATCACAAAACGAATCTACACTTAGATGTAGATCAAAAGTATACAGATTATATAATAAAGGACTTAAAACGGATCCTTGGGGAAGACCCTTCCAGATTAATCTTGGAGAAGAAACATAATTCTGGAACCTTACAGAAATAAGCCTACCGATTAAAAGACTAAATATAACATGAGTCATCCTAGCTGGCAAATTAAGCTGAATCATTTTTTGTCTAAGAGTATAGAGCAGAACATTGTCGTAAGCCCCTGTAATATCCAAAAAGACTCCAATCAAATTTTCCTTTCTAGAGAAAGCAAGGCGAATATCTGATGTAAATATACTAAGACTATGGATAGTACCAAAACCTTTCCTAAATCCATATTGTGATTTGGATATGATTCCTCGATGCTCCAACAACCACTCAAGCCTGTTTTTGAGAAGATTTTCAAATATTTTTATCATAACTGATGATAAAGCTATTGGTCTATAAGACAAAGGATTTTTGGGGTCTTTGCCTGGTTTTAAAATTGGAATAATTAATTGATGTTTCCTGACATCAGGAAAATCACATTTTTCATATATTTTGTTCAGGATACTCAAAAGATATTCTTTGGTGAAAGTGGATGACCGACATATAAATGAATATGGAATTCCATCTAATCCTGGAGCAGAGTCTTTAAGATGCGATAGTGCAGCACAAAGCTCATCATAAGAAAAAGGACCATCCATAGATGTAAAAGAAAGATTGTTAGGAAGAGAAGGTATCAGCTCTTTGGAAGGAACAAATGAAGGAGCTAATTTGTCAATAAATCCTTCTAACCAAGAAGAATCATTAGAAGTAATGGGACGAGAATCATTTCTAGAGTATCGAAACGCTTTGATTTTTCTCCAAACGAGAGAAGGAGGAGATCGTGGAGACAGACTTTCACAGAATTGAATCCAAGATGCTTTTTTTTTCTTTGATAATAATCTTAAAGACCTTGCTAGAACTTTTTTGAACAGAATGAAATTTTCTAAGTTAATATTTGCATTAAAATATTTCTCAGCCTCATTGCGTTCTTTAACTATAGAGGTACATTCTGAATCCCACCATGGAGGAGAAGAGATTCTGGAGCAAGTTTTTTTTAAAGGAATAATTAAATCTGCGGTTGATATAATAGCATCAACAAACTTTGAATATATAAATAAATAATTACAGTCATCAACAGTTGGAAATGTAAACACTTTGTCATGAAGTACAGAAGAAAATGTTTTCCAATCAGCATTAGCAAGTCTGTATTTTAAAAGAGGAGGTAAGGGAGGCGGAACTAAACTTAGAGAGGAGTTCGAAATTATAATAGGGAAATGATCACTTCCATGAGAGTTTGGAAGAACGGACCAAAACAGTTGAGATGTCAGAGAAGGAGAAGAAAATGACAGGTCCACCACACTATGATTTTGAAGTGGCGAAGTAACTCGAGTAGGGGAGCCATCATTAAGAAGGCATAAATTATAATCATCCATGAGATCAATGAGATTCGAAGAAAATGAGTCTGAAACATGACAGCCCCACATAGTATTGTGACAGTTAAAATCACCAAGTATAATTACAGGAGGAGGGATCGCAGAAAAGATCGGAGAAAGTTCTGCAATAATAGAAGAATTAGGGTGAGGAATGTAAATAGACAGAAAAGAAATATTTAAGCATCTCACAGCAACAGCATTAATGCTACTACTATGAGGTGGAAGAGGGAGAAGAGAATATGAAAAGTTTTTTTTAACAAGTAGGGCGCAACCCGCCCACCCGTCGTCACGGTCATCCCTGAAACATGCGTATCCAGGCAGGCGAAAAATCGAGCCTGGGTTAAACCATGTCTCAGCGATTGCCGCAACGACGGGTTTATACTTATTTAACATATAAATCAGTTCAGACTTTCTGAGACGAGCACTTCTGACATTCCATTGAAGGAACCGATCCATTTTTAAAATTTGTTATTGAAGAGATTTTTTGCAGTATCTGCAGGATATTGTTCGGTAGGGCATCATCAAATTTGGATATCATATTTAGTAAAGTATAAGACATCAACTCAAGAAGGTTGTCAGAAGGAGAAGATGAACAACCTTCCGAGCTGAGACAACAACCATTGGTCATTGAAGGAGAGGGAGAAGCAATTATGGCATCATGAGCAGCTTTGTCATATGATTTGCCTAGAGCTGGGGAAGGGCGGCGAGGAGTAACCACTGTTTTTTTATAAGAAGTTGAAGCATCATTATTATAAAGCTGAGATTGAACTCTATCGGAGCATGGAGTAGAATTTGACTTAACCATTTCCGCATATAAGCGTCGATGTGTAGAGGGTATTCGGGCAGCTGCCTCATTATAAGAGATGTTTTCCTCCGATACCAAGGACTTGATTAACTTTTGTCTGCCATGCTCAGGGCATTTTTTGTCAGTTGCAAAGTGCCTCCCAGAGCAAAAAATACATGTAGCTTCATCCACTACTACAGAGCACGAAGAGCCATTATGAGGTTGAGTACATCTAAAACACCGTAATTTAGAACGACAAGCAGTTTGAATATGTCCGAATCTGCAACAAGCTAGGCATTGGATAGACGGAAGTTGATATGTCTCAACTGATATTGCTGCATTGAAGCAGTATAGTTTTTTGGGGAGAAGTCTACCCTTAACTGTGATTGACACTGTCTGGGAGGGGACCCAAAGAGGTTTACTGTCCACAAACGTTTTTCGATTAAGTCTCCGCACTTTTAGAATAGGCCCACATCCAGGAGGGCAACTTAGAGCTTCTATTAATTCCTCCATAGACCACTCTACTGGAATGCCCTTTATAATTCCTGATCTGGTAATTTGAAAAACCGGAATTTTAGCTTCAAACTTGTTAGTCTCTAAAATTGGGTTGTCTAGAAAGACGTTTGCATCTTTAGGGGAGTTAAACTCAATTGACGCTTTGTTACGGCCAATGGACTTAATGCCATCACTGGCGATCCCGCAAACTTTATTTTTGAATAGGAATTGAGCTAGTTTAAGAAGCCTCATGGATGAACCTGAGGCAGGGTCAGAGACCATCTTCGCTACATGGACGACATACGGGCCTAAGTCCGTCTCATCGAACCGAATATCTTTAGTGAGTTTAAATTCAGGAACTGTGTATACATGTTGAGTAGAAGACGCTGGGTTAATAGATGTTTTTTTTGGGATATTGCTATCTTCCAATATATGGTCACGGGATCTTTTCCTACTATTGTCGGAAGAAGGAGTAATCATGGGGGAATCCGGGGGCTCATCGGGAGGATCACTCCACAAATCTGAGCTAGTGCTCATTTTTCCGAGGAAAAATGAGAAAATCTAAGCAAACATTCAATATGATTTTTTTTTTTTTTACCCTAAAACAAATAAATGATTCTAAGGCAATTATCAAATAAAAATTTTGAGATTTGATTTTATTACTGACACTAACCAAAACTTGTAAGGTGCAGATCCAGAATATTTCCAGTTATTTCAAAGCCATAAAATTATTCTCCAACAGTTTTAATTTTCAAGAAATTATTTTTCCAACAGCCATCCGACATTTTTTCCCAAATTCCGTAGGTAATTTCATGTCCCTCATATATTACAATGGACAGAGAGTACGGAACCCTAAAACCCGGCAGTTTGGCTGTCAGCAGTGTCAGTGTTATTACAAGCGATTTTATTCGCTGTCATCATTAAACAACTGTCACTGTCGCTGTCGGTACGGTACTCGGTCGTGTCGTGGTATAACGTACAAATACAATAAATTAATTAATTTTACCGGAAATATACTGGAAATCTACGCACAATCAACCGAGGAAGCGCAACCACGAAATAATCATGTCTAACGAGGTGAAAACGGTGGCGGCGAGCATAGTGAACTTTCTTAAACAGCAATTGGACGGAGAGGGTCTAAACGCAGACTCGCGAGAGAGCGTGGAGGTGGCCGTGCAGTGCATCGAGACCGCGTTCGAGCTGGAGCGCGCGGATGCGGCGCGCGGCCTCGACCTCCTGCAGCTGGTGCGCGCGCGCTCCTCGCCGCTCGCCGCCGCACCGCCGCCCGCGCCCTCCGCCGCGCAGCGCGCCGACGCCGAACGGCTCAAGAACGAGGGCAACGAGCTCATGAAGACGGAGCGCTTTCGCGAGGCGCTCGACCGGTACTCGCGCGCCATCGAGATCGATCCGCTCAACTCCGTGTACTTCTGCAACCGCGCCGCGTCGCACTTCAAGCTCGGCGAGCACGAAGCGGCCGTCGCCGACTGCACGGCGGCGCTGGCTCTGCAGCCGGACTACGGCAAGGCGCACGGCCGCCTCGGGCTCGCGCTCACGGCGCTCGAGCGGCACCGCGAGGCGCGCCAGGCCTTTGCGCGCGCCGCGCAGCTCGAGCCCGACAACGAGTCGTACCGCCAGAACCTGCGGCTGGCGGACGAGCGGCTGGCGCAGCGCGCCGAGCGCCCGCCCGTCGACCTGGGCGGCCTGCTGCAGAACCCTGCTCTGCTTAACATGGCCACCGAGATGCTGGCCGACCCCGGCATGCAGAACCTCATCTCGGGGCTCATGTCCACCACGACTGCGGGCGAGGCCGCGCCCGGCGCCGGGGGCATGTCGGCGCTGCTGGAGGCGGGGCAGGCGCTGGCGCAGCACATGCAGAGCGCCAACCCGGAGCTAGTGGAGCACCTCCGGCGGCAGGTGCGGCCCCCGGCGCCACCCGCGCCGCCCGCCCCCGGCCCGCAGCCGCCGCAGTAGCGGGCCGTAGCCCACTTCTATACATACATATAAATTAGATTATATTTTCCTAAGTGATGTGCTACGGTTTGCTTATTTATATATTGTGAGGTCGGATGAGACCTGACTGCGCCGCGGGCGGTCTCTTCATTTTAAATTCAAGTGGTCTTAAAATGATTATGATTTCAACTATAAATATGTTCATACTCCCCGGGTACCAGATCTTTTTTGCATTTCACTATAGAAGGGAGATATGAGGATTATGATAGAAAATATATTTTAAAATTTTGGTCTAGTGGCAATTTTAATGTACCTATTGTAAATTGAAAGAAATACTTAGAAATTGCATCAAGAAAACATGAACACTCCCAGTTTGCCTTCTTATCGAGAAGACAAAATGAAAGTGTTTGTGTCTTTAACCATGAATATAATATTTCTATATAAAAGCGAGACTTGAATTATTGGTATGGTGTTGTTATTAAAAATGTTAAGAAAAATACATTTTATTTTTTTATTATAAGATAAAATACATTCTGTTCAGGTACCCTAATATGGCAGGGATAGGATTGAATGCGTCTGAAAGATTGGTGGATGTGTGTATGATACATATATTGTTCTGCAGCACACAGTGGTTGCAGTGCGTTTATTCTACAGCACATATATTTGCGAATTTTTAAAGTGAAAACTTCTTTAGTGGTGTTGTGAACTTTTTGGGCTGGGTAAAAAATGTTAAACTTGCATGAGGACACGTGACCTAATCGAAAATTCGTTGACGGAGGGAGTGTAGACCAAATGCACAATGTTAATGTTAAATTTTCACTTCTGCCGGTGTAACCTGTTGTTTTTTTTTTTAGTATGGTTTATTCAATAGTGCAGTTGAAGAAATGCACCGCAATGCTGTGTGCGCTTAACCTTAGAAGAGTTGCTAAGACGAGCATGGCGGTACCACAGTTACAATCATAAAAATTGTAGCGGTACTATAGCAGACAACAGATAATATGACTATAGTACCGCCATGTTCGTCTTAGCTATAGTCTGTTCTTTGTTGTCTTCAGGACCATAAAAATGGTCTCTGCTCACCAAATACATGGCTGGACCACTGCAACCTACTACGAAATGGTGTGACACAGATGTTTGCCCTACACGCCATTTTCCCTATTATCTTTGATTACATACAATATAATCTAAGTATATATATAATATAACTATATAAGTTTGTTGCCCAGGATATTATTACAAACTTAAAGTAGACTGCCACTGATCAGTATCCTAGAGCTATAGTGTAGTCTAACCATCTTATCTTTCTTAAGCCTGACCTTGCAGGCCTATCATGAAATTTGATAGGGATTGAAAGGTATGAACAAAATGACAGACATGACATGGAGCTATACAGCGTACATAGCTGCGTCCCCGTCATATAGTTCCCTAGCAGAGTATATTAAAATAGACGTCCTTAAAATAATAGTAATAATATGAGAAGGATAAAACTATACAATCACTAGTATGAGAGCGAGATGAACAACAATTTTTTATCCTTCTCTGCGTACGCGATTTTACAAACCGGCACCAAGTTCTATTGCACCCATAGGCTATCACCCGCTGTCATGTATGACCCGACTAAATTACGTTGTTCATTTTATCTTATAGCTGGCATATGTATCACATGTTCATCATTTTAGTCGGGTTATATCTCTATAGCTATTTCATTCGCATACGCTAATGTTCTCTCTATGTATATTTCGTTCATTCATTAATCAACTGTCAAAGTTCATGATAGGCCAGCAGTACTGTAAGGGTCCTCGCACACGGGCCACGGGCCACAACCACAAAACGCCGCCACCGGCATATTTCCTATAGTTTTCATACATTTATCATGTAGCGTGTGGCGGCAACCGGCGTCAACCGTGTGCGGCGAGTCCATATAAAATGTATGAAAACTATAGGAATTATGCCGGTGGCGGCTTGTGGCCGCTGGCCCGTGTGCGCCGACCCTAAGGGTTCCAAGTTTCTATTCCGTATGATGTGATATCAGGGCCCCTAGACAAAATCCAATTTCCTGTTTCCATTCACGCTAACGCAAGTTCAAAATGTATGGAATGACATTTATGTTTCCGCAACAAAAATGTCATTCATACATTTTAAACTTTCGTTAGCATGAATGGAAACAGGAAATTGTATTTTATCTAGGGGCCCAGTATAGTAGCGTGCACCGGAGTCTCATCAAGGTAGAATACCTGTTTAGGTACAGCGACAGTTGCCCCGCATTAGGTCGCCTCCTGTTCTTTGCAACTAAGTCATGTACATACACTTAGGTTTATACATACTTTTCCTATTTATCTATAGTGACAGAAGTGGCGGGAAGCAAGCAGCACGTCGTACCTCCTTTATCGGCTGACATCAAACAATTGGCAGCAAATCCAACATTATTTTCTTACAAGCGACACATTAATATTAGTAGCAGAGATTTGTCACATAATTTAATAATAGTGTAGGTATAAACTTCAATAATTTACATTTGTATATAAGGGTCAGCTCACACCGAGACGCGACGCGGCGCGCAGCGCACTTTATAAGATAGTGTGACAAAATAAAACTATACTGCACAAAATGAACATTATCTATCAGCTCTAGACATTGTGTCAATTGATGTATTCATATTTTATTTTAGGTAAGAGTCTAATAAACATTTTTATTATTTTCATATTCCACATTTGTCACGAAGCATCAGGACGATGTATGAAGGTAGAGGATGACAAATTAAATACCGATAACTTTCTTAACTATTTATTACACTATGTATAATTTATGATAATTATATTTAATTTACATATCTTTATGTACACATAATGTAGTAGCAAAATGTAAAAACGTTCGATAGAGCGCCCGCAGCCCGCGACAGGCGACACGGACACATATAATATACCGTTACAAAAGGAGCGCTCGGCTACGAGGCCCAACGCTTCATACAAAACATCGAAGGAGCATACCACCGCGACCACTGCACTCTTAGTACGAGCGACGCACGATCAACGCGCTCGCTGCTTTTACTGGACAATTATATTGTACGCTACTGCCCCCTCATTCTCAATCATTCGAAAACTTATTCGGAATCGGAAGCTACATTTTTAATGTTGAATATTGATAAATCCATGAGCTATTCTATCGCGGAAAACTTTCCAATTAGAATCACTAATTTTTTCTAATCAAATGTAACCGATCGAAGCATTGTAAATTGCAAAGATGCAAGTCGAAGTAAAGGCAGTTTCCGAAACTGAATTAGTTTTGGAATGATTGAGAATAACGGTGAGATATAACGGTAGATGTGTCGAGTGTAGTAGCTGGATGGTATTGTCTCCCGACACGTTATAATACCTACCACTACAACCAGCGCGCGGGTCGCAGCCACGTCTAGTCTACATTCAGTAAATCAGTAACCGAAGGCACGTACACCGCCCCGAGACATTCACGCGACTGATTCCAGCCGAGCGACTCGGAACGTGCGGTGTAAATCAACCCGTGAAAATGCCTCGTTACACCAAACAACATAAATGCAAACATCAAGTACCTAGACAAGATTATTATGACAGTCGTTACGAATACAGCTCATTTAAAAAATAATTGCACGCGACAGGAAGCGATTGCCGAAATAAGCTTAGGCCCGCTTGTAGAGACCGGAATAAATACATGTTTATATTATCTTGGGATATGCAATACGTACATACGATCAAATAATGTACTACGACGATATTTAAGATAGGCTAATCCTTTATTATTAAAATGTATGTTGAAATATCGTATTTTGTCGTTAACATATTTGTGTCATTGTCGAGTGTTGCATAACCCTGGATAATAATCGGGCTTCAGGGAAGTTAGTATAAATATTTGGTTCTCGACTTCCGAATTTAATAGGAACAACAATACATTTTGTTAAAAATATCAAAGAAATATGTAGACTCGTTTTCTACGAGCTCTACAATAAACACATAATAAATAAATTTAAATACGAAAAGAAAAGAATATAAAATGTATCAGTAGGACCCGTCCCTCGTGCATTTGGTCGGAGCTATCTAGCTGCTAGCTACTGGGACATACCTACCTACAGCCCCCTCGTTCTTAATCATTCGAAATGGAAAATCTATTTGGATTCGGAAGCTTCATTTATAATTTAGAATATTGATATATCCGTTAGCTATTTTGTCGCGGAAACCTTTCCAATTAGATTATTTGAAAT
Source organism: Cabera pusaria (assembly GCA_954871355.1). Classification (NCBI taxonomy): domain Eukaryota; kingdom Metazoa; phylum Arthropoda; class Insecta; order Lepidoptera; family Geometridae; genus Cabera; species Cabera pusaria. The sequence continues at coordinate 156,475 of OX940905.1, forward strand.
ATCAAAAGTAACCGATCGGAGCATTGTGAATTGCAAAGATCCAAGTCGAAGTAAAGGCGGCAATAGCCCAATGGATAGGGTGTCGTACTGGCGATCGACGAAGACAGTTTCCTAATCCGAATTTGCTTTCGAATGATTGAGAATAACCGTGCAGGCGACAACGCTATTAATATTGTAGGATCCGCCATAAGATGTGGACCGTCTACTCAAACAGAGCCAAAACCAAAACCCTCTCTTTTCAAATGAAAGACAAACTTAAACAGTCTCGTTACAATTGAAGACAGAAATAACTAGTTACGTTACACGTATAAATATTGGCGAGGTCCGAGTCCGCACATATATTCGTTTCAAGTGAACATAAGTTCGGGCACCGAACTATAACTCAGCCAAATCATTAAGTAGACACCGACACGATCGACAATTGTATCGTCTAAATTAAACTTCGAACGTAATCAACATTTTGTTATATATTAAAATATCTTAAAATTCAATTCAATAAATAATTTTGTGATCGAATAAAATCAACCGCAGATAATACGAAGATGGGATGACAGCGCGGCGCTGTCACTCTCTGTCTTTTACTCTTGTTGTGTAAGCTAGCACCGCCGCGCCTGCGTCGACGTTAACAACTTCCAGCGCTAGGCGTCCATTACACGATACGTTTTGCTGTCAGTTCGCTGGCAGCCACGGCTGTGACTGGTGGATAACTGATCATGTAGGTAATGAGGTAATTGACGGTGACTGACCGATATTTACATACTTTTGATTGCTGCATCAGCAAACCAAAAGTCATGACTGATGATTTTGAATGACGGATAACCTACCGTGTAATGGACGCCTTAGCTCAGACACAAGAAAGGGGATCGACACCACAGCCACTAAATGTTTTATTTTTATATCTCTATCTTTTAAGGGTTTACCACTAGGAACATCGCTGGGTGCTAAGCGATGATGTGGTCGGAGATGGTAAACACGCTAGGCCAGGTATGATCTGACTCTGAAGGGAACTGTGCTGCCGGAACACCGTAAGGTTGCGGCGGCAGATTTTCTCCTCGATGGTGGTTAGTTTTTCGTTAGCAAGTCAGGCGGAACATCGATATAATGCTCCTACCACCTCTGAAACACGTGTACATATCTGACGTGTCGTGAATCATGTTTTCTGACTCCGCGTATGTAACCAATCCATACGACTAAACATTTCAATTGAATCAAATTAAAACAGAAACTTTTAAAGCGAGCCTCTCGAATGATATATTTTATTATATTAGTGAAAGTACTAAATTACGTTAACGTATTTCGGTTGTGTTATCATATCAGTCGTTTGTTTGATCGGCGCGGTCTGACCGCGCGAGCCGAGCTCGGGTGTCGAAGCTTCCATTCGTGGACAGTTTTGCCCTCGGTTCCCGCCGACCGCTCGTCGTTAATACGCCCCGAATACAGAGACCTCAACGTATCGAGTTCGACCGGTTTAGGGAATTCATCTAATACACTCACGCGTGCACGCTTACTGTTACTAGGAAACTGAAGGTAAAACTGTTCGTGCACCTACATCTATTATAGGTTTCTATTCAGGCCGAATTCTCAGTTCGGTCCGATAGACGCTTAGACTTTAGGATAGAATGGGACGAGACAGAGGGGCGGCGGGCTCCGTCCCTCCCCCTCCGCGCGGACGTTACACATCCTCACAGCGAACATACCTACATACAATGTAAAAAACAAAACGGTCAACGATTTATTAAAAAAGCGCACGGTATTTACAAACAAAGGGCGTCCCGCGGCCCCCTAACGACTACGAGAGAGATCTTTTTGACCTTTCGCAAACCTATCGACGACACACATTCCAAAAGCGTGTGGTAAAATAAATAATTTAAATCGAAACATTCTTATAGATCGACGACAAACTCCAAAAATGTCGCGAGACATCGAGCGCGGTGGAAGTACGAGCGTCAACATCCGATCCGTCCAAACTCCACCCGCGACGCGATACAAACCTGATTTTTGGGTTCGCTTCAGATAGGTCCGTCAAATAGAAGACATGCGTACGGTGTTCGTGCGAAGATCCCCCTCGAAGTGAAGGACGTGGGGTGTCAGTCGGAGAGCAGTCAGCAGTCCCGCTTGGAGGGCGGCACGAGGTGCGGCGGCAGCTCCGCGGGCAGGTCGTGGCCGTCGATCTTGACGCGGATGAGGTGCATGGCGAGCGCGAACTCGTCCTCGTCCAGGAACCCGTCCTTGTCTATGTCCGACAACTTCCAGATCTTGCCGAGCACGGAGTTGGGCAGCTTCGACTTCACCATCTCCGTCTTCGCCGCTGTTGACAAAGTACACATGAGCGGCACTCTCCTCGCGCTCTGAGCCGGCCCCGGCGCGCGGGACGATACTGTCGACTGTCGCTGTCGTCACGGGTTTACACCACATTTCAAACGGTACGGTTTTAGAACGTTTTAAACGATTCGAGATATATGTAAAATCGTCTGAATGATCATAAAGATATTCGTGTAAACATGAATTCTGTTATTGCACGACTACAACGACATGTCTGAATGGGCTGAGAGTTTAAGTTATAAACAAGTTTCGAGTGACATCTCGAAGTTTTCAACATACACACGAGTTAATAAATACGAGACATGGTTATAGAAATACAGGGTATATTTTTGAGATGGGACCCTAGGGGCAGGTTCCGTACCGTTGTAGCTACGGTAAAACACTCTACTGAGACTGTCAATTACTTCGACATCGGGAGGCAGCCCCGGATCTACAATTTTTTCGAACCGGGGCAGAAACTTGATAGTGGCGTCCCTCTCTCCAGCATTTGAGATAAATTACTTAAAAATCTCACATATATTATAATGGTTGGTATTTTTGTAAATGGGACAATAAGAATCCATTACTAATTCATTTAAGTCTTGGGTCTGTATGGCAATTGTTTCTTACAAGTCGCAGTGGGCCAACCAGGCTTCTGTATGCCAAGGTGCTTCGTGAAGCAAGTTTTTTGTTTTTAACTACACTATATTATGATTTTGACGCCCTCTGAAACTGTCGCCCGGGGCAGGTGCCCCGGTTGCCCCTTAAATCCGGGGCTGTCAGGAGGACCCGTAGTGTTAAGAAACAGGATCGATTGACTTTATGTAGTGGTAGGACGACTGGTAGTCCGTCTGGGGCGGTACCACCACTTTGCCAATTAATTCTCAGCCGTGAAATAGGAATGTTTTTCGGTTGAAATGGCAAGATGTCCAGTGAAATTCAGGGCATGTGAGACTCAACATCTTTATGTCTCAAGGTAACAGGCGCAGTGCATGCCGCTGTATCTGTAATAGGTAGACGTCATCGCTTACATCAGGCGATAGTCGTGCTTGTTACCTTTTACCATAAAAAAATGTGAATGTGAAAATTATTCCTTTTTCCCCATCTCTTTTTCTATTTTTCTATAACTTGAACTCAGTTGGTCTGAAAAAATGGATCGATTGGCATCAAAAAAAGTTTTTTTTTTTGCCAGCATTGGACTACTATCTCACCTGTTGGTACGTAAGTGATGATGCGGTCGAGGACGGTAGCACGCTAGGCCTAGAATGGGAACTGGCTCTCAAGGAAAACTTCCGGAACACATTACATGTTTGGCGACAGATTTTCTAACTTGAGGGTGGTAGCTGGCCAGGCAAACACTAGTTAGTGTCCTACCACGATTTTCTTGCTGACTTAATTTTTTTTCATATTCTGTGAATGCAGTTGAGAATTTAATCAACACTAATGGACAGTATCTTCAGAACGTTTTATGAAACTACAACGGTAGAGATACCTGCCCTTATGCATAATTATAACCATAATGATGGTCCCATCTCAAACATACGCCATGTTTTCCTCCTACTCTGTATTTGACCGCCACTAATATTATCTGTGAGATAATATATCTCCATGGGTTGTCTAGCTACAACAAACTTACATTCGTAGATCGAATGTATACATTCTACACATTACAACTACAAATAATTTAATTATAACAGTGGTACGTTAAGATAAGATCGTTTAAAAAACTAAAACAACCGACTTCAAATGCCGCGTTATTAATTTTCAATACAAAGTTTTAAGTGTTTATCTCCATATCTCTGGAGATACTTATCAAGTCTTGATGAAATTACTATGGTACCACCCTTCGGATATCTCCTTTCCAAAAATATTAGAATCATTAAAATCGGTTCATAAACGACGAAGTTATCCGCGAACACACATAAATAAAAAAAGATATGTAAGATCGAATTGAGAATACTCCTTTTTTGAAGTAGTAGGTTAAACATCTTAAAACTGACTTGACATGCCATGCGAGTCATTTCCAGTTGTAGATGTGAGGTATTTATCTCCATATCTCAGGAGATACTAATCAGATCATGACAAAATGACACAGTCGTCGACACAAGGTCACTTCCCGCGGCGACTCTCCGGGTTCCTCCACATTCATCAATGTAACACACGTATGACAGTGACGCGAGCTCACTCCGCAGTGCACGCATAGCTGACGTGAACTGTCTTACAGTCAACGCAACGGATTAGACAATACCAAGCAAATTAGTGAAATTGCACTATAGAACTGATCATTATTCCGTGTTAGTTAGTAGCGACTGGTATTCGGTTAGTTCACACAAACAAACAGCTTTTACAGCTTACAAACATCGTAACAAGCACCTAATAGTGTACCTAACAATGAATATGTCATAACGGCGCGAGAATTCTTACAGACTAACGATGACTAGAACAATGGCGGTCAGTGCGGTCCCAGCGACGACGACGAACGTTCTACATTTCTATAACATCACATAGCCAATAGCCAGCCGCGGCCGGAGATACTATACCAGGAGTGGCCAACCGGTCGATCGCGGCTATTATAGTCCGGCAATCTCGTGCGCGACCGTCCTGCGGAGTGACAGACGGTGGCGGGGACGAGGTAGCGGTCATTCTAGCACACGGCTACGTAGTAACTATTATATAATCTGTGATACGGCTGCACACGCTTCCCTTCCCCGCTACACCAACCGCTACCCGCTGACATCTTGGGTACCTCGTCCCCGCCACCGTCTGACACCCCGCGGGACGGTCGCGCACGAGATTGCCGGACTATAGTCCAGTCGATCGTGTCTAGGCAAAAAACATATAAGTACTTAGTCCAGTCGATCGTAATAAGGCAAAAAACGTATAAGTACTTAAGTTTGGTAGATCGCACAGGGTTTCGACTTTCGTCAGTAAACAGTAGATCTTGGATTTTATCAAGTTGGCCACCCCTGTACTTATACCATACTATCAGACCTACGAGATATGGGATTATATATGGATCTACGAGATATATCAAATCACGCGGCGTTTTTGAGTCGTGTAGTTAAATACTCCAGTATATTAACAAAGTTTTCGCGGTAGAAGATCTCCCTAAAATACCGAATTGTGACCTTTTGTTCCTCGGGCCCGAACGCTATGATTTGCGCTCGGTCGAGCCACGAATCGGGCGTTCGCGATACGCAAAACTCGATTACGCGCTCGCCGGTTAACACAAAAACAAGAGCCCCGAACATCAACTCTATCGTAATTATAGTAGTCGCTATGTTTAAAGCTACGAGCGCGATAAATTTTACCGAAATATAGAGCGGACGAAAGAAGCTCGTGCTACGATCGTTTACCACAAAATTGTCACTGTGGTCGCCGTACTCCGCTTCGGAATCGTCAGATTCGTCGTCAGGGATATCTCTTTTGTTTTCGGAGTCGCTTCTGTTGAACGTGTCTGCATCAGTGTTGTGAGACGGTCGATCGTCATCGCTATTATCATCGGGGCACTCGAAACCTTTGAAACTGATCGAGTCGTCCGCGACGGGCGATCGACTGCGATCTCCGCCATCGATCGCGAGCGTCTCTAAGCTGTGTATGGACACGCTAGAAATGGATGAGGACATCGTATCGCGAATAGAATAGGGACCGCGCGCAGGGGGGACAAGCCGCGCTATGATATTAGTGTTCTCCGTGGCGAGGGACAGAGCGTTGACAATTTTGTGAAGGGTTTCGCGGTCGTCGGCACCCTCGCGGACGAGCGCGCAGAGGCTCGCGAGCCGCGAGCTGTGGCGGGCGGACTCGAGCAACGACTCGACGGTCGCATTCCTGTAAATAGTATATCCAGATGTCGTACCGGCTCCCGTGACCTTCCCGTCGACCGGGTTGAGCGACTGGAACACGAGGTCGGTGTTGGGTTTCTCCTTGCTGCAGATCCAGTCGGGGTCTCCGTGGCCCGCGTCCGCGCCCTCGCCGCGTCCGTACCCGAACGGCGACACTTTGTCTTCTACTCCCTCGAACGCACCGCCTGAAAATTTTTCACACAATCATGTTAGTAAACAATTCAATGTTAATGTTTTGTGTGCACACGTTTTGTCTGTTTTCTGATTTACGCTATCAGAAAATTTAGAGGATGTACCTACGATCAAAATTAGTTGTATTCCAAGTAATTCAAATTAAGATTTGATAAATTCTTATTACATTACACTACAAGATAGAAATACTATGTATAGAGACATGAAAGTAGATGTAGCATGATAAGAAACTTCCGATATGAAGCAACATACCGTGGTATGGTACCATCTGAACACGAAAGAAGAATCATAGACATTGAGGGCAACGTTAGTAATGGATACGTGACCGTTTAGGAACAACATTGAGAGAGTAGCGGCACTCGGCACGGGCTACAGGTTTCCGTAACTCAAGTTCAAAGTCAGTTATTATATTCAGCGCGTGTGAGGATAAATATTATATTACCGACGTCGGTTCGTGTCCAAAGCGCAAACAACACTCTAATATAATGAAGGAGAGCTAATGCTGTGTGAGGACATCCATCATTACCGACGTCCGACAACTTGACTAATTGCCGCAAGAGAATGTGTAGAAATCGGTAGAAATGGGATTCCCTTACTATTGCTTCAGATGTTGACTTTGAGCTACTGAAACGACCTCGTTAGTATTGCTCATTGATTAATTTGAGTTTGGGGGAATAGCGAACCTCAAATTATGCTATATGCGGAAATAATTAATATACAGTACAATATACAGACGACATTATTCCGGGAACAGTCTTTAAACCTGCCTTCTATAAATTATGTTATTATTTCCAATCAAATAACAATGATCAATCAAATTAAATCAATGACATATAAAAACCCGGTACATCTGGGTATGAAGATAACAGCACCGTTGCGAAGAACCGGAGAGTTATATATGTAGTGCACGAACCAGTGCATTACAAATTCAGTCGTAAAAAGAAGCGACGGTCCAGCGCTTACTTGCCTTGAAGGCAGTCTCTGATTGAGGCGATGCCAACCTGGTCAAGCTTAATACTGCTAAAACGCAGGCGCGTCTTGTACCCGCCTAACGGAGTCCATTTTAACTGGCTCCTACTTTCAGGGATGTATCCGTGCCGATAAATTACCATCTCGAGTTTCTGGGCATTAATACCAACTTTCAATTTCGGCTCTTTTATTGTGTCTAAAGCCTAGCTAGCCTCAAAAAAGTTTAGAATTTTAGCTGAAGTAAGACAATACTTCACACCGAGACAGTTGCTCAATCTTTTTGAAGTCCGTTCGTGTATAAAGTATTATTCTCATCTATGGGATGGTTCTTTGAAATACCAGCTAGAGACGCTGGAAGCTATTGAGAGGAGAGCCAAGAAACTGATCTTCTACGACAGCTTGTAAGCTAGGGGCTCCAGAGCATCGAGCATCTCGCCGCAAATTTGCTAGTTTATCGATGTTTTATCAGATACATTTCGGAGAGTGTGCCACGGAACTGTAATTATGCTTTAATTCCGCCATCTCCATTCTATAATCGGACAATCAGGAATACTATGAGGCGCCACCGCTTTATGGTAAATATACCATCTACCCTACAAAGCGATTTGCTTCTTCTTACATTATATGTACCACCAAGGAATGGAATTCCCCGCCTGAGTCTGTGTGTGTGTTTCCGATAAGATACAATTTAGGACCGGATCATCACTTTACATCAGATGAGATAGTGATCAAGAGCTACCCTTTGCCTTATAATAAAATAAAACCGGCCAAGTCGAGATGGACTCGCCCACCGAGGCTTCCGTATCAACGTTGGTTGGTACCAATTAAGCTAGACCTCTAATTTGTATGAGCGCTCATATAACTCAGAAGCCTGTATCCGGTTTGCAGTACCTAACACAGTTTAATTTTTAAATATTTTTATTTTTTGAAATTTTTCCACCTATCCGTGTTTTGTTTGGTGGAGAAGGCAAATTATAAGTAAAGATTTTCGACAATTATATACGCCCGATGACTTTTTAACCGACTTCACAAAAAAGGAGGAGGTTCTCAATTTGTCTGATGTTTCTTTGTTGTTGTTAACAGATTCAAATGATTCTTTTTTTAATAGGTAGGGTACGTTTCTGAGGTGGTCCCATTTTAATTGAGATCTTATTAGTATCTCCAGAGATATGGAGATAAATAACATAGGAGAATGTAGTGGTTTTAGAAGAAGAGTCCCAAGAAGATTATACACAATGGAGGTTGCTATTGCATATACTTTTGAAGACTAAAAAATATGACCTTGAATAATGTTTTTACATCTTTCTTCGCGTTGATTTTGGTTTTTGACAGATATTCTTACGGTAACTGTGAGCTAGATAGAAACAAAGGTGGGGAGAATTAATTTGTCTTCACAGGAATGTTCTAGCAGACAAAGTCTTGTTAGGGTGCAAAGTTAGTTAATATTTTTTGACATGACATGACGTTTGGCGAAGATGGCGGCCACATCAGTCCCGCGACACTGCATACATAATTAAATAACTCAGAATTATGAACGTACTTTGTACCAACAAACACTGCAAAAAAAATGTATAAGCATAATAACACAACACAGATTATATAATAGTTACTACGTAAATAATACTTTCCGTTGTTAGGTTGGCTACACAGTGCTTTCATAATTCGGGTATTAACAATGTAGGGAAGTGCCAACTCTTATAACGTTTATTACACAGGGCCATTTTGAACATTGTCCTTTGATATCTTGATGACATCATTATGACTAGTGTATATTTATACTAGCGCGGCATTTAAAGTAAATTTTTTAGGGTTCCGAACCCAAAGGGTACCAAATGAACACTTAATGAGACTTTGTTGTCCGTTCGTCTGTCCGTCCGTCCGTGTGTCTATATGTGGGCACTTTGCAGATTTGTATCTTCTTAACCGTAATAATACTTGAAATTTTCACAAGGTATATAGCCGTCAGTGTATAACGGCCCAGACACGAAATTTTATAGATGCATGTAGTTTAATTAAAACTTGTTTTGCACTAAAAAGGGTAAAATAAATTATTTTTCAAAAAAAATAAAACCGACTTCATAATCACAAACAGGCACTCAAAAGCGAAAATAAATTACTTAATATAGTTATTATAAACGCTACCCACTTATCTATTTGAAGTCGGTGCCAGCCAAGTCTAATAGGTAGTAGATACTTACCTACTTACTACTACTACATACATAGTATCTATCTACTATCCAATAGACTTGGCTGGCACCGACTTCAAATAGATAAGTGGGTAGCGCTTATAATAATTATATTAAGTCATTTATTTTTCGCTTTTGAGTGCCTGTTTGTGGTTATGAAGTCAGTTTTATTTTTTTTGAAAAATAATTTATAATCAATTCCTTTTTTAAACTTTGTAATACGAAACAAAATCAAAACTCTGGGTTAAACTTCACCGAGCGTTTAAATTGTTGTGTTGATCTCCTGTCAGTGGCGCAAAACAGGAAAATAATTTTGTCTTTCCCCCGGGGATAAGGCCATGCTAGCCCTGCTGCAGTATCTGGTATAAATTTCTACTTGCTAGGTCCACCCATTCCTAAGAAAATCGGTGGTGACACACGGACAGACAGACAGACGGACAAGAAAGTTTTATAAGGGTTGGTTCCTCTTTCTTACCTTTTGAGGTACGGAACGGAACGGAACCCGGGAACAGAACTGATTTAGTAAAGTCCCCGTCACGAGAAGCTATAAATTATGTAAACAAACATCTTTTACTAAGTAAACATTTTATACTGCGAGATAATAATAAATTGACCATATTCAATCGACATGAAATATAGACGGGTTATATGAAAGTAACAACCTATTTAATTTAGTCGGATCATATTTTAACGACGCAAAGCGCTATCGTTTGTGTTTCTTGGTACCGGACGCAGGGATTGTAAACTATCGGGACGCCATTTTGAAATAAACGCGTCATTCGAGTTTCGAATGCGTACGAGTGATACATGTCACTGATTCTGACACAGAAATGGAAACATCTGAATCTGACGAATAATTATTCTTAAATAATATATGTTAATTAATATTTGTTACTTAATAATTTATTAAATCTTAAACAAATTCATTTTTTTTGTTGGTCCAAATGTTGTGAACTCCTGAACACTTGTTTACATAATTTATAGCTTCTCGTGACGGGGACTTTAGGTAATTTTATTTCCGTAACTACCTACCACAGTTTTACAGTAGTATAGTACCAAGTAAGGTTAGAACAAGCTGTCTACAAGAATTAATGTTTATATTGTGTAAAAAAGAATCAAGTCACGGAACAATGACCCGATACATAGCTTGACCATGATACAGTTAATGTAAATAATAACCTTTTTAATAATATAACAAAGGCGTCGAGGTAGTGGCAGCACGGATTAAAAACGTCGTCGCTGCAACCTCCATGTAGGTCACTGGTTTTACTACAAATCAACAAAAACTGATGATTCCGGCACCAATTATTGTATCTGCCGTCACTGCTTGAGGCGATTTGTGTCGATTGAACTAGCATAGACGGCAATGACAATATTGAAAGGTCTCGCTCAGTAACTCGACTTTTAGACAAAATGTTTTAACTCAGCACTTTAGCAGGTACTCAGCGAAGGACATATCAGGTGTAACGGGACGATCCGGACGACATAAATAGTGGACCGGAGAGCAACAAATCACTCAATATTATGTGCAAGAATTGCAGGGATCAAATTTCGTTCGTGAAGTATGGTGACATGGTACACGAGTGCTCGAGATCGAGCCGCTACTGCCGCGCGCCAGCCGACTAGGCCAGACGAACTCATACAACAGATGAACGTAGAACATCTACAAGTGTACAACACACGTGGAACATTGCTTCTTACTAATTCCGGAGCATCATGATAACTTCAATATGGATTCCTAAACATACCTTTAATTTAAGTGATTACAAATGAGACTACATAGTTAGAACTTCCAACGACAGGTAATTTGCGGAAGGATGTAAGTACAACACTGATCATTTCATTACTCATCCTTTAAACAGATTGCACTTTTGATGGGTGTGAACTTTGATCAGAGTTACGATAGGTATAGGTATAAATAACCGACGTTAGTCATACTCTTTATTGACACAGCTTTTGAACGAAACGGATGTACCGACATTGAACTTAATGTACTACTTCTATACTACATAATCTGTATCCCTAAAATTAGTTTCTAGCAATACCAACATTATCAAGAACACACTGTGTTATATTTAGCCGTATATATAAATGGGGTAGACAGAGCTGACTTCGGCGTGTGGATTATTTATACAGTGCAGAATCAATGGTGGCGTCTTCACTTGACAGTGACAGTGCCACCCGGAGCCGACATCTGCGACGAGGCGCGCGGTCGTGCCTCGTGCCTGATTCACTATATTTCTTCATCTAAACACAATACTACTAGATTGTTTGTATGTATGTATACTCAACAATATTTTTACGTGGTATATATCGAAAAACAGCATATTTGTCTCATTTTAAAGAATTTGTTAGATGTGTGATAAATGATAAATAAAAACTGGCCAAGTGCAAGTCGGACTCGCACTAGTAGGGTTCCGTACCACACTACAGTATTTTATAAGATCGAGCAAAAAATACCACTATCATTTTTCGCCAGCAAAAAATAATAATTAATAATCATTTTATTTCTTATAACGCCGTCTAACGTCTAACAAAGGAGTTAGGGATCGACATTTCAATATAACGCCATCTAGGGGACGTAGTAGGTCTATTTGTTGTTATAGCGACAACAGAAATACATCATCTGTGAAAATTTCTATCACGGTTCATGAGATACAGCCTGGTGACAGACGGACAGACAGACAGACGGACAGCGGAGTCTTAGTAATAGGGTCCCATTTTACTCTTTGGGTACGGAACCCTAAAAACGATTTGTATGCGATACAACATAAGCAACAACAATTAGCTAACGTTATCAAGTTTTTACCTTCAAGTCGCTGGGATCACGGCTCGTAGTCTAGTGACTAGTGACGTGCACAACGATTTACATGATAATAGCACATCTCGCATTGAGCGAGAATAAACAAACAATCACACGTAAGTCGACTGTCGACTGTCGAGATCCCGGGTCACGTATAACTCCTCCCTCATACAACTAACATCTACTACAAACGCGATAATTATTTATTTTAGTAGCAGGCGATAGTATACTTGCTACAAAAACAGCTAATGGCTAACAACAATCTGTGAGAACAATATCTAATACTATAAGAATCTTTGTCCTGACATACTGACTGACTGACTGACTGACTCACTGACAGACAACGCACAGCCTAAACAGCTGGTCGTAGAGACTTGAAATTTGGAGGGTATATTTGTCTTAGTACGTAGGGGTGTACTAAGAAAGGATTTTTCAAAATTCACCCCTTAAGGGGATGAAATGGGGGTTTAAAGTTTGTATGGAAAAACAAGATTAGATAGTCTTTTCTATCCGAAACGTCACATAAGTGCTTCAGTAAAAAAATAAGTAAATACGTGTTTCAGGTTTTTTTGAAATTCCCCCCCTAAGAGGGTGCAATGGGGTAACAAAGTGTGAAAATCAATATTGTTTCTGATTGCGCTGAAATTTGGCATGCAGATAGTTATTACAACGTTAGTTACCTCTGAGAAAACATTTTCCAAAATTCATCCTTGAAGGGGATGAAACGGGGGTTCAAAGTTTGTATGGAGAAACAAGATTAGATAGTCTTTTCTATCCGAAACTTCAGACAAGTGCTTCAGTACAAAAATAAGTAAATACGTGTTTCAGGTTTTTTTGAAATTCCCCCCCTAAGAGGGTGCAATGGGGTAACAAAGTGTGAAAATCAATATTGTTTCTGATTGCGCTGAAATTTGGCATGCAGATAGTTATTACAACGTTAGTTACCTCTGAGAAAACATTTTCCAAAATTCATCCTTGAAGGGGATGAAACGGGGGTTCAAAGTTTGTATGGAGAAACAAGATTAGATAGTCTTTTCTATCCGAAACTTCAGACAAGTGCTTCAGTACAAAAATAAGTAAATACGTGTTTCAGGTTTTTTTGAAATTCCCCCCCTAAGAGGGTGCAATGGGGTAACAAAGTGTGAAAATCAATATTGTTTCTGATTGCGCTGAAATTTGGCATGCAGATAGTTATTACAACGTTAGTTACCTCTGAGAAAACATTTTCCAAAATTCATCCTTGAAGGGGATGAAACGGGGGTTCAAAGTTTGTATGGAGAAACAAGATTAGATAGTCTTTTCTATCCGAAACTTCAGACAAGTGCTTCAGTACAAAAATAGATAAATACGTGTTTCAGGTTTTTTTGAAATTCCACCCCTAAGAGGGTGAATAGGGTAACAAAGTCTGAAAATTAATATTGTTTTGGATTGCGCTGAAATTTGGCATGCAGACAGTTATTACGACGTTAGTTACTTCTGTGAAAGGATTTTCCAAAATTCATCCCTGAAGGGGATGAAACGGGGGTTCAAAGTTTGGATAGTCGTTTTATTCGACATTTCACACAAGTACTTCTGTAAATAAATAAGTATCAATCTAAAAAAAAGTCTAAAAATCAATATTGTTTCTGATTGCGCTGAAATTCAGAAAGCAGATAGTTATTATGACGTAGGTATCCGCTCAGAAATGATTATCTAAAAATTCCTCCCAGATACGGAACGGGGATTCAAAGTTTGTATGGCGAAACAAGATGAGATAAAGTACGTGTCGTACTTTTCGAAATGGGGTAGGTAAAAAAGTCTGAAAATTTGGGTTTTTCGGGTTTTATAAATATGAATTCCGAATTGCCTTAGTCACGCGATAACATGAAAACGGGTGAAATTTGGTTAATTCTTATTTGATGTCTTTAATGATAGAATCGTTTTAACAAAAGAAAAGTTTTAAGTAAATAAAAGAAGGTTTTAACGCGGGCGAAGCCGCGGGACACTTCTAGTAGATCTTATAAGGAGAATCTTATTTTACATAATTTTTAGGGTTCCGAACCGAACCCAAAGGGTACCAACGGAACCCTATTACTGAGACTCCGCTGTCCGTCTGTCTGTCTGTCTGACTGTATGTCCGTCTGTCACCAGGCTGTATCTCATGAACCGTGATAGTTAGACAGTTGAAATTTTTACAGATGATGTATTTCTGTTACCGCTATAACAACAAATACTAAAAACAGAATAAAGTTCAAAATTAAAGGGGGTCCTTATACAAGAATCGTTTTTTTTTCGGCATTTTACTATAACGCCATCTATAAACGTTTGACTGTATTAATTATATGAATTACCTGTGTGTTAACTTTCACTTAGTTGGCGTTAGGTATCGTAAGATGGCGTTGTACTAAATAATATGACTTACTAATAAATTGACACGTTCATATAATCTAATATAATAATATCTGGATGACCGAGCTTTACTCGCAATTTTTTTTTTGGTAAGTCGTGTTTTACGTAAAGTTTTGGCTCCCAATAATTCGCTCACAAAGAACAAACTTGGAAAAATTAATCATCTCGTCTGGACTCGAACCGGGTCCTTCTGATCGAAAAAAAACGTAGTAGGGACTACGTTTTTTTTTTTTTTTTTTTTTATGTCAAAGTTGACAAACAAGCAAGCGGCCCACCTGATCGAAAGTGGTCACCGCCGCCTATAAACACCTGCAACACAAGTAGTATTGCACGTGCTTTGCCTACCTTTTGCATAGAGGACTCTTTTTACCCCTCTCATAAATCGCTACATGTTGTACCGTAGCAGAAAAATCTCTGGTGGGAGATCGTTCCACATTTTGCAAGTCCGCGGAAGAAACGACCGCATAAAACGTACCGTATGCGATGTCCACGTGTCAACAATATGTGGATGAGCTCTCTCGCGGTGTCGAGAAGAACGATGATAAAAGTGAGATGGCAGGATAAGGTTAAAGATTTCATCAGAACATTATCCGTTATAATATCGGTAGAAGAGGCTAAGTGAGCCAATATCTCGGCGTAACGCTAGTGGCTCTAACTTGTCAGTAAGTACAGGACTGTCAACAAGTCTAACGGCTCTTCGCTGTAGGGAGTCAAATGGTTGCAGCTGGTACTTCGGAGCCCCACTCCA
Organism: Cabera pusaria; assembly: GCA_954871355.1. Lineage (NCBI taxonomy): Eukaryota > Metazoa > Arthropoda > Insecta > Lepidoptera > Geometridae > Cabera > Cabera pusaria. Next base: position 171,904 of record OX940905.1, read on the forward strand.
GAGATGAGAGCAGTACTCCATATGCGGCTGAATTTGGGCTTTATAGAGTAGAAGCCGTTGGTTTGGCGTGAAGTACCGCTTGGCCTACATATTGTTTAAATCGTATATTCACGTTTAGACGTTTAGTAAACTTATTTTTTAATAGAATTTACCAATTACTTTCAATTTGATTCAATAGCAAGGAAGTTTACTTTTACTTAGTCTAATTTATACTACCTATAAAAGAAAACATAACATTTTTGGTTGCAGATTACGCCACGAATTCTAAATCTTTATACACGTCAAAGTTTACACTCAAATGATTGGGATTTGTACAGAGCGAAGTGACGCAACTCATCGCAGGACTCGTTTTTCATATTCTGTTTATTTATATTATTTTAATTGTATTTTTTCTTTTGTGTCAATATATTATTATAATTACAAGTGCAGTAGTGTGGACAGTCGATCATTCTAGATCATAGCGACGGTGGTACGACGACGACCGATATAAGAGAGGGAAGCTATGCGTTCCGTGACAGATGCAAGCCTCCTATCATATGATGACATAAGTACTATAAGTATGCTCGCTGCTACTTGGATTTATTACAATACTCAGTCAGTATCGTAAAAACAATCGGACGACGCACACGCGTTTTTACTGATGAATACACTTTGATGATTCCTTTCCTCAACCACGAATTTACGATTCGTGCGCTACAGTTTTTGCATCGTTAGAGTTACGTGCGTTTGAGCAAGTCGGCCGCGCGCGATACAGCTGTTCAGTAGTGTATGAAACGATTAAAATAGTATTGTATTACGCCGATATTATGTAATTAAACTTTCTAGCATTTCCAGAATTAACTGAATAACTCACGGTACTAGCATTTGGCAGACCATTGTTCATAGAATAGGTATATCATATCCAGACAAAGAGGAACAAAGTGTAGAATATAAGTAGTGATCTCAGAACTAAACAGTTCTTATCGAATTGCGAAAAAGAGATAAGGGATACAATTATACCTAGCACTAGGTAGATAAAATCTTCCAACGATGATTATAATGTTTACGTAAATGGATACCTCCATCTGAGATCACTCCTACACCCTACATTCTAATGTACGCTTGACGAAGGCATGTTAATAATGATTGGAAATTATCTCTTGTTACATCGTAGGTAGGTTTTAGGTTCCATAGCGGCTATACGAGAATTTACAGTAGCTATAAATAAATGTGCCTACGCGTGCCGAGCCATTGCTATGACACGCGAGGCCTGAAGGAAGCAATCTTCTCGGGAGGGGTACAACGTTCGGCCGAGAATGAAGCCGTCCCGCTGCACCTTGCGGCTAGACCACCTCAGGCTGGCGGCAGGATACCTGTATCCTCGTCTTAAGGAGGATGCGCGTCCGTCACGGCCCACGCGCCAATTGCCGGCCGCTCCGGGCAATCGGTCACCACGACGGTAATGGCCCACTGACCGCGACGACACGCCGCCGGCGGCCTTCACTCCTCGCAAGGACACCGATGACACTATTATTGATGCATAAGGTGTGTTCAAGGGTCAAGAGAAAGACTTCGAGGTCGGATACTCAAAGTAGCACATAAGCCAGTATAGACAAAAACATTGAAATACCGGTGTTATTACCGATATTGACAACTCGGTAGGTCAATGACAACAGCAGATTTACTAAGGTACTGACGAGTGCAATTGAAAATAGTTGTAATACCGTAGTAGTCAAAGCCGTAATTTATGACTCAACTTGTGTAGAAAAGGTCGCGCAAAGGCGAATGCAAATGTTCTAATGATATTGAATGCCCTCGCTGGTGAATGAATAGGCAGCAGATTGTCGAAATTACAACGCGACTGTCGAGTCAATAGACAATGCCACTCCAGATTTAGGACACTGCCAATGCGATTTTGACGATGATGGCCACTTTCAATTCAGAAGAAGTCGAAACAATAAAAGTAAAATGTATGGGCGTGTGCAGTTATTATACACGTCATTGCGGTTCGTTTATGTGTTCCGAATGTAAGCATTTGAATAGATAATTGCAATCCCAAACCAGCGCTGATAAAAGGAATAATGTTATAACTTTATCTGCCAAATACTAGCTGGAGGCATTGGAGGCCATTGAAATGAGAACCAAGAAGCTTATTAACTACGACAAACTTGTAGGCAAGATGCTCCACGGCAAGTCGCTAGTTTGTCGGTTTTTTATCGAGTACATTTCGGAGAGTGTGCCATGCCATTCAATTACACGAATCGACACTGCGATGCGCTTTCTTCAATCGGTCCACGAGACGTGCGAATGTGCGCCACCGCTATATGGTGTACACTTCCTCTACATAAACCAAGCGTTATGGTCAATCTTGTATCATACGTACTGCCAAAGAATGAACATATTTATCACTATATGTGTTTCCCGATAAAAGTAATCCATGGGTGTTCAAGTCGCAAGTGAACAGGTATCTTCTAGGCAAGCGTGCTGCATCATAAATCGCATTGTCACCTAACATGTATGTATAAGTACCTACAACCTAGCACACGATTATCATACGCCCGAGGAATCCTGGCACAACCGTTATGAGGAACAATGATCGATTTAATCGCGGGATGAATGTTGATTACAGGCTTACACTTTGTATGCTTTGAGCAAAGCAGTGTTGGAGGTGGAGGTAGGCACTGTCAGTGATCATTCGAGGACGGGTCGAATATTCACTTGTGTGAGGAGTCACTATTGTGATTCGAAGGACGAAGAGAAAATATTACTGTTTCATAGGATTAATCTAGTTATGCTATGCCGAAATTTCCCGCGGATATGTTAATGACATGGGACATGCCATGACTTACCGTCTGCATCACCATCATTATTGGTGCTCAACTGCTCATAATAAAAATAAACATTGTGTTCTGCTTATTAAGAAAATAGTTTAAGCCTTGAAGATAAAATGACTATTTAACGGCATGAAGTGTGAAATAAATCACTTCAGCAGATGAGAGGTCAACAGAGTGAAGGCACTTAGTTTGCCATTTGCAATTGAGGCATAAATACCCACAACCCGCTACGAACACAACAAAATGAACACCCACACCGCACACGCATTGGAACAGACGACTACACATCGTTATAATGTCTATGTACTCGCACTTCATTGCATGGTGGTAGGACACTATCTAGTCCGCCTGGCCAGCTACCACCCTCAAGTTAGAAAATCTGTCACCAAACATCTAATGTGTTCCGGCAGCTATCCTTGAGAGCCAGTTCAGCCCATTCTAGGGCTAGCTTTCTTACCATCTTCGACCGCATCATCACTTACCAACAGGTGAGATAGTGGTCAAACGCTAGCCTATAACGTATAAAAAAAATAAAAAATAAAAAACTTCAGACCCTCGCGCCTCGGACGGACCGTGTCCCTCTCAAGTCACGTCACAATCCATAGGCTGCCGAACTAGTCAAGCTCCAGATTTCAGTAAATATTCAATGATCCAGAGCACACGGAGCATTTTAATTCAACACGCGACGTGGCACACATAGCCTGTCTGACAATTCTGACACATGAGCGCGCGCCGCATGTCGATTTCAATTGTTTTGTTTTCATACCTCACAGAGACGGCACCGGCACCGGGACCTACTTCCATCCAGCACGAGAACATGTTACGTTTTTTAGAAAAGATGCGACACACCATACTGTTATGTTTGACATTATAATTTCGTTCGTCTTATGTAGTAGTAGAACACATCGTGCTGAAGAACATGCTCAGTCTTTAAGAAATTACGCTCATATAAGTGACGGCTGAAGATTTAATGTTTCACAAGAAGACCACCAGAAAAGATTTTTAAATATCCATCCAAATCTAACTAGGAGACAGTGTTATGGTACCTACACATTACACAATTTCAATTGGACAAATTGCTTTTAAAAGACGACGAGTTCAAGTACCGATCAAATAGCCGTATCGAATCTAAAAATACATGCGACACGGAGTGGCCCCACAGCACAACAATGGTTAAAAGAACAAACGATCCAGTTCCGATGCAAGTTGACATCGTGATGCGGACACAAAGCGCGGCATTGAGCGCAAGTGGGGCGGCGAGCGCCGCCACAATGCATGCTGAGCGATCACCAGTGAGCCCTGCAGACGTACCCACCGTGATGTCACCACCGGATGCAGGGACAATGCTGGCGCTGTTCTATGTTTAAACGACCCGAAGGATCCCCCGCTGATAGCCTACACTACACCGTTACCGTCATCAGCGACCTGTCAATACACTTCTTATTGAACCTCCGCCTGTAGCTCGCTGGTAGCAAGAAACACGTCTCTAAAATAATATCTATGACAACATTCACTTCACAGCAATCATCGAGCAAATGGGCATACTTGGATGAAATGGCCTAAATTAATAAAGATATTGTATTACGGGATTTACGGGGCGCAGCTTACCCGAAAACTTGCAATGCAACCTTGTCAACCACATAGACACGTATCCTGCTAACTAACAATATATACATTTTAATGCATGATTCTCAAGGATATAACTAACGAATTAACCAATTTGTCTCCTTGCATCACTTTCGCTCGCATTCCACGCTTGTTGTGTTTACTGAGATAAACTTAAAATCTGTGAGCGGGGATGCACATGTATGATGTACGCGAGAAGGAAAGGAGTATGATAAGATGACATGGTTGATGACAACCAGGTAGCTGATGAAAGAAGTGTGGATCACATATACAACAGCTGTCACAGGTTTTCCAGCGATATTGCACCTTATTTTAATAAGTGATAGCATTGGTTTTAATTATTCACAGGAAGATCGATAATCGAGTACGATTAGCGACATGTCGCTGCGCACGCGAGCGGCCGCGGCGGCTATCGCTCGCCGATCTAGATTGATAATTACCACTTCCTATGTCGTAACGGCATGGTCAGTGATCTGCCGGAATCTGCATTTTGCAGTGCGCAGCGTGATGAAACAACTCGCAATCAGAATCGATTCAACACAGTCTATTATACTTTCTGGATGCTTTTCAATATGCGAGTTCGACACTCGGCGAGCGGTCGTCTCACCTCTCATCGCCGCATTCGATACTTTCGCTGCGTATCTAATCATAGTTACCTCCGTTTCCGTTGACAATTTGAGAAGTATTTCGACTTAGACAAATATTTCACTCGAGATTTTTAATTTGAAAGTTAAGAGGCTTTTTTCGTAAGGCTCTACGACTAGAACGAACTTACATCTATGACAAAATCGAGTCGCTAAAAGTGGAACAATAGAACTAGCACACCTTAACTATCCCCATCGAGTTACATACACAGAATGGAAACACTAGCGTGACGCATTCATTGACCTGTTGTTCTAATCTGCAAGTCCACACGGAGGGCAACCACCCCGACAATTAGCTCATCGAGCACTTTACGTTTAGTGTTTCATATTTGGTTATTTGGATTATGCTAATGAACTAAGCTAAAGAGCGTTATGGTATTGTACATTTTTGTCGCTAGCATGTTTCGGTTTCATGTCACGAAAGTAACGTCCTAAATGGCAAAATAACGCAACGCGGTAAAAGAAGGCACGTACTAATATAATTGGTAAATCGTCCGAAACCTAAAGAACATAGCTTTGTTCCAGAACTATCCACAACGTATGAACTTCATGTGAACGTAATTCACATGGATGTGTTGAGGATGCGAGCGTGTGAGTGTGCCGGGTGCCGGGTGCAGTGCAGAGCCGGGGAAAGTATCCGTTCCGCTCTCGTTGGCTGCGCCGGCATCCCGCCACGGGCCTTGACACTCGATCCATGTCACTGTAACCCTGCCTCCAGTCTCTTGCATTCTTTTTTTTAGTATTTTATAGGCTAGCGTTTGACCACTATCTGGCCTGATGGTAAGCGATGATGTGAACAAAGATGTTGAACACGCTAGGCCTAGAACGGTCTGACTCTTAAGGGTTGTATGCTGCCGGAACACCGTAAGTTTATAGCGGGAAATGTTCTCCTTGATGATGGTAAGCTACTTTTTGATACCAAGTCAAGTCAGGCGAAACATCGATATAATGCTCTTACCACTTGAGGACGAGGACGTCGAGGACCCATGAATATACACAGAAAAATCGATCGGTGCCCGGCTAGGATTAGAACCGGCGACCACACAGCAATCCTTTGAAGAACGTTGACAATTTACCGACACTACAAACCTGACAAAATGAAATTATCTCAACAGGTTTGTTTCGAAGCGTTAGGGTGCGTACAGACTATGTAACAACATAACATGTTATAACATTGCTATTTAACACGTATCAGATAATGTGGACACGGAATGTTATAAAACATGTTATAATATCATGTTTTATAATATTCTGTGTCCAAATTACCAGAAACATGTTAAATAGCAATGTTATAACAGGTTATGTTACATAGTCTGTACGCACCCTTAGACCTACCACTGTAAAATCTACCCCAGGAACAGAAACCAACAACTGTCTTCTTGTGTTCTATTCGCGCAGGTCTACCTTCATCGTGAGGTACGTCCGTACAATGTTTAGTAAATAACCGTAGCAACTCCGAAATCCAATTCTCCATGAACGAATTGGCACGGCAAACAAAATACACTCCAAGGCTGGGCGCAGCACGCGTAGCTGGTAATCGTCCAGCGATACCGACCACGGCTGCAAATTAAACGACCTACATTTGCTCGTTATCAAAGAAAGCTAAACGTTTTGTGTATGCTTCGCACATTTACATTACGATGGAGAAAGTTCTTTATAAATCTAATTAATGGACTTCACTTTAATACCGAAGCATACATTCTTAGAAAGAACAAATTGTTCTGCTCTAGGTCTCAACCGTTGTTTTGTACTGGCATCATTAGTGTCATTGCTCATTTGCCTAATCTTTTGCTACAGCTTAATGCTTTCAAAGAAAGGAGTCTTCTTATTCCAACAGGGATCGGAATAAAACTACTCCTTTCTCAGAAATGAGAAGTCGACTCGACAGGAAAAAATGTTGTATAACACATGAACGACTTCCTGGCTTGTCAGCGAAAGTGTCGGTCGATTGTTGCCAATATGTCCGACCGAAACGTGCCGCTCCACGTATGGATATTGAGGCCTTGACATTAACGACTGTCCTCAAACCTAGACACCTATCGTCTGTTCGTTGTATCTTATCACTGCTCGTACAAACTCGCCACCCTAATTCTGATTCAGTTATAACATCTACCACCACCCCCGACTGATCTATTTGTAACCTGTTCATTGAGACCATGTCAATGAGCCCAAACACAACATCTCTACTGTAACGACTGAACGGATTTTCATGAATCAAAGCTAAGAACACTTTCGATTCAAACACCTATAAAACTTACGACGCTACGAAGCTATAGACAGACACAAACATACACAGAAACACACATCAAACTTACACAACAACACCCCTTCTTTTTCCGTATTATAATCCACGGGGTCTACGATATGCAAAATAATAAATGTAGGAATATAACACACCATCATCATGGTTAACTTTATACATCATACGTCGGATCATGCAACGGATTTTAATGCAGTTGTAACTAATAGACAGAGTGATTCAATGGGAAGGTTTATAACCAGCATTAAACGCGGGCAGAGCCGCGGGGTGCAGCTAGTACATGATACATTAAATATTCCACGCCATACTTTCGTAGAAATGTCATAATAGAATTTGAGAAAATTGCATGAATCATACGTAAGTTCTCACTTCTGATTCATAACTTTATTAATGAAGTGGCTTGCTGGCTATTGGGCAAAGTTTGACTTCTGTTTGAAAGATCTGCTATTAGTTTATTTTATGATATCATCACTAGGTAATTTTTGTGAGTTATTCTATACATAACCTGAACGTACGTGTGCGATATCTTCGATACGGGCTGTACTCTGATAAAGAGTGTCGTAACCAGATAAAACGCCGATGAAAAACCATTGTACTCAAAACGTTTGTTACGAACTCCCACTATTTGTAGTTGTACTGCACGGTAACGTTTTGATAACTCAATGTTTTAGCGAAAACCTAAATACCAAGATAAATATAATAGTAGTCAATATCTAAGTGATAGGATCAATGGAAAAACCGACCGAAGCAGGAAAATGGTGATCGTCAGTAACGGTTATTAGGGATGAGTTCAAGTAATAAGAGTCCCCGGCGCAGGCGCATTCGGCCCAAATTGCGTTTCCGGATTAACACGACGACCGACGAGTCATCAACGAGCGGCGCGTGCGGCGTGCCACACTGTCCACCGATCACGCACATCTTTGCGCCTCTCGGGACTTTGTTTACACATTACGTTTAACGTACTAGTTTACTATAGTTTAAATGAAGCAAGCGTAGGTTGCCCGAACCGAGACACTAATCGAATGGATACGTATCTAATCGCCGTGAAAAACAGACTAAGAGTTCCGAGTAAAATGCTATCTTTGGAGTAGTCGTAGAAGTGACAGTCGAACGGTTTCAAATACAAAGAAATCACTCGACATCGGCGCCATACAATAACTACCTATACGGGAAACGATATAGAAGTAGGTACCTACATAAAATAGTTTTCTCTGTACGTGCGGCAACTGTCAATGGTTGATCTAGTAACGGTAGTGGGGCGATCACGATGAGTAACATCGGTCGCGATGCTTTTGTTTGGCCAGCATGTTAGAGCACGGTTGCTCGGGAAACTAAAGCATACGCGACAGCAGCTAGATCGGCGCTTCTACAACAAGTATTCTGTGCTCTAACGTGCATACTGCCTTCATTTCACAGGCCCAACACTGTGAAAACGTATTAACACAGAGATCGTGAACGCTTCGAATAAATCTGGGATGACGTTATCGATATTAAAATGACTAATGCAAGATTGATTTGAAATAAAAATAAACTTTACTGAGTTATGACTATGTGAGCCATCGAAACAATAATCATCTATAAGGTGGGCTGCTAATTCTGTACTTTAGGAGAGGATTATGTCTAGAAAGTAGAAATTGACAAGTAATAGGATAAGGGCGATGAAAACTTTAGATTTCGGGAACATCGCATTGCGTCAAGTCTGCAAAGATAGACTTCAATAGAACATAAATTAGATGCTTTTAGTAATGCCATGTCATTACAGTTAGATCGATAAAAGCGACGTGTCATACACAGCCGAGGTCGGACAAGCACGAACGAGACAAATATCACGATCTCACTAATAAACGATTGTTTGATAAGTAGTTGAGTTGGTAATTACTCCACAATGCGACACTTTCTTACGCCGAGCCGGTATGAAGTGGCATGCTAGGCGGAGAATTACTCGCGGTTGTGGTAGAGTTACTTAAAAAGGTTAGTAATGAGCATGCAGTAGCGTGATTACGTAACATACAGCTCGAGAACGAGAACCTTATGGAATACAATCATAATGCAATGACTGGAGCCGCGGACAGCTCAGTAGCGAGTTGATAGTTCATAGAGCATGGGCATTCCCGAGTAAATGTAGAATTGTAAAGCATAAAGCTTGGATAAGCCACAGCGGACAAGGGGCACAATAGGACAAGGTCACCCAGGCGCGGTTGTCACTCACTCTCAGGGATGTGTTGAACCATCGGTCGCGGTATAAAATTGTGTGAACTGAGAGGTTACTACAAGTCCGGTGATACTTCAACATATCGTCAACATGTGCTAATGTTTGGTGTGAACCATTTACTTATAGTTGTATGTCGACGTCACCGCCACCACACCGCTTATGGAAAATCATATGGAGCATAATGAGTAGATATGATGCGTGAATGTATGGAATTTTTTGTTCAAGGTCTGTGTTGACATTGTTACAATGTTTTAGTGATTTTACAATATGAAAACATACATTCAGTCTCGTTTAATTTCCACCTCATTTTGCCCGTTTGTCATTCTTTCAATGAAATTATTCCATGTTTGTTATCCTTTCCGTGCATGAAGAGATCGCTAAGCGATAAGAACGCCCATTGACGCTATTCGTTTTTAATTATCTAGTTCCCAAGTACTTTCAGTTTTGTAAGTGGTGTTTAATAAAGTGTATATCTATCTAATGAGGAAAATATGCCAAATGATTTGATAGGGCTATATAAGGTTTCGTTTAGATTGGGTGTGGCACTCGTGGTAATATTACCTAGGCAAAAATATGAATAACATATAGATGACCGCAGTCGAGGACACAGAATACTTAATAGTATGTCCAGGGGGGGGGAGGGGGGAGGGGGGGAGGGTCAACATGTTCTGACTACAGAGTGTGACTCAACTCAACCGATGCGCAATGATTAAATGAGTTATCATTTCACCTGTTCACGGCTACACGCAAACTTCAGGCAAGGCAAGCATTTTAATTATTGTATTGGCAGGTTTTTAATATGAACTACATTTCTACATCAGCGTAACAGGCCGAACCTACCTACTCGACCAGAATGACACACCACATTTGCTACGATATGATACTTATACTACAACATCAATTATATAATGTATCTATCTTGAATTCTATGATTATTAGGCTTTGCGTTTGACACCTTGGCTGATAAAATTAGTTATTTGTTTAGAGATTATATAATACTAGCAGCCCGCCCCAGCTTCGCATGGGTAGAACATATATGCCTACAAAATTTGCATCAGTTTGTTGCATCGAATATAAAATATGAACATATTTAACAACCATCGTTATATTTCATCCAATTTACACAAAACCTTAACGCATTATGCACCTAAACCTTCCTCATAAACACTCTGGCTATTGGTGAAAACCGCATGATAATCCGTTCAGTAGCTATTGAGATTATTGCGAACAGACAGACAGACGCAGTGATGAACTTTGTTTTATAATACTTACGTATTGATATTGGACGGCCCTTTGGCGTAAAGGATAGTTACCCTGATTCTGACCCGACGGTCGTTGGTTCTAATCCTAGCTATATACCTACCAATGAAAGTTTTATGTGCATTCATGAATCATGAGTTTTCGTACAGTGGTAGTGGAATCATTAAATCTACCAAAAAGTAGCTTACCACCAAGGAGTACATCTGCCGCCGTAACCTTACGGCGTTCCCCGACGCAAAATGTAGGGGTAATATACGTTTAACGTGTGTATCTGTGTGTCTGTCTGTAGCATCTTAGCACCTAACCGGATGAACCGATTTTGTTTTTATTATTGATAGTTTTTTTTTGTTTGATAGATGTCTTCATCGAGAGTTTTCTTAGCTTTGATTCATGAAAATTCGTTCAATCGTTATAAAATTATGAGCTTTTTTCTAGTTAATTGCGCTATGAAATCAACTTTCATAGGTCTGATCAATTCGAAAATCTTCTTCTTCAACGATATTGTAAGAACATGGAAGCCTCCTGGACTCTACAGAATACTCAAATCCTCACCAACTTACAGCTCAGATTTTAAATGTCGTGTTTAGAGTCATTGGAAAAAGCTATTATACATAGATCAGTCGGGGTGGTTTAAAATATTATTATATTATATTATTATATATATAGATGAATATTATTTTATACAATAGATCATACTATTATACTATATTGACTTCAAATTGATTGTAATCGGTGGGGATCTACAGCATAGCTAAGCTTATAATAATATGTTCGTAGTAACTATGACCTAATCTGTGTTTTCACTGCAAATATTTTATTAATTTTGCGATGCGTGTTTGTGAAATTCGTGATATCTTCTAGAGTTTTCATTTGAATTATATACTGTAAAGGACAATTTTAATCTATAATATGTGGCCAAGCTAATAATTAATTAATAATAATTATTTGGATAAGGATTAATACTATATACTTGAAAATAGCCTTGGAAGTTATGTAATATTTTTTAACAAAAATTTTAAGATTAAAATGGTTACTGTGAGTCAACCTTAAGAGATAGACATATGCTGTCGCGGACTTTTTTGTAGGTCTTATTAAGTTGTACAACTCTTGCATAGAAAATATTCTTCTATCTATTTTCAATTAAGCAGCGTTCGTAAGAAACGTGTTTTTTCGACCGTTTATTTGCCGACTTAGGTTGCAAATTCGGCCTCCACGAATGTACCTTTGATTTAAACGGGTTAATATATAGCCTATTTTCATTCCGAAAGTCAATTCTATGTATTAGTGAAAGAATTTTTTAAATCGGTCAGTAGTTTTTGAGCTTACTCATTACAAACATACAAAAATACAAATGTTCTCTGTTTATAATATTAGTATAGATAATTAATTACAAAGTAAAAATAATGGTGCGATGACGTAGGTATAGTCCAGTCAAGGAAGGAGATGTAAAGTGCGTGAGCAGGATTCCTTCAGAAACTTATTCAGGGTGCTTACGGTGTGAAAGAAGTTCTGAGGTAACATACATTAAAAAAAATACAGATATAGTACCTACTAATAATACGAATTAAAAACCTCCTTTTTTTGTGAAGACGGTTCATTTTTTTTTCTAAAATATCATTTTTTCATTCATTCCATAGTTTTTTTCATATTTTTTCAGCCATTTTTGAGTTACGTTTGGAAAAGCTAAAATTTTCATAAAATAATTAGATGAGGCGCACCCTACCACTAAGTGCAAGTGGCTCGCGGGATTAAGCCCCATTTCCTGCTTTTAGCGGAGTCTGTGTACCCATCATAAAATCGCTTAGGTACCTAGGCCACAGATTATATAATAGTTACTTTACTACGAAACCTAGGCTAGGCTACTCACGCACTCCGCTTGGCCCATTCGTTGAGTGGACTAGACTAGAAGTCGTAGTACGCGTAAGTAGCAACGAAAGAGAAAGGACAAAGGTCGCGGCCTCGATCAGTAGCAAAACGAAACGCCAATAATTAACATCGAAAGTGTAGGTAAATAAAACAAGGAGGAAATTTGATTTAGAACAACGAAGCTGGCTTTTCTGACCGTAGTTAGCAGAGATGACTACAACTGACTCATAATCGAAGAAAAATTCAGACAGTAGATACGACATTAAAATAGTTTGTTTGGAAGCGGGCCTAGGAGGTTGGAGGATGTTGTTAGACTCGTAGGAGTAGGCTGTAGGTGCCCGACAACCCGACATCGTCTGACTGACGACAGGACTCTGCACAGATTTACTCTAGAGTCTAGACCGACTTAGGTACTGGCTGCAGAATAACGTAAATAAATTTAGTTAGTGTATACAAAATTTGCCGAAAAAACATGTTTCTTATATGGGATATGGGATGTTGTTATGGCAGCCATAGGAAATTAGGAATACACACTATGATCAAATTTCAAGTCTCATCTATTACGGTTTTATAGGATCAAGACGCCAAAACTACGGAACCCTAAAAACCTCTTCTAATTCAAGTGTTAAAGGAACTCGTACGGTGGAAATCTATTCAGGTGTACACATAGTAGGTACACAGCTGGACAACACTCGATTGCGGCATACCATACAACAAGGTTCCCACGATCGTGCTCGTTTCATGCACAGCGTTTAGTGTGTGCACTTTCATAAGTATTCTTATTATGTATTACCAAAACATTCGTAACAATAGAGGTCGGCACCGCGGAGACATCGTCATTCATGCTGAAGATGATTGCTACAACATGACGCGGTGCCCATACATCGGTCGATGGTGCTTCTAATTAATCTCGCTCGTGAGGTTTGTGATACTCGCGGGTTGTACTTGAGAGAAGAGAAATGTAAATGTGCGTGACAAAATTATCTCTTACTCTACAATACTACCAATCGCTTTCTGCAACCCGAATCGACGACGACGACTTCAGATGTATGATATAACATCATGTAAAAGGCTGAACCGAACACCTATTATTTGTCGCAACGTGCGGGCAGTTAAAACAAATTAGTTAACGATTAGCAAACTTTCTTTATCAGACGTGCCACGAATTGGGCTAATGTTTGTATAGAGATTATTCACGATGACGCGATCGCAGTCCGCGCCGACCACGGACTTCGACTTCGGAGGATGTACTTATACTTACCGCTCGGAGGAAAACTTGCGTCAATACTTTCGGCGACGCACCTTCCTCTATTGTGATTCCTACTACTCGGATACAGTTCGCGACGTAGAACACAGTAGCGTAAAATATCTCTACACGAACATACATAAAATAGACGATTAAACACACATTGATGCACTATCGGTAAAAATCAATGAGATCGCGACACATACTAGGTATTGCGCTTCAATTGAATTTGTTGCAATAGCACAAATGAAGTTCTAAATCATAAACAAAATGACAACGGCCAACAATCACAGACATGGAATACAGATTTGCGCCCATTGTTAAACAATATTTAATTTAGAAATGGAAGCTTTGAGGAACAGAGGAACGAACCCTCAACCCTGAGTTACGAAAGCGATACCTACTTGTACAAAATTTCTTGTAGTCAAATACTTTGTCCCAGCGCTGCACGGAACCAGCGTCCTGCGTCCCGTTGGAGTCTGTTGACCCAACCACAGAGCAAAATATATATATATTTTAATAATGCTGTTTTTGTTTTTAATTATTTTTAAGCTTCTATGTACCGTGCCAAACTGAATGTTATTATATGTCTCGGTAGTTTAGTTTTTAATGATTGCATGGTCTCTTATAGTAAGTCTCGGGTAAAAAATGTGTTTGTAAGTGAACCCAAATGATAGCTGGCGGATCCTAATTGTCCAGTTGTATATTTTTCCTCTTGTTTTAATTGACCATGTACAATCTTAGGGGGAAAATGATTGGGAAATGTTTGTGGATGAAGTCAGAGTGGATAATTAGTCTAATTATAGAGGTGGCCTCCACAGCTAACAGTAACCGGCGACTCAAAGATGCGTTATCACAGCAGATAACAATGATTATTCAGGTCAATATCTAGAGATAAGTCACCGCCCAGCGCCGGGTTCCAGAGACACCACCGTTGCAGCCTTGCCACATGATAAATGCCACTCCTTGTAATTGTTTGCAATTTACACTGAGATGATATCATACACCGTTCGCACCGAGCAAATAATGCCAAATATGCCACTAACACTGAAAAATACAGCAATGTGTAATAGATATCACACTGATAAATGATAAGCAGCTCTGCACTCATACAGCACACATTCTTATCACACTGAGATAATTGAAATATTACACAGTTTCATAATTAGTGAGCCGCTGGTGAAGGCCAACATCACAACTAGATATTCTAATTGACAAACTTAGAAGGAAAATATTTTACTCTGTCAACTTTTTGTTAAAATTTGAAACTTCTCTGAACATGTGATTGCAGAATTTAAATTGACAAACTAAGCTTGACAGATTACAATACGTAGTAAGAGAGCACTCACCCTTGATGAATGGCTCGCTGACGATGTTGACGTCCTCCTGGGGGATCATGTCCATGAGGCGCGCGATGTCGGTGGCCAGCATGTTGTCCACCACCTCCAGCAGCTTGGGCTTCAGCGGGTGGAACTTGGTGAAGTCGTGGTTGGCCAGCGTCTCCTGCATCTTCTTGATGTCGGGGAAGTCGCCCGGCGAGATCTGCTGCTCCCGCTGGATGCGGTCATAGATCTGACCGAGGTTCTTGATGAGGTCCTTCTTCTTGCCCTCCTTGCCGAACATGGAGGGCATCTCCTTGCGCAGCTCGCTGACGATGTAAGCATGCACTTTGGCGAGACGCGCGCGCTTTATTAGGTCGTTGAGCTTGCGCAACGCCGCATTGCGCGGCAGAGACTGCATGTCGCGGAACAGGTCCTGCTCCTCATCCTCGAACAGGCGCCGGTTCACGTCGTAGCGCAGCGGCTGGTCCCAGAAGGAGCCGATGTAGACCCGCGCCACCTCCGGCGTCTGCAGCACCTTGCCCAGCGACCACATAAGCGCGCCGTACACGCGCATCAGCTGCTGGTGATCGATCATGTCGGCCTTGTTCAGCACGATGCGGATCTTGTCATCGTGGCCGCGCAGCGCCTCGATGCTGCGCCGGAACTCGTCCGAGATGTCCAGCTTGTGCGCGTCGAACAGCAGGATGATGCGGTCCACGCGCTCCGCGAACCACTCCAGCACGCCCGTGAAGTCATAGCCGCGGTCCACGCGCTGCTTCTCGCCCGACAGGATGCCGGGCGTGTCCACGATGGAGATGCCGCGCAGCACGGGCGACGCTACCGTCGAGCACTGGAACCGGTTCAGGAAAGCATTGCCGAACTTGCTCAGCGGTCGAAACTGCTTCTTGGGGTCGACGACGAGCGCGTTGCCGGGGATGACGCCCTCCTTCTCGTCGAACATGACGGCGATGAACCGGTCCGTGGTGGGCTCGGGCCCAATCCGGATGCCGGGGAACTCTCGCTCGAGCAGGTACTTGATGAACGTCGTCTTGCCGGTCGAGTACTGCCCGACCAGCAGGATCATGGGCTTCGCGTCGAAGTCGGGCTCCTCCAACTGCGGCGAGTGGAAGTCGTGGAACTGGTGGTGCTGCTCCAGCGGCAGCAGTTTTGTTTTGTAGATCCGTTTGAGACCCTCGACGACATTTTCTATGCTTTCTGTCTTTTCGCCTTCTTTCTTCAGCCAGCTGAACATGACTGCGGCGCCCGGGGCTCTCAGTGGACGCGAATATTAGACGGCGTGGACACTAATTTACACACTGTACACAGCACTTAATGAAGGAATAATTTTATTTTAAAACGATCTGTAAGACCACCGCGATCATCCTCCCCCACAAAAATGAATGAAATGAAACGTCATATGACGTGTGACGTGAAGGTCGTGAAAGCATTGACACTTGACTTGACAGTTGATATCGTCAGTCATTCTTATTGTCAAAATATACTTTTTTTAATTCATTACGGCTCCACACGATTATTGTATTTAGCCAGTGTCAGGTATTAAAATATTCATGTTTTTGTAAATTTGAGTCATGACTGAGTTAAAGTCACATTTTATAAGAAGAACTTTGAGTTGGCTGAATACTCAAAGAAGAAGAACATAATATTTAGGAAAAATTTACATTGAGAGCACATACACGTTTTCACGTTCCCGCCAAAACTCCTAAAATATCTTGAGCAAAATATACTTGATCTCTTCAGAGTTGCCGCCTCTAACTTTTAATTTAATAGTACATTTATGTTGTATATGTAAGGCTGGGAGCTGACACATATAGTAATCTGTGCATATAGTAATCTGTGGCTGGGAGCACAGAGTACGGAATGGGCGTTTTTCCATTACCCGGCCCGGCACCGGCACCGGCGCCGGCGCCGGCGCGGTGCCGTTGCCGGGGAAGCAAAAATGTATGAAAATGTATGGCTCACTTTTTTACTTATCGGCGCCGGCGCCGGCCCGGCATTGAGTCCTGCCGGCGCCGTCGCCGTCGCCGGAGTAGCAAGCTTCCCACCGGTGCCGGCCCGGCATATTTATATGAATTGTAGCCGTGTGAGTGTGTAACTGCGCGGGGCGGGTAGGAGGGCGCGGAGCGGAGGCCCTCGTATTTGGTTTTTGGTTCGCTTACGGTGCGTACGCGTCAAGGTCATGGCGTTCAAATACGACATCGTGACTCTTATCGAGTTAGTGGAGATATAAGAAATACAGTCGACGGCTTGACGATACAATTGTTATATCTAAACGTAAATTACACTTTACGTGTCGTCGTGCTGAAGTCCGGGTCAGTACTGTACCACTCACCGGGCGTAAACCGGCATCGACACCGGCGCAGTGGAAAAACGAAACCCCGGCGCCGGTGCCGGTGCGGCTAATGGAAAAACGCCCAATCACTGGGAGCTCCCCGAGTAAATAGTATTCTGTGGCTAGGAGTGGGAAGGAAACTCTCTGACTCATATAGTATAGTAATCTGTGGTACATTGAATATAGGAAGGAAATGGGAAACAAAGAGAGAGAGAAAATAAAGAGTTTAGAAATAAAGTATTTGAAATAGATGGAGAAGAAATCGTGCCATTGTACGATCCACCACACCTTATTAAAGGAATACGAAATAATTTATTAAATAAGCATTTAAAAGCTGTTATTAATGACCAAGAGAAAACTGCGAAATGGGAGCACTTCATTAAACTTTATAATGAAAATGGTGCATATAAAGTATTAAGATTGATGCCCAAGCTGACGGAGAACCATGTTATACCCAACAAAATATTCAAAATGAAAGTGAAATGCGCCACGCAAATATTTAGCCATTCTGTCGCAGCTCATATGGGATATTTAGCAAGTAAGTTCCTTGCCTACGTACATGATCTTTTACTTATCTAACCAATGTACCCCTCATATGTAGTCTTTCATAATATTTGCTGTATTGTTAATTTACTATTGCTCTCATAGAGGTTGTTTCAAGTCCTTAGCAGCACATTAATATATATTGAATTACCTCTGCTCACAAATAAAATGTACACACTAATTTAAGAGAAAATAGAATATTGGTTTGCCATGAAGAGAACTTGCTGCTGAAAACTTAAGACACCTACTGATATAAAAAATCTGATCTATAAAATCTATTTCATTTTCAAACGACTTCCAAAAAGGAGGAGGTTCTCAATTCGTGTGTATGTTTCTTTTATGTATGTTATTACACGATTACTCCGTAAATTGTGAACCAATTCGAATGATTAATTCGAATCGGTTCACAATTGAGATCAATCCAATTTTAAATAGCAATTTTTAATAGGGAACAATTCGGAGGTGATCCCATTGCAATTTCATCGAGATTTGTATCTCCAGATATATGGAAATGGACACTTCAAATTTAGTACTGAATATTACTAGCGCACATTTACAGTCAGTTTTTAAACCCCGACGCAAAACGAATGAGTGTTATTAGTTAGATGTGTGTATGTGTGTGTCTGTGTTTGTGTCTGTCTGTGGCATTGTAGTGCCCAAACGGATGAATTGATTTTTAATTTAGTTTTTATTGTTTGATAGGTGTCTTCATCGACAGTGTTCTTAGCTTTGTTTCATGAAAATAGGCTCTGTCTGAAATGCATATTGAGGGTAGGACAAGCCGAGCCACTCGCTATTGGTTTTTCTCTAGTTTAGAATAAAACTATGTGAAAGTGTAGGTTTTTTAATATTGTTATTTTTATTTTATGCTCAGGATAGTGGGTTCGATTCCAACTGTGGTCAATTATTTGTCTTCTGAAGAAACCGCAAGTATTTGTTTCGAGCTAGGTAGTGCGCCTTGTAGATGCCAATAGACTCACCGTCATTACATGGGACCTAAAAACATAACTGGCAAAAAGTTTCGGTTTAACACATCTGCCTACCCCTTAGGTAAATACGGGCATTGTTGTAAATGTTATATAATTTTGTTGTTTTGGTAAAGCCCAATTTTAATATTTATTTTCAGATATTGGAGTGCTGCCAAAAGAATGTGAAGAAACTGCAGAAATTGTCATATTTTTTGATAAATTATTTGACTCCCTGAATGGCAGTTTCGAAAATTCAAAAACAAGAAGTGGAAAACCTCTGCTGTGTGCAGTGACCCCCCGATCATCTCACCGAATTCTCTGGAAAGAGTCAAAAAAAGTGTTAAGCTCTATGAAATTTATAAATCAAAATAATTCAAAGTCAGGTACTGTTCCATCCATAACCAATTGGTTGCAGACAATTGAAAATATTGAATATACTGTCGATATTCTGTCTAAAAGGTATGGTTTGACATCTATTTGGATGAGACATTTTAATCAGGACCCTTTGGAAAATTTCTTTGGCTGCATTCGAAGCCATGGTTACAGGAATAATTCTCCATCTTGTGCAGGCTTCGAAGCAGCCTTTGCATCTCTACTTATAAATAATATGAGTAGCATGCATTCTAAAGGGTCCAACTGTGAAGTTGATACCTGCACAGTTTTCAAGTCATTGAACAAAATATTTTTTAGAACACCAGAGATGTCAAACCAAACTACAGAGGTCGACTTTGAAGATATAAACTGTGATCACATCTTCGTAGACTTGGAACAAAAAAGGGGGAATCCGAAAATAAGGGCTCAATTAGAATATGTCACGGGGTATATACTTCGCAAATTAAAAATTAAAAACTGTGACATATGCAAAGAATGCTGTTACAGCGCGAATAAGGATGAAAGTACCATAATTGTAAAGGAATATTTCAAAAACAAAAAATTGCTCACATATCCGTCCATATCCCTTATTAAATGCTTCTCCCAGATGCAAGATGTGGTCATAAGTATTTTAAGAAAAAATTGTACAAGACATTATATAAGACAATATATTAAAATTATATTTTCTATTGTCATTGACTACAATTTTATCAAGTGCAATACACACAAAAACGAAATAATAAACAATTTCGAAAATCTAGCAATAAATATTTTCATTTATAATTGGTGCAAAGACACAAATAAAATATTAAATGGAAACAGAACTGTGATGAGAATGACAAAATACAAAAATTGGCATACACTTATTATAAAAAAAGAAATAAGTGATGATTATTTATTGATAAAATATAGCTATTTTCAATTACTGATATGATGTGTTTGAATTTTCCTCAATTCCTTTATTGTGGACTGTTGTTTGGTCTGTAGTCAAACCAATAAATAATAACAAATGTACAGATTAATAAGTTTAACGATTAAAAAACAGTACATTTCGGTTATTATTTAATTTGACTACGGATAAACATGAGTCCATTTAGAATGGTACCTAATATAATTATTGGAGAATGGGTACAGAATAATTAATAGTAACTTAAAATTACCGGAACAGAGCGATAGATGGCGTTACGTCCACAGATGTTTGAATGACGGCTCTATTCCCAGTATAAAAAGTTACTCTATGATGGGAAACCAAATGTAGTAATTAGCCGGTGTATATTTCCTAAATAAATCTATTCAATAATAATGACTATATTCCACGACGAAATAGAAATAGAGGATTTTGAATACGATGAAGACGAGGATATCTATTATTACCCGTGTCCATGCGGCGATAGATTCCAGATCAGTAAGGTTAGTTAGTATCTTGTAACATGTATTATGTATTATGAACAGGAAAACAATATATTTCATTATCTCTGAAAAGGTAGTCTATTATGAAGCTCCCTGTAATAGATAAACCTGGCATCAATAATGATTATAAATGCCCAAGACAGGCTCCATGTATTTTATAAGGACACTTAGGGCCAGTTTCACGGGTTCCTTATAATACGTTATATAGTTATCTGACACATTGCGCCATATAAAATCTGTCAAGATTTCTTCATGTTAGCGCTAAGGAAAGGACCAGAAAGGAACCTGTGTAACTGGACCACAAAATTATGGTTTGCATTTAATTAATAAATAACAAATATACAATAGTCATTCACTACTTTTAAATATTAACAAAATTAAATCTAGAATACTAGTCTTTAAAGAAATACTACGATTCATTGAACATTTTAGGAAGAATTGTTTGCTGGTGAAGAGGTGGCGACGTGCCCGAGCTGTTCATTGGTTGTGAAGGTCATCTACGATTTGGTAAGTGTACCTAAAATAACTTACCTATGTCCTGTGCCATACACTTTACAACAATCAATTTAGTGCCATGAACAACCAGGTATCTTCCATCATCATTGAGGCTGTAGTCGACAAAGAGGTGTTAAACCAGCAAGCATATGGGGTCATGATGGGTAGGTGACTAACTGTAGACACATTTACCAAATTTAATTACCTACAACATGAATAGCAGTTCTGGTGGTCAAAGTCAAAGTCAAAGTCAAAGCATTTATTCAGTATATGGGCAAATTAAAAATTAGCACTTACACGGTGGTCGTGCAACCCCTTTTTAACCGACTTAAAAAAAAAGAGGAGGTTTCTCAATTCAACCGTATATATATATTTTTTTTATGTTAGTTTGTGGATAACTTAGTCGTTTATGAACCGATTTTGATTATTCTTTTTTGTTCGAAAGGAGATATCCCAAGTGTGGTACCATGGTAATTTTATCGAGGTCTGATAAGTATATTGACGACATCTCCTGTATTGCAAAACGTATGACGACATCTCCTGTATTGCAAAATAATACTAATCAAGACAACACTTTGGATCTATATACAGAGTTCATCGGCTCAGGTTCTACTAATGTCTCTATGAAGGGTTCCAATAAGATTAAAAAGTACATTAAGTATAAGAAAATCATTAGGAAAAATACGCATAAATTACAAAAAATTAACCATATCAAAAAAATAAATTTAAAGACTTGTAAGAAAAACATCGACTTAAGTAAAGAATTACAGCATTGCCTAGAGATGTTAGATCGCAGTAACAAAGAATTAATAGAATTTAAAGAAAAGGCTGAATTATTAAAACAAGAAATGTGCGTCTCAAAAGTTTTAATTGGGGTTCCTATCTGTGGTGTGCAGAGTGAATGCTACCAAGAGGATAGCAGCTCACCAAGTACAGCTAATACTGCAAGTTTACGTGCACAGACTGACTTGGTTAGGCAGGAAGTAGTGTCATCGTTACAGTGCACTGGTGCCTCCGAGGTGGACTCAGGCAGTCCTTTACAACTGCCGGAGCCTGCTAGAGAGACCATTGTGTTCAGCGATGAAATGGGAGTAGGTATGGGTAGCTTATTAGACAATAGATTGAACCAAAATGTTTATAACAATTGCTGCCCTAATTTATCAATTACAGATTTATGTAAAAAAATATGCAGCTTTCAGTATCACAAAAATTGTACTATTGTATTGCAGCTAGGTAATAGCACAAACGTTAAAAAAGCTGATATTAATATTCTAATTAAACTTTTGTCAGACATTGCCAGCAGAGGCATTAGTAAAATAATAGTTTGTTCATTCCCGTATCTTAAAACAAGTAGTTGCTCTTATAATGAGCATGCTCATAAATTGAACTTGGCACTGTACAATTTGACGTGTCGCTTCAGCGACTTTTTGTATTTTGAAACCAACAAATTTATTAGTAAAGTAATATTGACAAAGGATACTTTGTATCTCAATAAGACTAATAAGTCGACCATTGCTAAGTTATTAGCATACAATATTTATGACCCTGTTTTACATATTGTAACAGATCACAAAGACGAGCCCCAACGTAGTGGTGTTACTATGCAGGGTAATTGTAGCGTAGTAGACTTAGTTAGTTTAAACTAATGTCTAAGACAATGGGGAGGCCTGACTCAATCAACATTTTTCATCAGAATATACAAGGTCTCTCCAGCAAAGCCTTAGAGTTAGAATTATTTCTCAATTATTATAAAGTTGACATAATGTGTATTACTGAACACTGGTTTGTGAAAGGTACTTTGTTACCAATATTAAAAAATTATACAATTGCCAGCACATTCATTAGACAAAAGGCAATTCGTGGTGGCTCACTAATATATGTAACTGAAAATTGTAACTTTAAAGAGCGTAAAGACATAGTAGCTTTGTCTGTGGAACGATGTGTTGAATTATCTTGTATAGAGCTGGGGCAACATATAGTCATCTGTGTATACAGACCTCCATCGGCTGATTATAAAATGTTTGAAACAATTATGGAAGAAGTAATGAGCAAAGTCTTCAACACCTCTAAATCTTTAATAGTTTGTGGCGATTTCAATGTTAATTTAATTGAGCAGTCTCCGCTCAGCAACAAATTAAAAAATTTATTTCTAAGCTTCAATCTGAAGCATCTTTTTAATCAGCCAACAAGAATCACTAGCTCGTCAGCTACCTGCTTGGACAATGTGTTCTGCAACTGTGAACCCGAAAAAATTGCAATTTTTGATAAACTTGGCTCGGACCATCTGGGACAAAGTGTCACTTTTTCATGTAAATTATCCATCAAAGGCCAAGAACATTTTTACAGGCCCATTACCACCAAACGGGTTGAACAGTTTGTGGATATCATTGACAAGCAATTAATGAATCTAAGATTTTCTGAGGATCCTGATGACCTATGCAGTGCTTTATTTCAAATGTTAGATGCAGAGTTCAATGATATTTTTAAAATTAAAATGGTTAGAAAGGGTGCGAAGGTTCGTTTCGATGACTGGGCAACTCCTGGTATTTATAAAAGTAGAAACAATTTGTATAACTTGTACTCACAAAAAACCATTAATTTACATAATACTAAATTCATAAATCACTTAAAATTGTATTCAAAAACTTTTAAAGTTGTTTGTCAGACAGCAAAATCACTGCATCTAAGTAGAAAAATTAAGCATGCCGATGACAAAATAAAATCAACATGGAAAGTCATTAATACAGAAACTGGAAAAATTAAGCAGAGGGACGGTAAAATTATGTTAAAAGTTAATAATAAATTAATCATAGATAATAATGATGTCGCTAACACATTTGTTGAGTACTTCTCACAAGTACCTATTATTACTACTCAGCCTTTAAACTCTTCCCCTAAGGATGCTTTTGTTTTACTATCGAAGTGTGTGAATGTATGTGACTCTATGTTTGAGTTCAGACACATAACTTCAATATCAATTATCAAAACTTTTAAAATGCTCAATCAAAAGAAAACCGAGGATCTGTGGGGTATGTCAACCAAAGTACTTAGTTATATTATTAATGCAATTAGCCCTCACTTAGCGTTTATTTTTAACAGATGCGTCGATGAAGGTGTATTTCCTGATGTAATGAAAAAAAGTAAATTAATTCCCCTACACAAATCAGTGAACAAAAATGACCCTTCAAACTATAGACCAATCTCTATATTACCGGCGCTCAGTAAAGTTTTTGAAAAAGTTATATTAGACCAGCTTTTGGCACATTTTAATATTAATCATCTTTTAAATCACAAACAATATGGTTTCACTAAGGGGCGTTCTACTACTGATGCTGGAGTAGATCTTCTTAAACATATATTTGATGCCTGGGAGAAAGCACAAGATGCTATCGGCGTTTTCTGTGACTTATCTAAAGCGTTTGATTGCGTCTGTCACAAAACGCTAATTTGCAAATTAAAACACTACGGCGTTAACGGAAAAGCACTTGATCTGGTCTCATCCTACCTCAGTAATAGAATACAGACGGTTGAGGTCAATGGCGTCAGGTCATCTGGATCCCTCATAAAAATGGGAGTTCCGCAGGGATCGATCTTAGGACCATTTTTATTTCTAGTTTATATTAATGACTTGCCGTCTTTCGTGCAAAACTTATGTGACATTGTTTTGTTCGCGGATGATACATCCTTAATATTCAAAATAGATAGGATTGCGCCTGGATTTGACGATGTTAACAAATCAATCGCACAGGTTTTGAATTGGTTTACAACCAATAACTTATTACTGAACGCCAAAAAAACTAAATGTATTAAATTCTCGCTGCCAAATGTAAGAAAGGGTGTCATTAATAGCAGGATATTAATAAACGATGTACCGATAGAATTTGTTGAATCCGCTACATTCTTGGGCATCACCCTGGATTCAAAACTACAATGGGGTTCTCAAATATCGGCTCTAGCAGGTAGATTGAGCTCCGCTGCATACGCAGTACGTAAAATCAGAAACTTGACTGACGAATCCACTGCTAGATTGGTTTACTTTAGCTACTTCCATAGTATAATGTCCTATGGCATTTTATTATGGGGGAAAGCCGCCGAAATCCAATCTATATTTGTTTTACAAAAAAGGGCTATTCGATCTATATATACCATGAAGTCGCGAGACTCACTTCGTGAAAAATTTAAGGAGATTAAAATTCTCACAGTGGCATGTCAATATATATATGAAAATATTATGTATGTACGCAAAAATTTGAATGAGTATGATAAGAGGTCCGATGTACATAATTTCAATACAAGACACAAAAATAGATTAATTCTACCTCAATTCAGGTTGTGGAAAGTTAGTGGTTCTTTTCTGGGGAACTGTATACGATTTTATAATAAACTTCCTAAAGATATTGATCAACTGTCTATAAGCAGATTTAAAACCTTTGTAAAATCCAATTTAATGAAGAAATCGTACTATACAATAAATGACTATATGAATGACAAAAATGCTTGGCCTGAATGCCCCAAGCTCCAAGATATAATATAAATTGTATGATAATAGAATTACTTATTGTACATTAAACATTTATTTAATATGAATTAAAAAAAATGAATTAAAATAAGTGACAAGCCCCATAGAGTTTCTTGGTGTTTCTTCTCTGATGGGAGTACTTCCGAAACACCAGTAGATTCAACAGTCAATCAGTTTTCATCTTTTGTTTGCAGATCTAGGGTTGCCTGTTACGACGGTATTATGCGGCTGATAGTCGGACAATCAGTTCCATTCGGAACATGATTTGTACTGCAATTAGTCTGCGTTTTATTTATCTATTATGTTTCATTATTTCACAATTTTTTGGATAAAAATTGTCTGAAGTACTGAAACATGCACTGGGTTGCGGGTGCACGTAATGGTACGGTTGGCAACCCTACATTAATAAGGGGAATTAAACATGTGTTTTAAGTGTGACGTTCGACGTCTAGATGAAAGCTGAATGGCTCAATACCTTTGTTTTTTTTTTGTAAATTCAAAGCGTTATGTTTCTGTTATATCTATATTTTTTGTTGAATATGATCTATTTAATGTTATTTGACGTGTGTAAGTGCTAATTTTTAATTTGCCCATATACTGAATAAATGCTTTGACTTTGACTTTGACTTTGATATCCAGTGATATTGAGATAAACATCTCAAAATTGGTACTGAAAATGAATAGCGCGGCATTGAAGTCGGTTCTTTTTTAGTTTTTAAACGATATTATATATATAACTAACATGACCAGGCGTCCCGTTTCGAATGGGACCGTCCCTTTTTTTAGGTAATCTGTCCCGGTGTCCCCTAAAAGATCTCTGGGATGCATAATTGTCCCTTTTCTCGAAACCTTGCGAAAATCAAATATATGAGAGCCTCACGCCAACCGGCAAACCTAGTAACTCATCACCATCACCGCGATGCAGACTGGTACGCAGACAGGCGATATGATTGGACTATATGATACTCATTTTTAGGGTTCCGTACCTCAAAAGGAAAAAAAGGAACCCTTATAAGATCACTTTCTTGTTCATCTGTCTGTCTGTCCGAGTATCACCACCGATTTTCTCAGGAACGGGTGGAACTAGCAAGTTGAAATTTGTACCAGATACTGAGATCTATAGTCCATATTAAGTGTATAAAAATCAAGGTCCTGAGTCAACACAATAAAAAGATATGGGCAAATTTTGATTTTCACGAAAAGTTAAGTACCAAAATTTACCTTAATTTTTAACTTTTTTATTTTCAGAATTTTTCCTTTACTTGTGCTGTAAGACCTTGCTTTTAACCAAAATTGACAATTCTAGGTCAACCGGAAGTTCCCTATATTTTATAGGAAGTGTAGGGAAGTTCCCTATAGTTTCTCAATTCGACCGTATATATATTTTTTTAATGTTTGTTGAAATGAAATGAAATTTATTGAGCTCATGGTCCTAGGTTACAGAGATCTAAAGTAAATACAATGTATGGTTTCACTAGGGCCTGCTGTTCGAGCATACGAGCACAGTTATTATATAAAAGATACTAAAAACTAAATCAATAACATATACAATTTTTAAGAAAAGTAATAAAATATTAATATTATCATGTCAAATTAAATAAAATACATTTGGAATTCATCAGCAATGTCAAGATTTAAAATGATTTGTTTTGTCATTTAAGTAATCTGTTGTTGAGTAGTATGCCTTGGTAGCTAAGAAGTCATTAAGGGTGTTTTTAAAAATATGAATATTACCAATGTCATAATACGTACGTCATAATAACTATCTGCATTCTGAATTTCAGCGCAATCCGAAACAATATTGATTTTTAGACTTTGGTACCCCAGTATATCCTCTTAGGGTGGCATTTTGAAAAAGTCTGAAACTCGTATATTCTTATTTATTTACAGAAGTACTTGTGTGAAATGTCGAACAAAACGACTATCCAAACTTTGAAACCCCGCTTCATCCCCTTAAAGAGAGTATTATGAAAAATTCTTTCTTAGCGGATACCTTACTCAAAATAACTATCTGCATGCAAAATTTCACCGCAATCCGAAACAATATTGATTTCAGACTTTGTTACCCCACTTCACCCTTTTAGGAGTGGAATGTCGAAAAAGCCTGAAACACGTATTTACTTACTTAAGAACTTTGTTAAATTTCGAATATAAAAGACTATCTAATATTGTTTTTCCATACAAACTTTGAGCTCCCGTTTCATCCCTTTCAGGGGTGAATTTTGGAAAATCCTTTCTCAGAGGGAATTACCGTCGTAATAACTATGTGCGTGCAAAATTTCAGCGGAATCCGAATCAATATTGATTTTCACACTTTGTTACCCCATTTCCCCTCTTAGGGGTGGACTTTAAAAAAAACATTAAACACGTATTTACTTATTTTTTCATGGAGCACTTGTATAGAGTTTCGAATAGAAAATACTATCTGATCTTGTTTTTCCATACAAACTTTGAACCCCCGTTTCATCCCCTTCAGGTGTGAATTTTGGAAAATCCTTTCTCAGAGGGAACTAACGTTGTAATAACTATCTGCATGCCGAATTTCAGCGCAATCCGAAACAACATTGATTTCCACACTTTGTTACCCCATTGCACCCTCTGAGGGAAGTATTAAAAAAAAACCTAAAACACGTGTTTACTTATTTTTTTACTGAAGCACTTATGTGAAGTTTCGGATAGAAAAGACTATATCTAATCTTGTTTCTCCATACAAACTTTGAACCCCCGTTTCATCCCTTTCAGGGGTGAATTTTGGAAAATCCTTTCTCAGAGGTAACTAACGTCGTAATAACTATCTGCATGCCAAATTTCAGCGCAATCCGAAACAATATTGATTTTCACACTTTGTTACCCCATTGCACCCTCTTAGGGGTGGAATTTCAAAAAAACATGAAACACGTATTTACTTATTTTTGTACTGAAGCACTTGTGTGAAGTTTCGGATAGAAAAGACTTTCTAATCTTGTTTCTCCATACAAACTTTGAACCCCCATTTCATCCCCTTAAGGGGTGAATTTTGAAAAATTCTTTCTTAGTACACCCTTACGTACCAAGACAAATATACCCTCCAAATTTCAAGTCAAGTCAAGAGTTCAAGTCTCTACGACCAGCGGTTTAGGCTGTGCGTTGTCTGTCAGTGAGTCAGTATGTCAGGACAAAGATTCTTATAGTATTAGAATAGATGAGGGGTATAGATTCAAAAGCGCCTCTGTCCAGTTTTTTACCCAACACGTTTTTAGATTAATGGCAACACAACAAATGTAAAGGCGTCCACGTGTTGTTTCTTGAACATTTCGTCCCGTTATTTTATTGATTTTTAATAGTAAAACAACGCAAAATGGAAGTTAATATTGCCTCAGTGCAGCAAAAGAAAACGGATCCGCAATGAAAAACAATGGAAACGTAACGTGCAAAAACGTAATCGCATCGTCGCATAAAACCGTCCACAAGGTGAGGTTATGTAACACCAAAACCGCCTCTATCCATACTAATGCAATGCAAAACCGTCTCTATCCAACGTTTAGACGCAAAACCTACTCTATCCAAATTAAAATTAAAAATAATAAAGAATAACGTTAACTATGCTTTCAGATAATGCATTCAAATATCTGATATAGATGCCATACAAAATATGCTATTTTTAAAAAGTGCTGTTTTGTGATCTGGGTATCTCAGTTTGTTTTCGCGTCTACTACCTGTGGGAAATTTTTCGAATAAATTTAATTTTTTTTTCACAAACAGCAGTTTCCATTATATATATACAAGAAAAAGTCAATAATTTTAATGATAAAAAATGTTCTTTACACGAATCTCTCTGTTTTAGTCCACAAATAGCTCGTACACATCTCTTTTTGGCTCTGAACACCGTGAGCTTATCTGTGGAATTCCCCCAAAATATTACCCCATATCTGAGTAGTATTATTGTTCGCAGATAACTTTGTCGTTTATGGACCGATTTTGATTATAATTTTTTTGTTGGAAAGAAGATATCCCCAGTGTGGTACCATGGTAATTTTATCGTGATCTGATAAGTATCTCCAGAGATATGGAGATAAACACCTCAAAATTGGTACTGAAAATTAATAGCGCGGCATTGAAGTCGGTTCTTTTTAGTTTTTTAAACGATCTTATTAAAAATCCTTTCTTACCGGATACTTACGTCAAAATAACTATCTGCATGCAAAATTTCAGCGCAATCCGAAACAATATTGATTTCAGACTTCGTTACCCCACTTCACCCTTTTAGGGGTGGAATTTCATAAAAGCCCAACACATATTAACTCATTTATTTACTGAATTACTTGTGTGAAGTTTCGGTTAAAATTCACCCCTTAAGGGGATGAAACAGGGGGTTCAAAATTTGTATGGAGAAACCAGATTAGATAGTCTTTTTATTCATAACTTCACACAAATGCTTCAGTAAATAAATAAGTGTATACGTGTTTCAGGTTTTTTCAAAATTCAACTCCTGAGTGGGTGAAATGGGGTGACAAAATGTGAAAATCAATATTGTTTTGCATTGCGCTGAAATTTGGCATACAGATATTTATTATGGCGTTAATATCTGTTAGAAAGGATTTTCCAAAATTCACCCCTGAAGGGATAAGGATTCCCCGGTTCCCGGAAGGGACAAGATTAGGTAGTCTTTTACTACCTAATCTTGTTTCTCCATACAAACTTTGAACCCCTGTTCCATCCCCTTCAGGGGTGAATTTTGGAAAATCCTTTCTTAACAGATACTAACGCCATAATAAATATCTGTATGCCAAATTTCAGCGCAATGCAAAACAATATTGATTTTCACCATTTGTTACCCCATTTCATCCACCTGGGGTTTAATATCTAAAAAACCTGAAACACGTATATACTTATTTATTTACTGAAGCATTTGTGTGAAGTTTAGAATAAAAAAGAATCTAATCTTGTTTCTCCATACAAATTTTGAACCCCCTGTTTCATCCCCTTAAGGGGTGAATTTTAGAAAATCATTTCTCTGAGGCAACTAACGTCGTAATAACTATCTGCATGCCAAATTTCAGCACAATCCGAAACAATATTGATTTTCATACCTTGTTACCCCATTTCACCCTCTTAGGGATAGAATTTCAAAAAATCCTGAAACACGTATTGACTAATTTTTTTACTGAAGCACTTGTGAGAAGTCGAATGTGAAACTTGTGAGAGTGAGTGTCGAATAGAAATTACTATCTAATCTTTTCTCCATACAAACTTTGAACTCCCATTTCACCCTTTTAAGGGGTGAATTTTGGAAAATCCTTTCTTAGTACACCCTTACGTACTAAGACAAATATACCCTCTTCAAGTTTCAAGTCTCTATGACCAGCGGTTTAGGCTGTGCGTTGTCTGTCAGTGAGTCAGTCAGTATGTCAGGATAAAGATTCTTATAGTATTAGATTTGGGACATCCCAAGTTGTGATTAAATTAGATGAATATATGAGACAATAGTTTCTTTTAATGTTATCACATTATGCTGTTCCAGGAAAAATTCAAAGCTGAATCTGAAGAAATGGTTAAAGAAGACGGAGACAAAGAAACTGTGAAGGCCTAAACATGTGACAACGTGTTCTCATGTGACTACAGTAACTCGCGGGTGCGAGCAACACTGATACTGCTCTGGACTGATTTGTGGAGTATGCTGTGATCCTATTGTAATAAACACTGGATTAATTCTATATGTTTGTTTATTTTGTATTCTCTTTATCCTTGGCCAGTGAGAGAGTGATACATCATGAGCTTCTAGAACTAGTTGGAGTAATGTACTGTTGTTGCATCTAGTAGAGAATGTTTATTGCAATTTTAGTTTATTTTTTTATTCAAAACAGAATCGTAGATTGTAGTATAACATGGGTGTAAAATAGTACTTTTATGCAAGGCTGCTTTTTAAATCCAGAGCGGAGCGAAGGATTCTAGAGTAGAATTTCGAGCGTAGCGAGGAAAAATAATTTTGCGGCCGACTTATACACTCTGCTTTTCATCCCCCTCTATGAGAAACGTAGTATTTATATTCTCTTTGTATGAGAAAACGAAAAGGTTAAAAGGCTCATCATGAAATGTCACGAAATGTTATGTAGTGTCACAAAATGTTACGAAATGTCATGGAATGTAACAAAATGTCATGAAATTTCATGAAACGTCGCGAATTGTCATGTATGTTATAAAATAAAAAAAAAATCGAGAATGAACGGGTATCTACAAGGTAAGCGTGCTACATCGTCACTTAACATCAGGTGAGACAGTGGTCAAATGCTTGCCTATCCAGTATATAAAAAAAAAGTCATGAAATTTTATTGAACCTCCTTAGACCGGGCACTATAGAAGAACATTCATAAGCCAAAAATAACTTTCCCGCCCTAGGGCAGAAATAACCTACTTTTCGCGCACTTACTGAGAAACAAACCATCACTTTTCGAATAGATCGGATGAAAAAGCATTTGACTATAATTTCACCAAAGAATGACAATGTGGTATAAGATTGAATCGTGCTTGTTTGGACAAGGAAAACAGCTGCAAGAGAGAGACACATAACACGTTTTCATATTACATGATTTACTGAGTTTATACCAAATGCTGAGGAAAGCTCATATCTGTCAATGCTATGCATCTCAGCTCCACTTTTCTCACATTTTATGATATTTGTATATTGAAGGTATCACAAATAAAACAAGGACCAAATTGTAAGTGATCTATATTACACTTCATAAAAAACATGATTAACACATTGTTAACTTATATCTAAAGTGTATAATCGTTTCTCTAAAATAATATTTCAAATAAATATGTCAAGATTCAACCAAACGTTTTGACTAGCTAGTAAAAGATTCTATGCATTACTTTACACCATATTGTCATTTCATTACAACAATACCGAGATGCAGCCACTTTCATCTTCAACCACTTACATCATTCTATACTGGGAGCAGTTAAAGTGTGGAGAGTTTATGGTTATTAAACACAGCGACATCGCTGGCTACCTAACAGCCAAATGAGGTTGCCAAATAAGCAAACATAAACACGCGGGCGTCCCTAATGGCGATCAGGCCACTGAACGTGGGAGGTGCAACTTACTTGTATACAAAATACTGGCGACTTGGCTACGCGTTTAGGTTGCCAGACATGCATTTTAATACGAATTGTTTCAATATGTAGCCGGCGAAGTCGCCTTAGAGTCCCAGTCCTAGTGTGTAAGCGCTCTAAAGCACGCCTAGCGAAACTTTGAAGTACCATGTATGGAACTTTAGATAAAATAAATTAAATAAGTGTGGCTGCAGCCTCACAAACAATCCTCAGAGCTTATAACAATAAAAATCTGCACAAACTTTACAAAGAACCGCGCATTGCACACGGGGAGGCTGCCATTATCCAGGAACTAAACTAATACACATCGCGCAGTTCTTCGCCGAGTTGTGCCGTTACAATAATGATACAGTTTATATTACAGATACACTGATGTACGTATCGTTAGTACAAAATGAGGGTGAGAATACAGTAACAATATTTAAGTACTAGGTATTACAAACGTTACAAGTTGAACACAGAAGCCCCTTATGCAGTCTATGGAAGGATCGCTCGAGCTAAAATTAAGCTTCTGTAGCCTGGCATCTACTTTTAACATTCAATCTATTCAGCTCTCAGCAGATATCGATTTTGACATAAGCATACAACGAGTGTCAAAATGAAATCTCCAGTTGGAAAACCGGATAGATTGTACATTGAAGTAAGGAATAAATCAACCAAAGAGTTTCATATATACAAGCAAAGCGCACAAAGCAATATAATACTGGAATGATACCTATATTTAGGGCTAACCTTAATATCCTAAACAAAATAGGTTATTTTATTAAAAATATCGATATAATTTTGGTCAAAGCAGATAATTTTTTCAATATATGATAAATAAGCTAGGGTCATCGTCGATCACACTCATTGTGAGAGCTCTGACATTTCACGGGAAAGCTTCACACTCGATCACTCTCACAATTAAATAGTCACAGTCTATATTTACAGAAGGTCGAGAGCCTCGATCGATATTATTCAAGCTGTGGAATCGATAGCTATCCCTCTACCATAATGTAAAGACATAAACAATATAGTGAACGAGTTAAACCAGGCCTGTGATTTCTGTTCTGTGCCAACTACATACATTTTTATTTATGACTTAGGCCCTATATTAGTAGAATGGTACAATACATGAGATCTGATGGGAATACTGCAAGAAACAGGGTACAATACCATTACAAAACTAAGGAGCTAACTTATAATAAGCTTTCTTATATAATGGCAATTGATACAATGTTAGTAAACAATCATTCTTACCTCATTATATTTTTATTTGCTATAAAATACTAGATTTCGATCAAAGTTAATATGAAAAATTATACGATTTTATTTAAAGTATTACCCGTATATGTGTTTGAGATAGAGTTTTTATTTTTGTGTGATGGGTGTGCTTATAAATTACGAGTAATATTAGCTGAGATCTTTTTTTCAATAGCATGTAAATAACACCACATCAAAGGTACATACCGAACACTATTACGCCTTAACGTTTTCTTTACCTAAGTTTCATAGATCGCAGATTGTTAAAAGATCGCCATAAAAAGTGTATGATCTCTAAAAGGCAAGAATAATTGCAGGAGGTTTCAGCTTTGAACATATATTTCAGTGAATATTGATGCTCAGTGTTAAGGTTGTCGCCGACTGGTGCAACACCGCTCCCACCCGGCTAAAACTGTTCATTAAAATGTATGCCTTATTATGACCTTCACTGCAGACAGACACACTTTACATTGACAACACGAAGAGCAGAGAGCTCACATTTTAATGAACATTTTTTGCCAGGTAGAGGCGTCTTTGGACCAGTTGGCGACAACCTTTAATCGGTTACTCGGCCACCCGGTCTCGCTTACATGTGTAATGGTAATCTTTACTACGCTTACATGTCATTAAGCATATCCTCACTAGGCTCACGCATGAATGGACCATGGACCTTTGCTTACGTTCGAGTGAGTATATCCTCACTAAGCTGACATTCGAGTGAGCATATCCTCATTAAGCTGACGTTCGAGTGAGCATATCCTCATTAAGCTGACGTTCGAGTGAGCATATCCTCATTAAGCTGACGTTCGAGTGAGCATATCCTCACTAAGCTGACGTTCGAGAGAGCATATCCTCATTAAGCTGACGTTCGAGTGAGCATATCCTCATTAAGCGGACGTTCGAGTGAGCATATCCTCATTAAGCTGACGTTCGAGTGAGCATATCCTCATTAAGCTGACGTTCGAGTGAGCATATCCTCATTAAGCTGACGTTCGAGTGAGCATATCCTCATTAAGCTGACGTTCGAGTGAGCATATCCTCATTAAGCTTACGTATGAGAGGGATCGTGTCCTCACTATGCTTACGTTTCAGTGGGAGCGTATCGTCACTAGCTTACGTTCGAGTGAGCAGTGTCCTCACTCCGCTTACGTACGAGTGGACATAATAACAAATAAGTTACGTGTTGGCCGTGTCGTCGTCGGTGCGGTGTCCGAGCGGCAGGGGGCGCGGCGCGGGAGGCGGAGCGCGCGCCGGCTGGATGCTGAAGTGACGCACGGCCGCCTCCAGTGCCACGTTGTTACCGCTGAAGTAGGCCGACACCGCGTTGTGGAACAGCAACAGTTGCTTGTTCATCACTTTTATCTAGAAATTTAGATATATAGATGAACTCTTTATTGTTACACCTTATTAAAACTTACTTACAGACATCTTACGTAAGTATTATGTGTTACAATGGCCGGTCGTATCGCTAATAGCGATCTTATCCAGACAAACTTTAAATGGAAAGCTTAAATAATTTGTACATAATATCTACATATAAATTTAACTAATTGTCTGGTTTCTGATTCTGGTGTAACGGCTGCAGTGTGTACGCCAGTATGTAACATACCCGGTTCTGGTGTAACAACTGCAGTGTGTACGTCAGTATGTAACATACCCGGTTCTGGTGTAACAACTGCAGTGTGTACGTCAGTAAGTAACATACCCGGTTCCGGTGTAACAGCTGCAGTGTGTACGTCAGTATGTAACATACCCGGTTCCGGTGTAACAGCTGCAGTGTGTACGTCAGTATGTAACATACCCGGTTCCGGTGTAACAGCTGCAGTGTGCACGTCAGTATGTAACATACCCGGTTCCGGTGTAACAGCTGCAGTGTTTACGTCAGTATTTAACATACCCGGTTCCGGTGTAACAGCTGCAGTGTGTACGTCAGTATGTAACATACCCGGTTCCGGTGTAACAGCTGCAGTGTGTACGTCAGTATGTAACATACCCGGTTCCGGTGTAACAGCTGCAGTGTGTACGTCAGTATGTAACATACCCGGTTCCGGTGTAACAGCTGCAGTGTGTACGTCAGTATGTAACATACCCGGTTCAGGTGTAACAGCTGCAGTGTGTACGTCAGTATGTAACATACCCGGTTCCGGTGTCTCAGCTGCAGTGTGTACGTCAGTATGTACTGCCAGTATGTAACATACCCGGTTCTGGTGTAACAGCTGCAGTGTGTACGTCAGTATGTAACCTGCCCGGTTCCGGTGTAACAGCTGCAGTGTGTACGTCAGTATGTAACATACCCGGTTCCGGTGTAACAGCTGCAGTGTGTACGTCAGTATGTAACATACCCGGTTCCGGTGTAACAGCTGCAGTGTGTACGTCAGTATGTAACATACCCGGTTCTGGTGTAACAGCTGCAGTGTGTACGTCAGTATGTAACATACCCGGTTCTGGTGTAACAACTGCAGTGTGTACGTCAGTATGTAACATATCCGGTTCTGGTGTAACAGCTGCAGTGTGTACGTCAGTATGTAACATACCCGGTTCTGGTGTAACAACTGCAGTGTGTACGTCAGTATGTAACATACCCGGTTCTGGTGTAACAGCTGCAGTGTGTACGTCAGTATGTAACATACCCGGTTCTGGTGTAACAGCTGCAGTTTGACTGCGGCGTCGCTCCGCAGCCGCTCGTGTTGTTGCCACAGAGTGTGCACGCGCGCCGTCAGCCCGGCCGGCGCCGTGCCGCCGCACGCCTCCACCTCGCTGCGGTACGCGTCGTACTCCACTCTGTGTGTACATACAACCAGTGTTCATCACAACTCTTATAAGTCGGAGAGTTACATGTATTATTTGTTTTAATGTAGTCGTCACGTCACGTGCTGGCGATGGCGCGTTGACCTGCACCCACTTGTTCGTAAACTTGCGCTCGCATCGGCTCAGCGGCTCAGCTCGCTCACTACTATTACTACCGTATAACGCGTTTCACCAGGTATGGTGTACAAAGCATCTGGCTTTGTAGAGGGTAGAGAAAGTGGGGAAGATCCACCCCTTCTCTCCCACCTTTCTTACCGGGATTTGCTACTGCTATGAACATTTCATCTAAAGACATCAGATACGACAGTGCCTGGTTGATTCAAAGGAATTTAATTCTATTTTGATGACAAAATGTCAGCACTACTGATGTCGGGTGGAAGTCCGCGATCTCACCGCATGACCTTACTCCTGATAAATAGCAATGGACTACTAATAAGTGAATTACAACAACTATACCAAGCGTCCTACCATTCTCGGCCGCATCATCACTTACCAACAGGTGAGATAGTGGTCAAACAGTCGGCGGTATATAATGTCTATAGTAGCGAGCTTAGGATACGATGGTTTAATGTAAGTGGTATGAGAGAGTAGTAACCTAGCAGCCTCGTACTGACGTATGGTGAGCAAGGTGTCCTCGATGGTCTTGTTGGTGAGCGTGTTCAGGGAGTTGTTGAAGAAGTGCAGCGCTGCCAGCAACGTCTCACCATTACGGGTTAGTGACCGCTGCGTGTCCGCGTTGTACAGGAATCTGCGGGACAACCACACCATCATAATAACTCAGTTTGCTACTTCTGAGGATGATTCACAATGCTAGTGGTACACTTGGGACATGGCTAAACTACAATCTGCAAACAAACGTCTCAAATCAACTATATTAATGGTTATGTCAGTTCGGTTATACGCTTCACATTGGAAAGCTTCCACTGGGCCAGACTCTACCAGAGCTGAGCTGAGTGGAGATGAATCAATAACTAATACAAGTTTATTTGTTCACACAATACTTCTCCTACCTTGAAATAAGTCATTTTTGAGTAATTGCAGACAAACTTGGTGCACACAGTGGATCGGACTAAGTCTAAACTAAAGTTTAGTGCTTCGTCTCGTTGCTGTTTTACAATTTCATGATCTCATCATAGATTGCAGCTATATTTGAAAATGAGATGTGATAGTTCTATCGTATGATAGTTTTATAGTTGTGTTTGGCAAATAAATAATTGATTTGATTTGATGTATCTTCCAATATGGGTTTTTTTAATAGCACAGATGCACCTTCCAGGAAAGACAGACACCACCAAGGAATTCCATTCCTTGGCAATATGTTACGATGAAACAAAACACAGAGTTTATGGACCGAAGAAAAGTAAAAAGCTGTTGTATAAGTATATGTATACTGTTACTGACTGTTCTCTGAGGTCCGGCGACTTCTGCGCGAGGTCCGCGAAGGCCTCCCCGAGCGCGCGCTGCGTGTGGTGCGCCGCCGCCAGCTGCGCCGCCAGCGCCGAGCTCAGTCGCAGCACGCCGTTGTACTTGCGCTGCGTCTCGCGCACGCTCTCGATCTGCGCCTCCAGCTCTGCGCGCCAACGTTACCATGTTAACTACCGCAACAATACTTGTTGCAACAAAAAACATACTAATTAAGCCATGTCAGGTATCAAATGGAAGGGCTTAATTAGCATATTTCAAATATATATGTCGCGGCTTTGCTTGCATGCATCCAATAATTAAGAATAATTTCTAAAATCAGAGTGTGACTATTTAGGTGTCGGGTTTTACTTTTAGAACTTACTATTTATACTTGTGTATCAAGAGAGTTCAAGACACACTTCTCTGCAATAAGACTTCTAATTCTAATCTAATTTGAGGTGGGGGCGATATGTCCTGTAATGACGTCCCGCTTGGGGTGTATTGTGCATTCCCCCTGACAGCGACTAACCAAGCCAACCCAGCTCCTTTATGAAGCGAAGGTAGGCCCGGGGCCGCTGGCATAGCGCTCCTAGTGAAGTAGATGTTGATGGTGTTGATGATGTTGAAGCAGATGACATGATGGAAGACGGTGAGTATGTGTGTGTAGCTGTGCCAAGAGCGACAGGCAGTGATGATGTTGATGATGAGGGTGGTAGTAGTTGTTGTGGCAGTTGCTGGTGTCCTGCATCCATGCCACGGTCGTGCAAGCCAACCGTGACCCTTATGTCTTCTAGGACTGTGCATTGGAACATGACATATTCCACAGTCTCGTTTTTCTGCATACATCCTCTACATAGAGGACTGTCCGTGGCCCCTATTTTATGAAGATGATAGTTTAAGTTGCAGTGTCCCGTGATAAGGCCCACTATGAGACGAAGGTCTTGCCGCTGTAGCTTAAGCAGTTTGTTGGTTGTTTTACTATCTAACTTAGGCAGAGCGGCTTTTGTGTGTTTGCAGTCCGACTTCTTGTCCCACAAATTTTGTTGCTCTTTCTCGGTGTGGCGACGCAATAGGTTCCTTACTTCCATAGATGACGGTTTACAGAGGCCCATTGCGTCGTCGCTTACCTGCAGTTTAGTCCCTTCCTTTGCAAGTTTGTCAGCTTCAATGTTACCTGAACACGATGCATGGCTTCTAGTCCATTTAATAAGATTGCAATAAGACTTGTCATCATCAGTACAGATTGTCAACAGTGTACAGCTCACCAGTATCCACAGTCCTGGAGCTCTTCCCGAGCTTCTCATACAGTATCTGCTTGGTGCACTTGTACGTGGAGACACCCCAGCTCTTGATAGACTCCAGCTTGGATGTACTCGACCGCAGCAGTGTGCTCGTGCTTGCTGCTGATCCGTTCTGTGACTCGGAAGCTGAAAACAGTACATGGTAACATGTCACTAGTCAATCTTCACAAAGGACTGATTTGGAAGGCGTGTGATCATCGGTTGCATTATAATTGTAGATAATCTTCGAGGTACATTTAACCAGAGGCGCCCATCATAAACTGACGTACGTGCCGAGCGATGCGCAATAAGGCGTAAGGAGTACTTTTTTTTTTATGTCAAAGTTGACAAACAAGCAAGTGGCCCACCTGATCGAAAGTGGTCACCGCCGCCTATAAACACCTGCAACACAAGTAGTATTGCACGTGCTTTGCCTACCTTTTGCATAGAGGACTCTTTTTACCCCTCTCTTAAATCTCTGCATGTTGTACCGTAGCGGAAAAACCTCTGGTAGGAGATCGTTCCACATCTTGCAGGTGCATGGAAGAAACGACCGCATAAAACGTACCGTATGCGATGTCCACGTGTCAACAATATGTGGATGAGCTCTCTCGCTGTGTCGAGAATAACGAAGATAAAAGCGAGATGGTGGGATGAGGTTAAAGATTTCATCAGAACATTCCCCGTTATAATATCGGTAGAAGAGGCTAAGTGAGCCAATATCTCGGCATAACGCTAGTGGCTCTAATTTGTCAGTAAGTACAGGACTGTCAACAAGTCTAATGGCTCTTCGCTGTAGGGAGTCAAATGGTTGCAGCTGGTACTTCGGACCCCCACTCCAGATATGAGAGCAGTACTCCATATACGGCCGAATTTGGGCTTTATGGAGTAGAAACCGTTGGTTTGGCGTGAAGTACCGCTTGGCTCTCTTTACTTATGCTAAACTAAGCGAGATG
Organism: Cabera pusaria; assembly: GCA_954871355.1. NCBI lineage: Eukaryota > Metazoa > Arthropoda > Insecta > Lepidoptera > Geometridae > Cabera > Cabera pusaria. Next base: position 212,595 of record OX940905.1, read on the forward strand.
TAGATTCTGCACTGCTTTTTATTTGAACGTAGAGCTATAGTCCGGCAATCTTGTGCGCGACCGTCCTGCGGAGTGACAGACGGTGGCGGGGACGAGGTACCCAAGATGTCAGCGGGTAGCGGGTGGTGTAGCGGGGAAGGGAAGCGTGTTTAGCCGTGTCACAGATTAATAATAGTTACTACGTAGCCATATGCTAGAATTACCGCTACCTCGTCCCCACCATCGTCTGTCACTTCGCAGGACGGTTGCACACAAGATTGCCAGACTATAGTTCGTGACGCCACATCTGGTACATAGTACATATACATAGATGTAGATAATATTTGTTATAACCATGGTAACTACAAAAATATTTGCCCATACTCAATACCACAATAGACCAATATCACAAACAAAATGACATCATATTATGTAGCTCGTTATATTCCCATCACTATGTGAGAGTATAACAATGTGCATATGCAGCGCCCGCCTATGCAGAATCACGCGAGGTGCCAGATGCAACGTAAGCAATAGATAAGAGACCCTCAACGGTGTAATGCATGTTAGGTTTTAAGTTAGTCTTAGACGATCTTCCGAGCAATAAAGTCTTGCTCTTAATTAAATTAGTATTAATACTAGTTTTTAAAAACTATCTTCGACACTCTCGATAGTTAACTAGCTACTACATACATATGATGTAATTTAGTTTGTATACTATTCAATCAAGCTTCATTCTTATCTGGAACATTTCAATGATTACATTCAATGAACATCAATTGATTGTGGAATTTAAACATTAAGATAGATGATAGTCACATAAAGATGTTTGCTTTACCTACTCTAAATACTATGTCTATTGAGTGATGAGCATATAGTATGGTTAATTGAGTATGGTTGAATGTTTTTTTGGTAATATCTGATGGTACAGTTTGTTGATCTATGTGACCCTTAGCAGAAGTAGCATTCATTGTTCACTCTTTCTTTATGGTCTTTCTATTCTCAAGTATGAGATATCTGGCAAACTCAAATGATCCGTACTTATAGATATTTGATACTTATTTAATGAACACTTCATGAGGCTTACACACAGGTCTACCTAGTTCTATTCTTCATGAGGCTTACACACAGGTCTACCTAGTTCTATTCTTCATGAGGCTTACACACAGGTCTACCTAGTTCAATTCTTCATGAGGCTTACACACAGGTCTACCTAGTTCTATTCTTCATGAGGCTTACACACAGGTCTACCTAGTTCTATTCTTCATGAGGCTTACACACAGGTCTACCTAGTTCTATTCTTCATGAGGCTTACACACAGGTCTACCTAGTTCTATTCTTCATGAGGCTTACACACAGGTCTACCTAGTTCTATTCTTCATGAGGCTTACACACAGGTCTACCTAGTTCTATTCTTCATGAGGCTTACACACAGGTCTACCTAGTTCTATTCTTCATGAGGCTTACACACAGGTCTACCTAGTTCTATTCTTCATGAGGCTTACACACAGGTCTACCTAGTTCTATTCTTCATGAGGCTTACACACAGGTCTACCTAGTTCTATTCTTCATGAGGCTTACACACAGGTCTACCTAGTTCTATTCTTCATGAGGCTTACACACAGGTCTACCTAGTTCTATTCTTCATGAGGCTTACACACAGGTCTACCTAGTTCTATTCTTCATGAGGCTTACACACAGGTCTACCTAGTTCTATTCTTCATGAGGCTTACACACAGGTCTACCTAGTTCTATTCTTCATGAGGCTTACACACAGGTCTACCTAGTTCTATTCTTCATGAGGCTTACACACAGGTCTACCTAGTTCTATTCTTCATGAGGCTTACACACAGGTCTACCTAGTTCTATTCTTCGGTGTTACAGATGATGAAGATCAAAGAAGCCTAGAATGCAACAGTTATTATTTAAGTACTGACCATAGGTAGGTGTGAGGGGCATGGAGTGCGAGGTGGGGAACTTGGGCTCCGTGCCCGACGTGATGGAGTCGCTGGACTCGCGCAGCGGTGGCGTGTCTTTCAGCATCTCGTGGATACTTCGCTCCGACTGCCTGCACACAAACACACACCTACACCACCGACCATCAACCAGTGACTTGTTTTGGCTTCTACCGCGACATCTCAGCCGCAGACCATCGCCTACCAGTGCGACTTATAAAACAACTCAAACAACACTCGTTAACGATAATATTGATTTATATGTTGATTTTACAAGAGCGGACACTTCGTTATGCTAAATAAAGGCGATTGTAATATAATTTTAGCGAGAAGTGTACTTGATCATATAACTGACTGAGCCGGCAGCCGGCAAACGCTGAAAAGTATATTGTTTTCAATAATTTAAGCAAATACGATATACGAGATTAACCATTTACGTTGAAACGTACCATTTGGACATTGCTTCGGTGAAAAGATATCGCACGATTTATCAAAACAATAAATTAATAGTTCGTTCTGTGTACTTATAACAAATAAATAAATTGTAACAACATTTTTATCAATAGGCAATTCAGTAAAATACAAATATTAATAAATATTTCGACGATCGACGCTTTTTTTTCGATGTCCCCGTCCGTTCCGTAAAAAATTGACTGACACCATAGACTGACACTCACAGTGACAGTCTTGTTGACATCATAGTACTAAATGTCAATGTCCTCAATTATTTTATTATTTTAGTTTTATTATGGCTCCACACGATTAATGTATTTAGCCATTGTCGAGTATTAAAATTCTTCAATTTTTTAAGAATTCAAGTCATAAATATGGGTCAAAGTCACATTTCAAGCCAAGTTGAAGTCAAAGTATAGTTTAACTCATACCCTTAGTAAAAATGTGGACTTTACAAAGATTAAAGATTTTCAGTGGCATTTTGGTGACAACGCAAATATCATGCTTTTCAACATTGTGATGTTTCCCTACAATCGCACACAGTCAGCGGCACTTATTAGTTTATAATCCACATTTATTACACATTAACTTACGGAAGAACACAAGTTTTAGGAAAAAATAGAATGAGAGCACACACACTTATCCACGTTCCCGCCAAAACTCTGTTGTCAAGTTGCCATCGATCATTTTGTGTTTCTGGTGAATGTGTGCGAGTGTAGGGCACAATACAAGGACGATGGATTATAATCCATCATCCTAGGCACAATACAATGCAGAAAAACATTCTATTTGCGTTCTCACCCAAATTCCACTGAAAATATTCAATAAAGCGCATATCTTTACTGAGGGTATGACTTAGACCTGGACTATACTATGATTCCAATTTGACCTGAAATGTGCCTTTGACCCATGTTTATGAATTCACAAAAACACGAATAATGTTAATACTTGACACTGGCTAAATGCACTAATCGTGTGGAGCCATAAAGAGAAAAAACCAGCCTCGACTCGCGCACGAAGGGTTCCGTACCATTATCTATAAAAGGGGCAAAAAAAAAAATGTCTGCACCGCCTTAAATATTTATTTAAATTTAATTTAACCTTAATTTAATTACTTATTTTACTCGCTTTACTACTTCGTGCTTATCGGACAGTACAGGTGCCCCCGCTCCGGATCGTTCCTGGTGGAAGTGGAAATGCGGCGAGTGTGATGGGCACCTATGCACCCGAAGCGCTCAGGGGCGGATTATTTGACTAGGTTTAATTTGACTTATTAATACATACTATACTAATATACAAATAATAATATTATAAACAGAGAACATATTTATTTTTGTATGCTTGTATTAATTTGGCTCAAAAACTCTGGACCGATTTTAAAAATTCTTTCACTAATATATTTTTATTTTTTTTTTTTTTTTTATTTTTTTAAAAATAAAGATTACTCGCAATGTGGGTTGCACATTACTAGTATTCTTGTTAACCCCTCCAACTAAGCTAAATATGCTTGTGTCTGGAGTGGGTTCACGTCAATAGTGCAATGTGTAGGGTGGGATTCGAACTCACGACCTCTCGATTGCCAGTCCGACACCCTATCCATTGGGCTATTGCCGCTATAGAATGGACTTCCGGAATGAAAATAGACTATATATTATCCCGTTTAAATCATAGGTACATTCGTGCAGACCTATTTTGCAACCTAAGTCGACAATAAAACGGTCGAGAAAACACGTTTTTACGAACGCTGCTCAATTGAAAATAGACGGACGAATAGTATCTAGCGAAGAGTTGTACAACTTAATAAGACCTACAAAAAAATCCGCGATAGCATATGTCTATCCCTTAAGGTTGAGTCACAGTAACCTTTTTAATTTTTTTAAAAATATAAAACATCACCTAACTTCCAAGGCTATTTTCTAATATATAGTATTAATCCTTATCCAAATAATTACGTTATATACCTTTGCCATATATTATAGATTATAAAATTGTCCGTTACAGTATATAATTTAAATAAAAAGTTTAGAAGATATCGAAGATTTAAAATTATGCGCCGCGCAAATTAATAAAATAATTGCAGCGAAACCATAGATTCTTCGTACACATTATTATTAGCTTAGCTATTCTGTAGATCCCCACCGATACAAATCAATTTGATGTCAATATGGTGTGATCTATTGTATAAAAAAATAATGATCTATCGTATCTAAAACTGAAATTCAAAATTTAAAACCACCCCGACTGATCTATGTATAATCTTTTCTATAAAAACATTCCACTGAACCCAAACACGAAATCTTAGCTGACAGTTGGTGAGGAGTTGAGTATTCTGCAGATTCTACGAGATGTCCGCCAGCAGCAGTTTAATGCTTTCATGTTCTTACAATATCGTTGAAGAAGAGGATACCGAATTTCGAATTGATCAGACCTACGAAAGTCGATTTCATAGCGCTATCAACAAATCTCGCGCACGAAGGGTTACGTACCATTGTCTATAATAATATCGTTTAAAAATTAAAAAAGAACCGTCTTCAATGCCGCGCTATTCATTTTCAGTACCAATTTTGAGATGTTTATCTCAATATCTCTAGAGATACTTATCAGACCTCGATAAAATTACCATGGTACCACACTTGGGATATCTCTTTTCGAACAAAAAAATAATAATCAAAATCGGTTCATAAACGACGAAGATATCCGCGAACAAACATAAAAAAAATATATACGGTCGAATTGAGAAACCTCCTCCTTTTTTCGAAGTCGGTTAAAAACGGCAAAAAAATATGTCTGTTGTATGGGAGCCCCCCTTAAATATTTATTATATTTTGATTTAAATACTTATTATTAAAGTGAATACTATAACTCAATATTCTGTGAATATAAATTTCAAGCGTCTACCTGTTGCCGTTTTCAATATCCAGCAAAAACGAGCAAAAAACCACTTTTGTGTGAGCCCCCTTAAAATATCTATTTTATTCTGTGTTTTAGTATTTTTTGTTATAGCGGCAACAGAAATACATCATCTGTGAACATTTTAACTGTCTAACTATCACGGTTCATGAGATACATCAGCGATGGTGACAGACGGACAGACAGCGGAGTTTTAGTAATAGGGTCCCGTTTTTAGGGTTCCGTAGTCGAATGGCAAAAAACGGAACCCTTATAGATTCACCATGTCTGTCTGTCTGTCTGTCCGTCCGTATGCCGACAGCCATTTTATTCCGAAACTGTTAGGACTACAGAATTGAAACTTGGTAGGTAGATGTATTCTGTGAACCGCTTTCCGAATTTTATACAAAAATAAAAAATATGAAAGTTTAAGGGGGGCATCCCATACATGGAACTGGAACAAAAAAAAAAATTTTCTTCAAACCTACACGTGTGGGGTATCTATGGATAGGTCTTTAAAATGACATTGAGGTTCCTAAAATCATTTTTTCTCAAAGTCAATCATTCAAAAGATAAGCGCGTCTAAAGTGGTAAAACGTGCCCCCCCCCCCCCTCTAACTTCTAAAGTAAGGAAGTGAAAAATCTAGAAAAAATATATTCTGTAGATCTCAATAAAAACTTTCAACGAAAATTGGTTTGAACGAGATACAGTCAGCAGTTGTTGAGATATAGCGACCACAAGTATAACTTTGTTTTTCATACAAACACTATGAAAAACAAAGTTATTTTTGTAGTTGTGAAAAATTATAGTTATAGATTACTCTACTGTGTTATGGAACCCTACCAGTGCGAGTCTGACTTGCACTTGGCCAGTTTATTTTACCTTTTGGGTACGGAACCCTAAAAAGCTCATAATTTTAAAACAACTAAACAGATTTTCATGAATTAAGCTAAAAACACTCGATGAAGTCGTCTATCAAACAAAAAAATCTAACAATAATAATTAAAATAGTTTAATAATTAAGATAGTTTAAAAACTAAAACAACCGACTTCAATGCCCCGCGAGTCAATTTCAGAGTAAGTTTGAGACGTTTATTGTCATATCTCTGGAGATACTTTTCAGATCTCGATGAAATTACAATGGGACTACCTCAGAAACGGACCCTACCGATTACAAAAATAATCATACGAATCGGTTTACAATTGACGGAGTAATCGCGTAACATACACTCAAAATAAACTGGCCAAGTGCAAGTCGGACTCACACTAGTAGGGTTCCGTACCACTCTATAGTATTTTATAAGATCGAGCAAAAAAACCACTATCATTTTTCGCCAGCAAAAAATAATAATTAATAAACATTTTATTTCTTATAACGCATTATTAGGGATCGACATTTCAATATAACGGGGACGTTTACCTAACTAAGCGTTCATAGATGGCGTGAAATGCCGAAAAAAAGACGTTTCTAGTATGGGGACCCTCTATTATTTTTAACTTTATTCTGTTTTTAGTATTTGTTGTTATAGCGGCAACAGAAATACATCAACTGTGAAAATTTCAACTGTCTAATAGAAAATAGGGTCCCGTTTTTTACCCTTTAGGTACGGAACCCTAAAAAAGAAAAAAAAACATACAGTCTGTCAGTCTGATCGCAATAAACTCAAAAGCTACTAAACGGATTTTCATGCGGTTTTCGCCAATAGCCAGAGTGATTTATGAGGAAGGTTTAGGTCTATAATTCGTTAAGATTTGTGTGAATTGGTTGAAACTGACGATGATTATTGAAAATGTTAATTTATACTTGACGCAACAAACTGATGCAAAATATGTAGGCGTATATTATGTTCTACCCGTGCGAAGCCAGGGCGGGCTGCTAGTTGATTATAATTTAACTATATGGAAATAAAAAAACATAATTAAATATCCAATACAAAAAGAAGTTAAAAATTTAATTTAATTATTTATTTTTAAAGTAGGTAAATAATACAACTCAATATTTTGTGAATATTTCAGCGTCAACCTGTTGCCGTTATTACCTAATATCGAGCAAAAACGAGCAAAAAAAAATCAAATTTGTTGTAGGCCTCCTTAAATATTTATTTTATTCTATTTTTTAGTACCTAGTTATGGTTACCCCTCAGTCCTCAACCTTCAGTGTTAGACTGAGACGGCTTGCTCAGCAAAAGCTGATGCATTTCTTGTAATGCTGAGTAAGTTTTCTGTCTGAGACATGTAGGTAGACTTAAGCTTAGCTAAGGGATAATCGGCAACACGTATTTTAATTTAAATTCTTTTTTATGAAGTCTTTAGAGTGCTCCCCAACTTGCCTACCTACTTATTTGTTGTTAAAGCGGCAACAGAAATACATCATCAGTCTGTGAAAATTTCAACTGTTTAACTAGGTACAGTGCCACAAGTATAACTTGGCGGTGGTGGTTTCTGGAACTAATTCTTTTAATTGAAACTGTGAGTTTGTCGTTTGAGAGATTACCGCGACATTATTGTTGATAAATCTGCTACATTAAAATAGTTCAATAATGCCAAAAGTAATTAAAAGTGGTTTAAGAGAAACTGTTATCAAAGTACAAAGTAAAAGCACAGTGGCGCACAGGCACGCCAAGTTATACTTGCCGGACTGTAAGTATCACGGTTCATGAGATACAGCCTGATGACAGACACACAGACGGACAGACGGATAGCGGAGTCTTAGTAATAGGGTCCTGTTTTTTACCCTTTTCGTACGGAACCCTTAAAAGTATCCCCAGATTCTCTAGATGTGTATAACTGTATAGATTTCAAGCCACTGGCGCCTACACTGGCACTTTAACAGGAGTCAGGATGCTCACTGAATGAACAGTGAAGCTATTCAAGCTCTCTACCAGTTCTCTAGTTCTCTTCGTATCATATCATATAGAATTGCTGAATGACCCTGTGTATTTCACTCAAAACTCCTTGTTATTGTAGGGTGTGACTACATGTTTAGGTGATAATCATGTAATACCCATCATCCTAGTGTAATACGAAAGAATGTGACATTTCAATGTAGCACGTACTATGTGATAATGTTAAGTATATAAGATAAGTATCTTAAGTATTTGAGTCAATGTAGATTTGTCATTATGTAAAGAGTATACGTTGTTTCTCTTACCCTGGTCCCCCGGTAGTAGACCACACTATATTATTATTGTTACTGCAAAGCTTCATAGGAAATCTTAAAGAGATAAGTAGAAACAAACAAAACAAAATGTTTGTACATTTAATATAACATTTATTCAGGTAAAGTATATAAAGTTTTAAAAAATACCTATCTTAAATTATAGCTACTTATTACAACAATAAAAAAAGTTATTTGTGATATACCTACTGTACCTGCTGCAGAGTTAAAATTACACCTAGGTAAAGATAAATGCCTAATTATACAAATAATACGTAGGTAGGTACATACTTTGATAATATACATGACGAGTTTACTTTATAATCAAAGGGGTACATATCTTCTTATAGTAACTGGGTACTATGATAGTTATAAGTATATTAAAATAAATTAAGAAACTAGGTACTTTGAATAAGTATTTGAAATCTATACAGTGCACGAAAACACACATAAATCGATTTGATCTAGTTGTATATAAATATTTAATTCAGACATCGCTGGTGAGCCATATTTATAGGAAAATCTAAATATAAAAAAGTACCAAAGAAAAAAAATAAAGTATGCATATTTTGTGTTCGTGAATAGTATAGACAAAAATAATTTAGTGAACATTTGAATATAATATTGAAAAATATCTGGAATCTTAAAATAGTTAGTTACGTACCTAGCTAAGAGTAAATAAAACGCAGTGACTAGACAGAATGCATTTTGTCATGATAGATGCTTATTTCAATACCTAATATAATGCAAATTACTTTAATCGGGTAGCAATTCAACACGCGTGTTGGAGCCAAATGATTTATATATTCGCGCCGGCGCCGTGCGCCGCTGCCGCCGACGCCGTGCCCGCGTACTCAAACTACAATGATCAATCTGCAAGCAGCCTGCGCCACGACAACGCGCGCGCTCCCACTTCACAGCTACAGTACGATACGAACCGATACTGTAGAACACACGCGTTTACCTTATTCTAATATACCAGCTGTAAATACAGGCCACTATTTTATTTAATCGAAGCCTAGACACCAACACGCGTTTCCTGCCTATTTTTAACCGACTTCAAAAAATGGAGGAGGTTTCTCAATTCGACCGTATACATTTTATGTGTGTGTTCGCGGATGATTTCGTCATTTATGAACCGATTTAGATTATTATTTTTTTGTTGCAAATGAAATATCCCAAGGGTGATAGCATTGTAGTTTCATCGAGATCTGATACGTATCTCCAGAGATAATATGGATAAACACCTCAAACTTGGCACTGAACATTACTAGCGCGGCATTTGAAGTCGGTTCTTTTAGTTAATTAAACGATCTTATTCTTAAAGCTATTATTTACACTTTCATAAAATCGAACATTGCAGTAGGTACATTGATATTGTGAACCAGAGAACAGACAGGCGTGTGAAACTTATTATAGTGATGTGATGAAGAGGCCCCACGATTCAACTTCATAGGGATTGAAATGATCGAAATGACAGAGATGGAGTTATACAGGCTGCATAGCTGCGTCCCCGTCATTTAGTTCGTTCAATAACCAACTGTAAAATTTCGTGATAAGGAGGCAGTTACGTATCCAAATAATAATTAAAAAAAAAAATGGTTGTCTGTAAAGTCGGACAACAGAACAGACGATCATTTTACGTTATAACGCTAGGATGATGGATTATAATCCATCATCCTAGTTATAACGTCATTCATACGATCGTGCCTCTCTATCGCTTGTTCCGCGCACTCGCTTGCACACGAAACGTGACAATTTTTCGTGCGTGCAGTTGGCGTTCATCGATTAGAAGACGGTATTATGTCAAAATTGTCTTTGGTTTAGCAGTTGAAGCGCGGCAATATTTCAAAAAGTCGCAGGTAGTTGTATTGCCATATCATGTGGTAAACAATGAATTGGAAGTATTGTTTGGGTGTAGTGTAGTGTTCAGGTTCAGTGATCAAGCCGGAGTAGCGTGGCGGTGGGATGCGCGGGATAGTTAGCAGGCGGCAGGGTCCGCAGCGGTCGGATCTCTGCGGAGCTGTCGCTCACCACGAGCGTGTCCTGCGGGCAGCACGATGTCTTTATCGACATCGACTCCGTCGACGTTTTGTGCCCCTGAAATTTAAGAATACTTTCTTTCAGTAAGACAAATACGTGTCACCATACCTATTAGCTGTGACCCTCGCCCGCGGCTACTACTAACGCGTTAAAAATAACTATACCTGTTGATAAGAAGGTATCTAGAGTGGATCTACATTATGAACTAGACACCTGTTTGCCAAATTTCAGTAAAAAACCTTCCTCATGAATCACTCTATCTATTGGAGAAAACCACATGAAAATCCGTTGGGTAGGTACTTTTGGCTGTTATCGCGAATAGATAGACACGGCGGGGGTCTTTGTTTTATAATGTTTAGTGATGATACACTGATCACGACCAGTCCATTGTGTGATGAGCTCACTTGAGAAGTTGAGACTATGTCGCCGATCGGTTCGCCGAGTTCCAGCATGATGTTGATGCCAATGTCCAGCCAGAACAGAGACGGATTGGGATACCTGTTGTGGTCTGTGAGTTGGACTTAAATCACGTCATCCAGCGCCTGGTCTCAGTGCCGTATTTTTCAACCACAATTTCATGTTAGAAGACATCCTCACTTAACATCAGAAGGTCAAGTACTTGTTTGCCAGATATAAAACCAGCGATATTTCACCGACCCGAAAGAGACCGACATTAACGGATTTTTTTTTATATCTTATAGTATAGCGTTCGACCACTATTTCACCTGTTGATAAGTGATGATGCGGTCGATTTGTACCTTTCTTTTGTATGGATCACATATTATACACATAGTATATAAGATACATATAGTATATATATAACACAGGCAGGTTGTTAGACAAGGACACACTATCATCTAGGTTCCTTTCGCTTGGGCCGTTTTAATATACATAGCAATTACAAGCTTATGTTCAGTCCGTACGGATTAAATTGAATTTGTAAAAACATCTGCTGCACACGATCTGTATATATGGTAAATTAATACATAAAACAGACAACACACCCGCTTGAAGCAAGTGGCGACGGCGTGTCCGAGCGAGGCGAGCCGCCAGCGGCGCCGCAGCAGCACGTACAACAGCGGGTCCAGCACGTAGTTCATCAACATCAGCAGGTCTGACGCGAACGACGGCCCTCTCAGCGCCTTCCAGCGCTCGGGCTCCACGCTCAGGTGAATTGCTGACATCACCTGTCAAGTAAACACATTGTGTAGGTACATGTTAATTGGTATTATTACATGCCGTATTACATTACATGCTGTGATATGTAGTATCTCCTTACTAGTCTGTTTCATTTTCTTTTCTTCTTTCTTTCTTGATACTGTGTTTGTAATTTTCATTAGGATATAGGTAGCCAACAAGCACACGGCCCACCTGATGGCAAGTGGTCACCGTCGCCTATGAACACTAAGATGGCATTCGTGCGTTGCCGACCTGTCTTATGAAGGACTCCAGGCTATAGTTCTGCGGGAACAGCAGACAGGCAGGAGTGGCAGTATGTATGTATGCACAGAAATAAGAGAGGTACTTATATCCATGTGCTGTGTAGGTATATGTACCTATGTCTGTATGTTTGTGTGGGTCAAATAATGGAAGCTATGTTGGAAACACTTTCTGACGTTCGATTGGACTCAAATTTTGTATTGTTCTTGCGTATCTTTGGTGACAATGCAATAATATTCTACCATCGAGCTGACCGGATGATGGAGCCGGGCTGTAGTGACTGGAACTCCGTAATGGCAAACGGTAGGACAGTCGAATTTGGGCTAGTAGTATCTAGCTAGTATATGGGGGTCACATAGTCGTGGTCAAGTCAAGAAATTATAATTTAATTTTGATAACAATAGATACAAGTAAAAAGTAGGTATTTTATTAATGTATGTAAGTACGGTGACAAAATATATAAATAAAATCATTATGTTCAATGAGTGGTCCACCTAAGTCCTGGAACCAGCTCAGGAGGGGGGGGGGGTCATGACCTCCATGCCCCCCCTCCCCCTGGATCCGCCGTTGAGTAGTATGTATTGTTGTTATCATAAGAACTTTTCATACCACATGATAACGTCTTTACAAAATGCTTTGTTTAATTTATTGTTACTTATGACCATTCATCTTCGAGCATTTACCAACGGAGATGTTAACGTTGTAATCCGCAAACATTTTTTTCTGCTGATACTTACGGGGGACGAGGTAAACACGCATTGCACACACACAAATCACTCACTTTAACGATCCACTAGCTTAAAACACGCACACAGTATTAAAAATACAGCGTAGTTACGCACGCGCATATGGCCAAAAATGGCTATATGGCCAGCAGGTACGCCTTGCGTTAACATCTCCTTTGGTAAATGCTTGAAGCCATTCATGGAATTGTTACCTTCCCGCGTCCGTGTGACCTCAGTTCTTAGACCCTCATGTAACCTACACTAAGGACCCTATCTACGAGGACACCACGTATGCGTCACCTAACGGGTTGTGCAACCACCCGGACACCAGGTGAGGAACCCTCCATGCAGCTGTATACATTTTGTTGATGGCGCGTGTCCGGTTGGTGTCCTTGTAAGATAGTTCTTTTAAGTTCTCTGTGTGGTGCTGGATGGGTGACAGCCAGCTAGAAAGACAGTTCTGTGTGGGTTAGACTAAAGTCAATCCTCCAACGTTCCCCATCACTGCCATATACATTTCCGCAGCCGGTGTTGACTTTGAATACTCATATAATTTATAGTAGGTGCTTATTTGTCCACGACAATGGATTATTCACTTGAGTCGTAAAGTATTTATATTGACAGCTGCGATGTGCTAAAGATGAACAATAGTGTCGCACACAGTCATCGATTGAATGATTGTCGATCCGCGGCCATTACTTGAGACAATGAGGTATTTCGCGAGTCCCGACGATACCTGCATGGTAATCAGCCTTCCGAATAAATAACATGGCAGCTGTTCGTTAAATTTCATGGAGCTTATGAAAGTACCATACATTAGGGTGCAAGTGTTAATTCTCAATTCCACAAATAAAGTTTAAATCCTTCGCCTGCATACCGCTATAAGCTAAGCTATGCACATAGAGAGGGTTACATAAAGTCAGCTTATAAATCGATGTAACTTATACCGAGCCTTTAAGGCTATACGTTGCCTCTATTTATTTTACCAACATGTAAAAATGCACCAAACATATCTACTTTTATTTGTAGTGGGGGTAGGTCCTAGGCGAGTAAAACCGCGAGACACCGCTAGTATAGCATAGAGCTATCTCACTAGATCCATGATGGATCTGGACAATGGATCTACTGAGATTGAACGGCTACTTTTGTAGTAAACGAAGTCAGCTCAGGAATGTTTCATTCAAATTCTGGTTATCCAGAATGTTGCATGATGTATCTGTAATAGGTAGACGTCATCGCTTACCATCAGGCGAGCGTCGTGATAGAACCGGTACCGTAAATCATAAAAAAATCTAAACAAGAAAGATTGGTTTCATGAAGAGATAATCCAGGAAGGTACCTACCTAGTAATCAGTTCAAATTGGAATAAAATAGTGCAATTTATGCATTAGGTAACTAGAATTAATAAAATTAGGAAATTACATTACACATTGCGTAAAAAAAAATTGTAAGTAAATATTTTCGTTAGCCGAATAATGATACAATAATGAACCAAGTGCAGACGAACAGACGGCAATGACCCGGCGCGAGCCGTTCTTGGCAGACGACGCTCATCCTGGCCGTGCACGGTGCATTTAGAAATTTATCAAGATCACGAGGCGACGCCCGGCGCACATCGCCACGGGAACCTCTACAATTAACACACACTAACACTACATTGCACCTTGTGCACAGTGCACTAGCTATACCTTAAAAATAATAGCTAAGACATTTACCATACATCCTCCGTTAGAACGTATTCCTGGATTTATTTTATAGTTAGCGTTTGACCACTATCTCACCTGTTGGTAAGTGATGATACGGTCGAGGATGGTAGCACGCTAGGCCTAGAATGGGAACTGGCTCTCGAGGACAGCTGCAGGAACACATTAGATTAGGCTCATTTGCATTAAACTGCTCTGTCAACTTCTTGCTTGTGAAAAATGTCATTTTTAAATGGAGACAGCAGTTATACATTAGGTATTTCAACCAATCTATTGTAGAATGATATCGAGCTAGTTTCGAGCCACAAAATAATCGCACCACAACCATAAACACTAATGGCGCTGCGACATGCACTTCCCAAGCATTCTACTCCGAGACATTCAGACTGACAATAATAGGGATCTGAGTAGGTTTATCACATTTAGATGAGGAATGTATAAAATGATAGGTATGTTTTTGTAGAATAGCGGATGTTGTTACACCGACCACGTTATGGTCCATTATAAATAGGTGATGATGCCAGTTCAACACCGCCTGCTCGTGAGGAGCGCCCCTGAATACTGATGCTGCGACATTGTTTCAACAAATAACAATGTTCCATTTGGTACTCAATTTATTCTAAGAGTACACTTTATCCAATTTCCTCATCTAGAATATCTTTAGGTTTTGGTAGATAAGGCTTTTTTATCTGATAGGCTAGTTGACCACTGTCTCGCCAGGAGATAAGCTATTATGCGATCGAAGATGGTTAACACGCTACGCCTAGCTAGAGTGGTCTGACTCTCAATGTCTATGCTGCCGGTAAAAAAAACTTTTTGGTAGCAAAT
Source organism: Cabera pusaria (assembly GCA_954871355.1). Classification (NCBI taxonomy): domain Eukaryota; kingdom Metazoa; phylum Arthropoda; class Insecta; order Lepidoptera; family Geometridae; genus Cabera; species Cabera pusaria. The sequence continues at coordinate 227,768 of OX940905.1, forward strand.
CAAGCGGGACTTGTGTCAGTGCTTTTATCACTTATGGAAGAAAACTTATAAATGCACATATTTATAAACATCCATTGGTGTACGGCTAGGATTTGACCTGGTGACCTTCAGGTTAGAAGGCTATATATCTACGCTAATAATATGATATATCTGTAATATAATTAAGGAAGAAAAGGTATAGTCGAGTCTTCTGATTACAGAACTTGAATGATAAGATTACCTCACCAGTCACGATTGTGTCTAACAAGCAATGAACGCAGCTACATGATGCTACATGTTTGTCCTTTAGGCACTGGAAGGAATGTCAATTAGTAGATATCGTCATCATTTCATTTTCGTAATTATTTCATGAATGTCCAGTCTCTATTGCCGGGATAAATTCGTCTATGTTATATATTTCTTGGATCGTATTTTTCGTAAAAATGATAATGCTGAGTCATTTTTCGATCACCGATCACCGTTCAGCCCTACGATACCGAAGGTCGTAGGGTTTGAGGAACTTCTTTGCATTCGTTTACTGCGAGCTCATTGTTGAATGTAAATGTAAGATCCGATGCTGATCGATCGACGACGTGCACTGCATGCTAAACACGCCGTCAGTGGGTTTATCAACACAGATAACATATACACGCAGTAGCAATATAAGATCTAAATACCAACTAATGGTAGCAATATAGCTTGTTGACTCGATACATCAACAACTAAACTATATTAATTTGGCAGAAACTGTAGCCAACTGACTTATTAGTGCTTTGTAGCATGTCATATTGCCACGACGCCATAAATCCGGCAGAGACTGCAAGTAATAAAGAGAGTACATTACCTTAGGTGGTTGGTTCGAGTCTTCGAGCAATATCCACAGTTGATAGGATAATTATATCGATGTCCGCCTGTAGGTAATGTTACCACAAAGTAGCTTATCACACAGCCCTTGAGAGTCAGAGTATTCTAGGCCTAGCTATTCACCATCTTCGACCGATTCATCGCTTACCACTAGGCAAAATATAAGTGGTCAAATGCTAGCCTATCACATAAAAAAAGTTACTGGATTCAGAAGTTGAGCTACTGCTATTAGTCGATAGGTTCAACTGCCGATAAATAAGTGGTCACTATAATAGCCACTGTCAGTACTGGCCAATTCTCATGTCGACATTGCAAGTTACTTTACAAGGATAGACCACCGCCCGGAGCTTAGCGTCGAAGAATTTTAATTGAGACCGAGCCACACATGGCGATCAAGCTTCGGAGGCGATATTTTTGGATGAATTTGCGACGACAGGCGATTTGCATACGATTTGGTAGATGCCGTAAAATAAATATCATGGCACTGTCATTTTCGCGTACGTGAGAAACATATCGGTGTTGATAAATATAAGACTGATGTATTTTTCACGTCGGAATCAGCTTTTGAAATTACATACATAGGTATACGTATACCCAAAGAGCAAAGGAAAATTTTTCTCAGAAATAAATGTCGTCTGCATTGTAAGCCTTATGAAGCTATGTTAGACATGCATGAGAAATCAACACCATTGGCAACAAGTAGTCGCTGGCGGAATATTGTCTATATAGCCGAATGGAATTGGTGGCCAAAAACTGAGTTTAATAAGCTATATTCGCATTCGCCCACCAGGGTCGGGTTATTACAATTTAATCAAGGGATTTGCTTGACAGGTCTAGGTCTAGGTCAGGTGCCGACCGTGTAGTTGGCCCACGAGTCAGGGGCCTGGACCGAGGGTCCCGTGGTGTAGTGGGAGAATGGTCAGCTTTAACGCCAGAGGTACCGAATTCAATGGATTTTTGTATCGAAAAATGTATGCACGCTTTTCATAGTGGCCCTCCGGTGGAGGAAAAACATCTTTAAGAAACCCCCAACCCCCGCATGGTGGTAGGATAAGTACCATCTAGTGTCCGCCTGTTCAGCTACCTCCCTCAAGTTAGAAAATCTGCTGCCAAATATCTAATGTGTTTAGCGGCAGCTATCCTCGAGAGCCAGTTCCCATTCTAGGTCCGCGACCGCATCATCACTTACCAACAGCCTCAGGTGAGATAGTGGTCAAACTCTAGCCTATAAAATATATTAACAAAAAAAAAAGAGTGTAAAGAGTGTGAGTGCGGACTGACCATCTGCGGCAGCCAGCAGATCATGAACAGCACGGAGAGCGTGGCCATGAGCCGGCTGAAGGCGACCTCCTCGGCCGTGGCGGCGTTGTGCAGCGGCTGCGCCGAGCCCGAGCTGAGGCAGCGCTCCCGCTGGCGCTGGCTGGACTTGGAGACGCGGCGCACGACGGGCGGGCCACCGGCGCGCGGCGCGCTGATCGCGTACAGCGCGCGGATCACTGCCAGGTTGCAGTACACTAGCACCAGGCAGAGACACGTGCCTGTAACACAAACACTACGTTATCCACATCACTGCAAACGTACCTAATTACTAAACGGTCCAATTTTCTCGATGATATTAGCATTTCACGTCTTACTATAAAGAGAGTGCCCTCTTTTTCCTATTACTTAGATAAAAAAATATGTACCTGTCTACCTATATTTATATTATGTCTACACTATATTTTGGAGCCCTATAGTTTAATTGCACCAACCAGTATCTAGGATCTAGATAGAGTTAAGACACCTGCAACCGATAGGCCACAGAGTTAGACTGACCAGCAACGAACGACTTGTTTGTCCCAGTATAAAATATTGTGCTTCGCTTTGCTGGACTTGGAGGGGGCACTACCGTGCTCCCAAATAAAAAGAACTTCAAATTGGAATAAATTTTTCGCCTACTCAACTGTTATTTGAGTGAACTTAGATTTCCTTATTACACCATTACTTTGTAAGTTGTACGCTACTTGTGAACTACATGTTCTACCCGTTTATAGTAAAACGACGACAATCGAGTAAAGACGAGTAACATTGTTTATGAGAATGTTGCGTGAAACTACTGTCTGGTGAGGTGAGCTAGGAAGCCTAAAGACTCTCTACTTACTGCAAAGACATTAAATTTATTGAATTACCGGTGAAATGTTATACCGTTTGCCTTAAGATTTGAGTTTGTACTGGTTTTTCCACACCATCTTACACTGCAAGGAGCCATCACAACGACTTTTTAAGTATCTGAGCACGGATATCTTTACAGGTCACCGTAATGATCGAAACTAACAGCGCGTTTGTGGGGGTGGATGTATATAAGACTTATAAGTCCGACGATTTAGCTGAAAGTGCTCGCCTTTTAATTGTCTTTGACTTACTGTGATGGAATCGAAATATTAGGTAACGAAAATAACTTTATGTTTTCGCAATATGTAGTATACATTATTTGATGATTCGATATTATCTATGTTCCTGAATGTGTATGAACAAAAACTGTAGGGATTTTTATCAATTTCGTCATTTTGAAATGCGGTAGGGCTAGTATTTTATAATTCGCTATTATTTTCATCCTAAGTACTTATTATTTTGGATATAAACTTATTTAACATGAACCTACATAAATATTGTTGAAGTCCAAATAACAGCACAATAATGTGAGGAAAATCTCCAATTCGAAAAGATTACGGTAGTGTGTAAGGACTAGGCGATCGCCGCAGGGCTCTTAAGGTTTCCTATAGGGCAGTGGAGAGTCGAAGCTAGTAAGGCAAGTACTGGACAAAGGTCAGCGGTCTGCTGGCAGCCGGGCTGGTCTGGTTACATCACCGACGGTGGACGGTGCAACGACCCGCTGTACTTGCGGACATTGGTGACATACATATTATTTCAATAGCATGGGAGCTAGTTGATATGAATGCAGTGGTATTATTGTATTTTAATATTAAAACACACGCACATTTTTGCAACATTATAAGTTATTTTTCAAAAAAAATAAAACCGACTTCATAACCACAAAAAGGCACTCAAAAGCGAAAAATAATTTACTTAAAATTATTATAAGCGTTACCCTCTATTTGAAGTCGGTGCCAGACAAGTCTAATAGGTAGTAGATAGATAATACCTACATGTATCTACCTACTTACTAACCTACTTACTACTACTACATACATAGTATCTATCTAATATCCAATAGACTTGGCTGGCACCGACTTCAAATAGAGGGTAACGCTTATAATAATTTTAAGTAAATTATTTTTCGCTTTTGAGTGCCTTTTTGTGGTTATGAAGTCGGTTTTATTTTTTTTGAAAAATAACTTATTTTACCCTTTTTAGTGCAAAAAAAGTTTTATTGAAATTACATGCATCTATTAAATTTCGTGTCTGGGCCGTTATACACTGACGGATATATACTTTTTGAAAATTTCAAGTATGTACCTATAACGGTTAAGAAGATACAGATCTGTAAAGTGCGCACATATATACACACGGACGGACGGACGAACAGACAACAAAGTCTCAGAAAGTGTTCATTTGGTAGCTTTTGGGTTCGGAACCCTAAAAAAATGGACTTTAAATGCCGCGCTAAAGTGAAAATATTCACTAGTAATAATGATGTCATCAAGGTATCAAAGGACAATGTCCAAAATGGCCCTGTGCAATTAAAGCATCTGACACACACGATAATTAATTGTCTATTTTATTACAATAATTCCAAATACTTTTATAACACGGACTAGTTGTATTTCAAAATGAATATTAAAAAGTATTTTTTGCGATTATTAACATTAATTGCCGCCATATGGCCAACAGAGTACTGAATCACTCTACTACGTTATAAGAGGCACTTCCCTATATTGTGGATACTTGAATTATGAAAGCACTGTGTAGCCAACCTAACAACGGAAAGTATTATTTACGTAGTAACTATTATATAATATGTGGTTTTATGCTTATAATTTTTTTTTGCTGTGTTGATTGGTACAAAGTACGTTCATAATTCTGAGTTATTTAATTATGTATGCAGTGTCGCGGGACTGTAATGGCCGCCATCTTCGCCAAATGTCATGTTATGTCAAAAAATATTAGGTATGTTTAAAAAAGTTTGCACCCTAACAAGACTTTGCCCGGTAGAACATTCCTGTGAAGACAAATTATTTATATTTATATATAATTATTAATATATAATTATTTATTGAGGGCCCGGTGGCGTAATTGGGAGAACGGTCGGCTTTGATGCCGTGGTACCGAGTTCAAACCGCCGTGCACCAATGAATTTTTCTATCGAAAAATATATGTGCGCTTCTCACAGTGGCCCTCCGGTGAAGGAAAACATCGTTAAGAAACCAATAACCCCCGCATGGTGGTAGAACATATCTAGTGTCCGCCTAGCCAGCTACCACCCTCAAGTCAGAAAATCTGTCGCCAAACATCTAATGTGTTCCGGCAGCTATCCTTGAGAGCCAGTTCCCATTCTAGTCCACTTCTCTATCTTCGACCGCATCATCACTTAGCAACAGGTGAGATAGTGGTCAAACGCTTGCCTATAAGATATAAAAAAAATTATCTCCACCTTTATTTCTATCTCGCTCACAGTTGCCGTAAGAATATCTTATATGCAATAGCAACCTCCATTGTGTATAATCTTCTTGGGACTCTTCTACTAAAACTAGTACATTCTTCTATGTTTGAGATATTTATCTCCATATCTCTGGTGATACTAATCAGATCTCGATAAAATTAAAATTGGCCCACCTCGGAAACGTATCCTACCTATTAAAAAAAGAATCATTTGAATCCGTTCACAATTGATGGAGAAATCGCGTAACATACACACAAAAAAAAACATACAGACGAATTGAGAACCTCCTCCTTTTTTGTGAAGTCGGTTAAAAATAAATGAACGGGACGCGACATCTGCGAGCGCTTTGTACTCAGGATGGTTTCATCCAGAAACCATCATCCAAAGTCCAACAAGTGTCCATCAATATCAGACTTTGTGTGAGTTTACGTCTATATCCTGTTTGTTAGTTTTAAAATTGGCATATTAAAAAGTTCTACTTTAATAAATATCTAATAAAAATCATAAATGTAAAGGGCCATGTCCGTAACGGCTTCGCTAGTAAAAAAAGTGAGGTAAAACTGGACACCGCGTTCTTACAAAGTTCCTTAAATATCGTTGCTCCTAGCATGTATAACGTCTTTACTCTTAACGGTTAAGATATGACGGAGTTCTGAGGTAACAAACATAAATTAAATAAAAATACAGGCAAATTGAGAACCTCCTCCTTTTTTGGCAAGTCGGTAAAAAAATCACAGCATACGTAAGTAGGTTATATGGAAATAAATTCTGTCGCACAAAGCGCTTTGCATCAACATATATATCATACGCACAGCAAAGGAATGGAATTCCCTGCCAGAATTTGTGATTCCTGTGAAGTACAATCCGGGGGTCTTCAAATCGCGAGTGAACAGGTATCTTCTAGGCAAGCGTGCTACATCGTCGATCACATCTTCACTTAACATCAGGTGAGATAGTGGTCAAACTCTTGCTTATCTACAACAAGAAAAAATGATGCCAGTAAGTGTAGGTAGGCGTGCTATCCTAGGTCTGTAGCACAGAAAAGATAATACGTAGGGGCACAGAAAAGATAATAGTCCTCTTACCGAAGATGACATAGACGATAGCATAAACAAAGTCAGTAGTGGAGATGGCCTCGCGGTACCGCATGCACTTGGGAACCAGTCCCGTGTCGTCGTAGTACCGCCCCAGGCCGAGGATGGGCGCGCACGTGAGCACGGCCGCCAGCAGCCAGGACGCGACCAGCGCCATGCGGATCATGTAGTACGTCACTTGCTGGAACACAAACACGACACATTACTATTTGTTCTAAAGTGAAGCTTTTATTACATCACCTCCATTTTTTTGTCCATCTATCGCATATCGCCGACATCAGACATGCATGTCGCATTACAGCCGGTGCTGATTGATGTATAACATTGAGGTCTAGCTGTGATTGGCGGACGCCGCAGACATATTTGTATACATGCTAATGTTCATGTCAACTGGTGTCATAGTAGCTGGCTAGCTACACATAAACAAAAAGTTTCACTTGTACCGAGGTTTCATAAAATCACATCACACTTTGTTTTTACCCGACTGCGCGACGCAAAGGAGAGGTAATGTGTTTATCAGTCTATAGATGTATGTATGTATGTATGTTTGTTCCTTTGTGGCACACTAGAGACCAAACGCGTGGGCCGATTTTGATAATTGGCACGTCAATAGATTTGCCATGCTAGCGCGAGTGTCAACAAAAACATAAAAAATTGAAAAATTCAAAATGGCGGATTTCAGACGCCAAAATTTGGGGTTCCAAAAATTTTTTTTCTATACCTATCGAGTGGGGTATCGAATTAAAGGTATTAAAATGGAGATTCAAAATATATTTATAAATAATAATTTATGATCGTACAAATCGAAAAAAAAACGATTTTACATGCCGCGTTAGTCACTTTCAGTAACAAGTTTGCGGTGCTTATCTCTGAAGTTAAATATCAGATCTCAATAAAATTACAATGAGACCAAACGAAAATCATATTAACTCAAACAAAAAAAGAATTTTCCAAATCGGTTAAGAATTGATGGAGTTCTGAGGTAACAAACAACCTCTTCCTTTTGGTATAGTCGTTATTACAACTGTAAAGTAAGTAAGCTTAAAAAGCAATACCCTATCTATTTCACGCATTTCGGTTTTTTGTTCTTTTTTCCATAATTGTAATAACGGTCATAGTTATACATATTTTGTGAAGATTTCAAGTCTCTATCTATTATTAGTTTACAAGTTCAAGCACAAAACGCCGAAAAATACACGTTACTTGTATGTAGACCACACTGTGATGTAGACCCCTTTAATATTTAATTTTATTTTGTTTATAGTATTTGTTGTTAAATCCCCCATTGTAATACATACTTAGTAGTGTAGACGCACAAAACCTTATATTTGCCAAAAAACTGCGTAAGCATATTAGTAAATATAATAGTACTGGAATCCTGCTGGCCCCATTTCATAAACAATAAAATATTAACGCTAACGTCAATATATATATTTGAAATGTGCAAATTGGTACGTATGTATACCAATTTCTATTCTAGAAAAAGAGGTGGTCCTAGAGGAGACAAAACAAGGTTCAAACATAACCTGATTCATCCCAGCTCTAAGCTGAAAATACACAGTTCCGGTACACATGCGATGGCGGTAAAGTCAAAGTCAAAAAATTTATTCAGTAAGTAGGTAGTATTAATATACGCACTTATACACGTCTCAAATCATAAAATAAATCATAATTGATGAAAAGTAAACATAGCAAAAGCAAGATATTTTATAAGCTTCCCGACTGTTTTACAAGTATAAAGTATAGAACAGGATAGAAGGAGTTACTAATTAACAAAGCGTATTTTACGCTCAATGAATACCTAGATGACAAAACAAATAAATAGTTAAATAAGTCTATAAAGTGAATAAAGTAATAAGTAGTTTAGATCCCCGGAAACTACTCAATAATCCACATGACATCAACTCTCTAAATGAAATGAGAAGATTACGGAATTTGCCGTCCTTTACTTAACTAAAAAGTGTAAAATAAAACATTAAATTAAAAAATCAAAAAACCCGACTGCGCAAAAAGTGAAGTGTTAAAAACGAACTAAAAATAAAAAAACAAGTAAGTCTAGTAGTTTAGACTTCTGTTTAGGGATATCAAAAAAACTATACCATTTAAATTCTTTCTCGGTCGATACACTCATAAAATAAATTATACATTGTTATATGGAATATAGAGACTTTAACAGTCGGGACACATTAATCCCCATTCGTTAAGCCATTGTGTCCCGACTGTTAAAGTCTCTATATTCCAAATAACAATGTATAATTTATTTTATGAGTGTATCGACCGAGAAAGAATTTAAATGGTATAGTTTTTTGATATCCCTAAACAGAAGTCTAAACTACTAGACTTACTTGTTTTTTTTTTCAGTTCGTTTTTAACACTTCACTTTTTGCGCAGTCGGGTTTTTTGATTTTTTAATTTAATGTTTTATTCTATTACTGGAAGTAAGACTACTACTAAGGAGAAATCTGTCGCCATTATTTAGAACAGCTTGACAGATATCACTTCTTAAGTTTCGCGAACTCGTATCAGTCATCTTCAACCAATATCAATCAATGCAACTTGACCGCCACGTTACCACCAAGTTTAGTCAAAGTGCCTGGTTTTATTTGGCTCATACAAAAATATGACCATACTTGACTTGTGACAAGACTTGTTAACTCAACATTCTGACTCTCAGTAAAAATGTGACTCGACTGTATTTTAAATTATTTAAAAAAAAATTAATTGTTTAACAGCATTATGTCCATTAATATTTTTCTAAGTAAGTAGGTATATTTTAAATTCGTGAATTTATTTTTTTCTGAGAATGTTAGGGATTTTATTAAATATTATTGGGCCTTTTTAGCAGATTGCAGCTGAAGTACGCCTATGTCTCGTCTGTTTCACTGTACTACCTGTAACAAACGTGGAAATACAGGTACGGACACAACACAGCGTCCTGCGTGCGCGGCGCGGCGCTCAGATAGCGCAGTAGTATTTGTATCGACTGGTTCACACCAAACGCGATCAGAAAACAATTGAAAAGTACTGAGATTGCGCCCGCAGATCGCAGGACGCCGCGGTTTTGTTAAATCGAACCGACCTCAGTTAAGGTACGGCCTTAACTTTAGGTAACTTAAGGTTCGATTTAACAAAAAGAAAATGTAATTCTGGTACTATCAAGAACATTGCCTTCAACGGGGTGTGAACGAGTCTCGTTCGGCGCCTAGTTTAGCAACACCCATCACACCGTGTCAGCTGCCAGTTATTGCAGATTCTTGTCGTTTTCCTCCTCACTCATCCCGCTCGATGGAAATTCCGATACAACTAGTTTGTTTCGATAAACTTCTTTGCGATATCCTACCGATCGAGCGGAATGAACAAACATAATTATAACGATACTAGCTGGCCCGGCGAACTTCGTACCACCTAACAGACAACGAATGTCCTGTTACCTCTTAGATGAACTTAATTTAGGCTTTTGTGAACGTAATACAATGAATACAAAAGAGATATTAAGTTTATTAATGTATTATGGCACTTTGATTATCAAGTAAATAATAAAGTTGTGGCAATACAGAAATAGAATAAAAATACAATAATCAAGTATTTCAACCGCGTGTCAGCAAGACATGATGCGATGAAACAATGTTATTATTGTTATAGATAAGTTATTAACTTGAAATAGTTCGATTGAGTTTAATTTTGATTGTAATAATATAATCACCAGTATTTAATTTTTATTATATCTCTGTATTTACCTACATTCTGTAAAAATATAAAATTGATTAGGCATTGATTATTATTGTCTCGATTGCTTGTAAGCATACATTTTTTTAAAGTTTCATTATGTCTCCACACGATTAGTGTATTTATCCAGTGTCAAATATTAAAATATTTTAAGTTTTTATCAATTTTAGTCGTAGAGATGGGTTAGAGTCACATTTCAGCTTAGTTTTCAAGTAAAAGTCTAGTCTAAGTCATACCTTCAGTAAAGATGAGGTGTTTACTGAAGATTTTCAGTGGAATTTTGGTGAGAATGCAAATATCATGTTTTTCAACATTGCGCTGTTTCCCTACACACGCACACATTCACAAAAAAAAAACACCAAAATAAATAGTATCCTATGTCCGTCTCCTGTCTCTAAGCTACCTCCTCACCAATTTTCAGGCATATCGGTAAAGCCGTTCTTGAGTTATAAATAGTGTAACTAACACGACTTTCTTTTATATATATAGATATAACAAGAGAAGTGTGGAATTAATACTATCTATATATATTAAACATAAAATAGCTATCTATTTATCAATGTTATTTAAACTTTTATAGTTCCAGTTTTTTTTTTCGTTTCAGTTTTGGAAATAATATACAGATACAGAATAATTTCAGATTTATAAAGTTTGAGCAAATGACTTTATGGGAGTGACAAGATGTCGTGTGGAACTTAACCAACAACTGTGATTGTAAACTGGGATATTTTCCTAGAATTTTGAAAATTATACCGAAGTAATATATGTATTTATAAATATTGTACTATTCTTGTAACTGGGTGATACCTAGTTTAGCAACGCAAATAAAGGACCTATTTCTGTATGTACTGAAGTACACAGGTACAATAACAAAGCTCTGCGTCAAACATCGGATATTAGAAAGTCAGATCCCGATGGTAAACACTTTGTCGACCTACTTACAGTGTTACACAATACAGCTTGAGAAAAATATACCTTAAATTGGAAGAGGCTTCCGCGAAACCTGCTCTCAACCGCAATTGGAGGCGAAAGTATAGAACGTAGTACTAACAATTATACAGGGTAAATTTTTCCAGTAGGCGTGGATGGCGAATTCTGAAACGATGAGAAATAGCGAAAATACTCAAAGGAGTCTCGAACCCGATTGTGATGAAAACTAACACCACATGAGTAAAGAAGAATCAAGAATCAAAGCATTTATTCAGTATGTAGGCAGTATAAATATACGCACATATACACGTCAAAATCATAAATCATAAAATAAATCATAACCAATTATCAAGTAAACATAGCAAAAGCAGAATTTAACGCTTTGAATTAGAAAAAAAGTAATGAACCATTCAGCTGTCATCCAATCGTTTACGTCAGAATATTAAAAAAAAATTAAAGTAGGTTAAAACCAACCATACATGTAACTGTGTGTTTCAGTACTTCAGACAATTTTTATATAAAAAAAGTGAAATAGTGAAACACAACATAGAGAAACGCATACCGATCACAGTACATATCATGATCCAAATGGAACTGATAGTCCGTCTGTCAGCTGCATAATATTGTTTAAATAAAAATAAAAATGGCAAGCCTAGAAAGAAAATCTGCGGACAAAAGGGGAAAACTGAATGGCTGTTGAATCTACCGGTGTTTCGGAAATACTCCCATCAGAGAAGAAACACCAAGAAACTCTATGGGGCTTGTCTTGTCATTTTATCTTTTTTTTTAAAATTAATTGTACATGTCAGCTTTAAAATTTTAACAATATATTAATAATTATAATACAATTTATATTTGTTCTTGGAACTTGAGGCATTCAGGCCATGCATTTTTGTCATCCATATAGTCACCTATTGTATAGTATGATTTTCTCATCAAATTGGATTTTACATAGATTTTAAATTTGCTCATAGGCAATTGATCAATATCTTTAGGTAGCTTATTGTAAAAGCGTACACAGTTCCCCATGAATGAGCCACTACCTTTCTGCAGTCTGAAATTAGGTATAATTAATCTATTTTTATGTCTTGTATTAAAATGATGTACATCAGACCTTTTCTTATAATCATTTATATTCTTGCGTATGAACAAAATATTTTCATAAATGTATTGACATGCCACTGTTAGGATTTTAATTTCCTTAAATTTTTCACGAAGTGAATCTCGCGACCTCATCTAATACTATAAGAATCTTTGTCCTGACATACTGACTGACTCACTGACTCACTGACTCACTGACAGACAACGCACAGCCTAAACCGCTGGTCGTAGAGACTTGAAATTTGGAGGGTATATTTGTCTTAGTACGTAAGGGTGTACTAAGAAAGGATTTTCCAAAATTCACCCCTTAAGGGGATGAAATGGGGGTTCAAAGTTTGTATGGAGAAACAAGATTAGATCGTCTTTTCTATCCGAAACTTCACATAAGTGCTTCAGTAAAAAAATAAGTAAAGACGTGTCTCAGGTTTTTTTGGAATTCCACCCCTAAGAGGGTGAAATGGGGTAATAAAGTGTAAAATCAATATTGTTTCGGATTGCGCTGAAATTTGGCATGCAAATAGTTATTACGACGTTAGTTCCCACTGAGAAAGGATTTTCCAAAATTAACCCTCGAAGGGGATGAAACGGGGGTTCAAAGTTTGTATGGAGAAACAAGATTAGATAGTCTTTTCTATCTGAAACTCCACACAGGTGCTTCCGTAAAAAAATAAGTAAACACGTGTTTCAGGTTTTTTTTTAATTCCACCCCTAAGAGGGTGAAATTGGGTAATAAAGTGTGAAAATCAATATTGTTTCGGATTGCGCTGAAATTTGGCATGCAGATAGTTATTACGACGTTAGTTTCCTCTGAGAAAGGATTTTCCAAAATTAACCCTCGAAGGGGATGAAACGGGGGTTCAAAGTTTGTATGGAGAAACAAGATTAGATAGTCTTCTCTATCTGAAACTTCACACAAGTGCTTCAGTAAAAAATTAGGTAAACACGTGTTTCAGGTTTTTTTGAAATTCCACACCTGAGAGGGTGAAATGGGGTAATAAAGTGTGAAAATCTATATTATTTCGGATTGCGCTGAAATTTGGCACGCAGATAGTTATTAAGACGTTAGTTCCCTCTGAGAAAGGATTTTCCAAATTAACCCTCGCAGGGGATGAAACGGGGGTTCAAAGTTTGTATGGAGAAACAAGATTAGATAGTCTTTTCTATCCGAAACTCCACACAAGTGCTTCAGTAAAAAAATAAGTAAATACGTGTTTCAGGTTTTTTTGAAATTCCACCCTTAAGAGGGTGAAATGGGGTAATAAAGTGTAAAATCAATATTGTTTCGGATTACGCTGAAATTTGGCATGCAGATAGTTATTACGACGTTAATTCCCTCTAAGAAAGGATTTTCCAAAATTAACCCTCTAAGGGGATGAAACGGGGGTTCAAAGTTTATATGGAGAAACAAGATTAGATAGTCTTTTCTATCCGAAACTTCACACAAGTGCTTCAGTAAAAAAATAAGTAAACACGTGTTTCAGGTTTTTTGAAATTCCACCCTTAAGAGGGTGAAATGGGGTAATAAAGTGTAAAATCAATATTGTTTCGGATTGCGCTGAAATTTGGCATGCAAATAGTTATTACGACGTTAGTTCCCACTGAGAAAGGATTTTCCAAAATTAACCCTCGAAGGGGATGAAACGGGGGTTCAAAGTTTGTATGGAGAAACAAGATTAGATAGTCTTTTCTATCTGAAACTCCACACAGGTGCTTCCGTAAAAAAATAAGTAAACACGTGTTTCAGGTTTTTTTTTAATTCCACCCCTAAGAGGGTGAAATTGGGTAATAAAGTGTGAAAATCAATATTGTTTCGGATTGCGCTGAAATTTGGCATGCAGATAGTTATTACGACGTTAGTTTCCTCTGAGAAAGGATTTTCCAAAATTAACCCTCGAAGGGGATGAAACGGGGGTTCAAAGTTTGTATGGAGAAACAAGATTAGATAGTCTTCTCTATCTGAAACTTCACACAAGTGCTTCAGTAAAAAATTAGGTAAACACGTGTTTCAGGTTTTTTTGAAATTCCACACCTGAGAGGGTGAAATGGGGTAATAAAGTGTGAAAATCTATATTATTTCGGATTGCGCTGAAATTTGGCACGCAGATAGTTATTAAGACGTTAGTTCCCTCTGAGAAAGGATTTTCCAAATTAACCCTCGCAGGGGATGAAACGGGGGTTCAAAGTTTGTATGGAGAAACAAGATTAGATAGTCTTTTCTATCCGAAACTTCACACAAGTGCTTCAGTAAAAAAATAAGTAAACACGTGTTTCAGGTTTTTTGAAATTCCACCCTTAAGAGGGTGAAATGGGGTAATAAAGTGTAAAATCAATATTGTTTCGGATTGCGCTGAAATTTGGCATGCAAATAGTTATTACGACGTTAGTTCCCACTGAGAAAGGATTTTCCAAAATTAACCCTCGAAGGGGATGAAACGGGGGTTCAAAGTTTGTATGGAGAAACAAGATTAGATAGTCTTTTCTATCTGAAACTCCACACAGGTGCTTCCGTAAAAAAATAAGTAAACACGTGTTTCAGGTTTTTTTTTAATTCCACCCCTAAGAGGGTGAAATTGGGTAATAAAGTGTGAAAATCAATATTATTTCGGATTGCGCTGAAATTTGGCACGCAGATAGTTATTAAGACGTTAGTTCCCTCTGAGAAAGGATTTTCCAAATTAACCCTCGCAGGGGATGAAACGGGGGTTCAAAGTTTGTATGGAGAAACAAGATTAGATAGTCTTTTCTATCCGAAACTCCACACAAGTGCTTCAGTAAAAAAATAAGTAAATACGTGTTTCAGGTTTTTTTGAAATTCCACCCTTAAGAGGGTGAAATGGGGTAATAAAGTGTAAAATCAATATTGTTTCGGATTACGCTGAAATTTGGCATGCAGATAGTTATTACGACGTTAATTCCCTCTAAGAAAGGATTTTCCAAAATTAACCCTCTAAGGGGATGAAACGGGGGTTCAAAGTTTATATGGAGAAACAAGATTAGATAGTCTTTTCTATCCGAAACTTCACACAAGTGCTTCAGTAAAAAAATAAGTAAACACGTGTTTCAGGTTTTTTGAAATTCCACCCTTAAGAGGGTGAAATGGGGTAATAAAGTGTAAAATCAATATTGTTTCGGATTACGCTGAAATTTGGCATGCAGATAGTTATTACGACGTTAGATCCCTCTTTGAAAGGATTTCCCAAAATTAACCCTCGAAGGGGATTAAACGGGGGTTGAAAGTTTGTATGGAGAAACAAAATTAGATAGTCTTTTCTATCCGAAACTTCACACAAGTGCTTCAGTACAAAAATAAGTAAACACGGTTTTTTTGTAATTCCACCCCTAAGAGGGTGAAATGGGGTAATAAAGTGTAAAAATCAATATTGTTTCGGATTGCGCTGAAATTTGGCATGCAGATAGTTATTAATTACGACGTTAGTTCCCTCTGAGAAAGGTTTTCCAAAATTCATCCCTGAAGAGGATGAAACGAGGGTTCAAAGTTTGTATGGAGAAACAAGAATTGATTGTCTCTTATATTCGAAACTTTACACAAGTAGTTTAGTAAATAAATGAGTAAATACGTGTTTCAGGCTTTTTGAAATTCTATTCCTAAAAGGGTGAAGTGGAGTAACAATGTCTGAAATCAATATTGTTTCGGATTGCGCTGATATTTTGCATCCAGATAGAAATTTTTACGTAGGTATCCGCTGAGAAAGGATTTTTCAAAATTCACTCTTCAAGGGATGAAGCGGGGGTTCAAATTTCGGATAGTCATTTTATTCGACATTTCACACAAGTACTTCTGTAAATAAATAAGTAAATACGAGTTTCAGACTTTTTCAAAATGCCACCCTAAAAGAGTGAACTGGGGTAAAAAAGTCTGAAAATCAATATAGTTTCGGATTGCGCTTTATTGGGTTTTTCAGGTTTTAAAAATATGAATCCTGATTTGTCTTAGTCACGCGATAACATGAAAACAGGTGAACCAATTTGGCTAATTTTTATTTGATGTCTTTAATGATAGAATCGTTTTTACAAAAGAAAAGTTTTAAGTAAATAAAAGGAGTTTTTAACGCGGGCGTAGCCGCGGGGGACTTCTAGTCTAATACTATAAGAATCTTTGTCCTGACATACTGACTGACTCACTGACTCACTGACAGACAACGCACAGCCTAAACCGCTGGTCGTAGAGACTTGAAATTTGGAGGGTATATTTGTCTTAGTACGTAAGGGTGTACTAAGAAAGGATTTTCCAAAATTCACCCCTTAAGGGGATGAAATGGGGGTTCAAAGTTTGTATGGAGAAACAAGATTAGATCGTCTTTTCTATCCGAAACTTCACATAAGTGCTTCAATAAAAAAATAAGTAAAGACGTGTTTCAGGTTTTTTTGGAATTCCACCCCTAAGAGGGTGAAATTGGGTAATAAAGTGTGAAAATCAATATTGTTTCGGATTGCGCTGAAATTTGGCATGCAGATAGTTATTACGACGTTAGTTCCCTCTGAGAAAGGATTTTCCAAAATTGACCCTCGAAGGGGATGAAACGGGGGTTCAAAGTTTGTATGGAGAAACAAGATTAGATAGTCTTTTCTATCCGAAACTCCACACAAGTGCTTCAGTAAAAAAATAAGTAAACACGTGTATCAGTTTTTTTTGAAATTCCACCCTTAAGAGGGTGAAATGGGGTAATAAAGTGTAAAATCAATATTGTTTCGGATTACGCTGAAATTTGGCATGCAGATAGTTATTACGACGTTAATTCCCTCTAAGAAAGGATTTTCCAAAATTAACCCTCTAAGGGGATGAAACGGGGGTTCAAAGTTTATATGGAGAAACAAGATTAGATAGTCTTTTCTATCCGAAACTTCACACAAGTGCTTCAGTAAAAAAATAAGTAAACACGTGTATCAGGTTTTTTTGAAATTCCACCCCTAAGAGGGTGAAATGGGGTAATAAAGTGTAAAATCAATATTGTTTCAGATTGCGCTGAAATTTGGCATACAGATAGTTATTACGACGTTAGATCCCTCTTTGCAAGGATTTCCCAAAATTAACCCTCGAAGGGGATGAAACGGGGGTTGAAAGTTTGTATGGAGAAACAAGATTAGATCGTCTTTTCTATCCGAAACTTCACATAAGTGCTTCAGTAAAAAAATAAGTAAAGACGTGTTTCAGGTTTTTTTGTAATTCCACCCCTAAGAGGGTGAAATGGGGTAATAAAGTGTAAAAATCAATATTGTTTCGGATTGCGCTGAAATTTGGCATGCAGATAGTTATTAATTGGCTAATTTTTGGCTAATTTTTATTTGATGTCTTTAATGATAGAATCGTTTTTACAAAAGAAAAGTTTTAAGTAAATAAAAAGAGTTTTTAACGCGAGCGTAGCCGCGGGGGACTTCTAGTACTATATATAGAGCGAATAGCTCGTTTCTGCAAAACAAATATTGATTGGATTTCAGCGGCTTTCCCCCACAATAAAATGCCATAAGACATTATACTGTGGAAGTAGCTGACATAGACCAATCTTGCAGTGGCTTCGTCCGTTAAAAATCTAATTTTACGTACTGCGTATGCAGCGGAGCTTAACCTACCTGCTAGAACCGATATTTGAGAACCCCATTGAAGCTTTGAATCCAGGGTGATGCCCAAGAATGTTGTGGATTCAATAAGTTCTAATGGTTCATCATTTATTAATATACTTCTATTTAGGATACCCTTTTTTACATTTGGTAGAGAGAAATTAATACATTTAGTTTTTTTTTGCGTTTAACAATAAGTTATTGGTTGTAAACCAATTCAGAACCTGTGTTATTGATTTGTTTACATTGTCAAAGTTAGGTGTAGTCCTATCTATTTTGAATATCAAGGAAGTATCATCTGCGAACAAAACAATATCACATAGGTTCTGTACGAATGACGGTAAATCATTGATATAAACTAGAAATAAAAAAGGTCCTAGGATCGATCCCTGCGGGACTCCCATTTTTATGAGGGATCCAGAGGATATGTTATAGAGTATATGTTTTAGTTAGAGAAGGATATGTTATATATTATATATATATGTTAGCACTCATGTGCTAACACTGCATCATTGGATTTTTGAAAATTCAATATCCCTAGCTAGGAATCGATTTAAAAAAACACATACTGTATTAATATTTAATACCTACACCATTCGATAGTGTCGCTAATAAAGAACGAATTATGGGAAGTAATGACATACGGCAAACTTAAGGAAAACGTTGAATTTTAATAAACTTCATATTTTAAGACCATATCTTTAATAATCATACCTACACTACCTGTACCTTGTGCAAAATGATGCTCAATATTTTTTTAACACACGCTCGCAGCGCAGTCATCTTCACAACATCACAGTTATTTTTACATATGATTGTAAAACTGTTATTTTCTCTTCGCGGTTAAACACCACAGTAACTGAATCTACACCGTTAGATTATTTTTCTGGGAGCATGTAAAACACGAAATATACAAAGACTTACAAATAATCTACAATATCTACAAATAATGCAATTGATGACTTGAAACGATCTTTGAAAAATATTCTAAATGGAATCAATAATATTGTAATGCTTAATGCAGTACAATCCTTGAGACGACACACATCCAGCTATGTATTGAGAACAATTACGGCCATCATTTTGAACAATTCATAAGCTGTAGGCTGTAGGTAGGTAACGTAAGAAAAATAAAACAGTATATCGTTAAAAATTAGCTCTTTTTTTAACCGATTTCCAATAAAAGACGTTACTCAATTCGACCGAATATATATATACTAGCTGTGCCCGCGACTTCGTCCGCGTAGAATAGTGTCTTTGGGTAACATTAACAAATATGACACATACGTATCCCAACTACACCGCGCCGTACCACGCCACGCTAATTTTTACCCTCCCTCCCCTACCCACCCCCTCGCTCCCCCTACCCTATCCTTCAACTCCCCCTACCCTACCCATCCTCCCCCCTTCCACTCCCCCTCCCCCCTCACAAACTTTGAATGTTATATTTATTTATATCGAAACCACAGCCAAAAAAATAAGTTTCAAGCTTCTAGCTTTAAAATATCTGTGTATCAAATTTCATTTAAATAGGTTCAGTAGTTTTGGCGTGAAAGCGAGCCAAACAGACAGACAGAGTTACTTTCGCATTTATAATATTAGTAAGGATAAAGAAAACACAGAGATGGCGCTAGCGTAGATTTTAAAAGCTCTCCTTTAAATATTGCGATATGAGATCCTGCATCGCGCAAACGATATTTTCCGCGACATTGAAACCGATGCACTTGCTTCATGATTAGACATCTCAAAAGTTGAACTCGTTTCAAAACGTTTTCTCTTTTTACTATTAGTCTGGATATTATGTTTGTTCGCGGATAACTTCGTTGTTTATGACGATTTTAATGATTATTTTTTTGTTGGAAAGGAGATATCCCAGGGGTGGTACCATAGTAATTTCATCAAGATTTGATTGGTATCACCAGAGATATGGAGATAAACACCTCAAACTTGGTACTGGAAATTAATAGCGCGGCATTTGAAATCGGTTATTTTAGTTTTTTAAACTATCTTATGATTATTTAAGTTTGCCGTATGTCATTAATTCCCATAATTCGTTTTTTATTAGCGACACTATAAAATGGTGTAATAATACAGGCTGTTTTTTCAAAATCAACGTGTTGGATTCCTGGCTAGGAATATAGATTTTTCAAAAATCGAATGATGCAGTTTTAGTTTTCATCAAAATCGGGCTTGAGACTTCTTTGAGTATTTTTCGCTATTCCTCATTGTTTCGGAGTTGGCCATCCACGCCCACTTGAAAATTTGAACCTGTATATTATTATTACAAGCTTTATATTTTATTTTCATATCATGTGTAGAATACTGCTGGCCATACTGCGGAAAACAAGCTGAATGTATACACGTGTAGAGTTGACGTATAGATGTTGACGGCCCGCTACATACGCGTGATGTGATGGTAGATGTAGATGTAGGTTTTATCCCGAACGTTGACTGTGGATCGTGTTGTTTGACTTTCAGATTGATGCATGTAAATTTAGACGAGTTATTGTTCTAATGGCTTCAGCGATCTCTCATACAAATATTCACTGCGTTTTATATTGATTTACATTCATTTCTTATCTCTATTTACTTCATACTTCGAGTACTTGTTTATTGGACTTTATGTTTGATATATCGATTAGTTTATTTTGCATCTAAATCCGAAATAAAATAATATTTTTGCTTTTTTACATTGTTATTGAATGAATATAATTATTTATAAAACAAAATTAAAATTAAATTGAAATTAGTCGTTATAGTTAAGTTTACTTGTTAATAAATTATAAGTAAAAAATATTTTTTAAAACAAGCTTTTATCTGGGACAATGAACTAAAATGTTAAAAATAAATTCTAGTAAGTATGTGGCGTGTAGGTACTTACCTATATTTTTAAAAGCTTGAAGCAAGACCCGTTTTTCAGGCTAGGTAATTACTATACTTCAGTGCCTCGAGCTTTTATAAATATAGGTAAGTACCTACACGCCAAATACTTACTAGAATTTATTTTTAACATTTTAGTTCATTGTCCCTGATAAAAGCTTGTTTTTAAAAATATTTTTTACTTATAATTTATTTTTAACTTTTTAGTAGGTAGGTATAGATACCGACTACCTACCTACTACCTAATTATTTAAGAGAAGGCGTGATGTTTTAAAATATTCCACGGATATTTGATGTGATTATGGGTAAAGTGCTCTTCAAGGAAAATCAATCGATTCGGTGGGGCAATGTTTCTTTATAACAGAAATGCCATGGCCACCGTACAGCTTCATCATAAGATCCTGGCTATCGTTAAGTGTAAAGTGCTCCTCAAGACGAATGATTTGAGCCCAAATTCGCTGGGGTTACGTTATTTTATCACAGAGATGCCGTGGCCATCTTCCAGCTTCATCACCAGTCGCTAAATATCATCTAGGTGTAAAGTTCTCTTCAAGACGAATCAATTGAGCCCAAACTCGGTAGTGTTTTGTTTTTTTATCACAGATATTCCGTGGCTACCTTCCAGCTTCATCATCAGACCCTGGATATTATCTAGGTGTAAAGTTCTCTTCAAGACCAATCAATCTAGCCCAAACTCGGTGGGGTTATGTTGTTTTATCACGGAGATGCTGTGGCCACCTTCCGTCTCCATCATCAGACCAGCTCCATGGTACCATATCATTGTATTGTCACCGAAGATACATAAGTATACCAAATTTGAGTTCAATCGGACATCGGGAAGTGGGTCTTTTTTTTCTTCCAAGCTTCCACCCGAACATACATAGTGACATACATACATACATACATACATTGCAAGTTAAATAAAAGCTTGTAAAAAAATGACTAGCTTCTCAAAAAGGAAAAAGTGCTCAATTCGTGTAAATATTGTTTTTTTTTGTAGAAGCTAAACAACGTTTATTGTCAAAAAGGTCAAGGTTGGCTTGCTTGCATCTGGAAGTGATTTTAGAGTAGTGAAGATACATAGAAACCTAAATGTAATGTTGCCTGGCACGCTACAGACACTACGCCACATTTACACCCCTAGGATATAACTTCCGAGAGTTGTAAGATATACTCTGAGGTAGAGGTGGTCAGGTGGTATTACCTATACTATCTTCTACACTGCTACTCTTATACAGTGTTTTAGTGGCCGGCGGTGTATAAGTGCGAGCCGGAACCACACTTATTCTCAGTTTGATGTTTAAATTATCTTTATTTATGATAAAGAAAAACATAATAACACGCAGTAAAGAAACAAGTTACCTTTATACACTATTTTTTTGTAAATTTGTTTATTTGTTGTTACAGCAGCTATAGACAGACGGACGGACAGCGGAGGTTTAGTCATAAACTTCTGTTTCATCCGGATTCGGATTGGGTACCTACTCTAAAAAGACATATCGCAGAACAAGGAATCAAACTTCGTTATCATCATCATAATCATTATCATAATCATCACCAGCCTATCTATGTCCAGTGCTGGATATAAGCCTCACTCAAACTGCGTAATGTCATCAACATTTCACAACAACAACTGTGTTCTGTATTAAAATTGTTGTTTCAAAACACAGAAGTGTGTCTTATTATTTAGACTTGTGTGTTTCACAATAACATGGTATTTTCCTGTTCCCTCGTCGGTAGCCGTCAAACATCGAGAAAGTAATTTCACTCATCGCAAAGCACGACGCGGCGACCGCTTATATCATTTTGATAGACGATTTGTGACTGGACTCGAACTGGTTACGGAATCTCGGCAACTAGGTACTTGCTACTGAAGTACTTTATAATTTAGAGCTGCTATAAAAGCTATGCTATATTTTCTTAGTAAGTCAGATCTGTCGTAGCGTAAAACGTGATAAATCAACAAATAATTTGTTTATTTCGAATGGTTAAAATAGTATTATATTAATTGATAAAATAATATATGTCACGTCGGGCGCATCAAAAAGTGGTCTATGTTGGTCATTTTTCATAACAATGTGCATCCCAGGGTTCTTCAGGCATTAAATAAATAGCAAAATAATACTTCACAATTATATCCTAAAATCCTAATGTCACACAACTGAAATAGTCTTTTCGGTATAACCGGTCAAACAGTGTCACAGATAAGTCCACGTCTTGCTCATACCCCGGGTCTCAGAGTCGTATAAATTCCAGCATAATATATTACTCTTTGGTATAAATACTTTAATCTGTGTCCAGAGTACATACTGCCTAGATCGGTACAACAAAAACCACGTCCAGGCGAGCCGGACATAATGTTGGTAACACCGGCATTTCCGCAACCAAAACTACAATTAGTAATAACATGTAATTTTTTAAAGTCGAATAAGTACTTCAACAATTTCAACTTATTTTAAGAGATAATTTAAATGATTTGAAAATATCTGTCGACCCGACACATAAATAACAGGTAGATACATATTAAATGTTACTACGTACATGTACTGCGTCGTTGTAGTTTTATTGCAGAACAGAATAGTGTGTGTGCAGCATTACATTGCAGAGTATGATTCATATCATACAAACCACGATGAAAGTACTTGCATGCAAGAATACAGATGGTGCTTTATTTTATTTTTAAGTTGCTAAAAATATCTTCCATTTTCACTTGGCAATAAATTCCATAAATGCTACAGTTGACGTAGCACTAGCTACGGCAGGTGGTCTACGAGCGTAGATAGTCCCCGTCTATATACCACATACTTAGGAACAGAGCGAATTATAAATAAGTAGAAAATCGTACAATGCATAAAGCAAGGTTTAGTTACCTAAAAACTACAAGTAAATATCGAATAGTAGGTTTCGTTTCACAACGTGGCAAATAATGGACGGCAGAAATTTAATTTTTTTTTTTAAGAAATTTAATTTAAAACAAAACTATAATTATTATGATTCAAAATGCCGATATTTAGCTATTTGCATTATTTTGCGGTGCTTTAGTTAGGTAGGAAACATTATAAATAGTATCTACAGATTATCCGTGAAATTTTAAATAACTCTCGTTTTATTTGTTCCACGTGCGGTTACCATGAGGCATCCATAACGGGGTAATGTATGTCTAAGAACAATATGCCGTTATTATATCCAGATATGAGTTCCGCAGACACATTAGCAGTGACCGTCGCCGGGCAGAGCCAGGCGGGTTATTATAGTGGTTACTGTTTATGGAATAATACTTACAGGACGGCACTTTGATACTTTGTGCACCTTTTTGTCCGTTTAGTTCAAAATTTACCAAATGCTTTTTGTAAATATAAAGATAAAGATTGTTTACTTGTCAAACAGGCGCATGCATCCTACGCCAGTGCATGCATGTTGGTAAACGTAGGTATAATGTTCATACATCTTTTTTCCACGAAGGAGGACAAATTGTATTATATTTACATTTGATATTAAACATATCATTATTATGATTATAAACTACAGACTGTTATACCCACTACTGTTTGTTGTCAACTGTGTCGACCTAGGTTTCGTGCATGTCCGATGCACTTCCTCGCTGCGTAAACTTCAAGGAAGTGCACGAAACCTAGGCCGAGACAGTCGATAACAAACAGTAGTGAGTATTATTATACTATTGTCGACTATTGTCAGCACTTTTATGATCATAATTAAAACTCACGATAACTATAAATCTAAAATATCATTATTCATTAAAATTATTATGTAATGTCAAATCACTCTGTTATATTATATCACAATATTTAATATGAAGTGTCCCAGCTTTTTTTTATCTCATGGCTTGCTTTTGGGCCATTAAAATTTAGGTTAAATATACTCTGTGTAATGAAGACCATATAATTCTCTTGATGATTACAGCTCCTTCTATAGCTATAAGATGTTAGAGGACTGATAGCCAGTGTGGCTGCCACGAGGTTATAATCATATTGTAAAGATCCCTTTTCATGCGACAAGGTAACAGAACTGACTGACCATTTGGTCTTGAGGTTAGTCGGTCTGACCACGAATGTGAAGGTCGTGAGATGGATTTCCACACGGGACAATCTTTGTGTAATGTGTGTAATTGTGTCCGTAATAAAATGTATATTTGTAAAGTCACCTGCGACACAAGCTTGGGATTCCTAGTGCATGGAGTTCTCTTTAAAAAAAATTAACGGGCCAAGTGCGAGTTGGCCTCGCCCACCTAGGGTTCAAACAAGGTAAGGACAAAAACTTAGCAGTTCGATCCCACACGGGTCACGCACCAACCGAACATAATAACTTTGTAAATAGTAAATTTGCTTTTTTTGCAATTTAATAATTGACTGAACTCAAGAATTATCTTAATCACTGACTCAAATATATATAATAATACAAATGTACCTATAATAAGTTTACTTATGTAGGTAGGGTCTTTGTTGTTTGTTTAGATAATAAAGTAAAGATTTCGATCTGTGAACGATTAATGAATGATGTTTGATTATCCTGTTGGTCTTTCCCATAACGCATGTTTTGAAATTCCTCTACGTCCCACGGCTTCGCCCACGTTTTATTAAAGGTACGGACACACCGCAGCGTCCTGTGTGTGCGATCTAGGCGGCGATCAGGTAGCGCAGTAGTATTTGTACCGACTAGTTCACCAAACGCGATCAGAAAACAATTGAAAAGTACTAAGATCGCGCCCGCAGATAGCAGGACTCATGTGGCAGGACGCCGCGGTGTGGCCGTACCTTAAATGTAACTGTCTTATAAGCGATGCATAAATAACAATATGCATAATATGTATATAAATATATCAATAGTTCTTTGCTTTTTTGGTAAAACATACACATTAAGTTCTACCGCCATATTACCGCTATTAAGCAATTATGTTTCTTGTACCGAGATATTTTAAAATACAACAATTTAGTTTTAATCATTATCCATAACATTTCCCTCACATCCACAAGTATTTAATTTGCGTTACTACTAGATAATACTGACAAGTTAATCTGCCCCTTGTAGTACATTACCAAGGCAGAAAAGCTCGTTTAAAGTACAGCATTAAACACAATTATATGATTACATACTGGTTTGCTTGTATTTGTGTATATTGTTTTTACATCTCGCAGCTTGTCTTGCTTACAATGTATATTCGAATTCATTCCTATTCATAAAGAAGATTATAGTCAAATCATATTGATTTTTTTTGTATGTACGAGTATGTTACGCGATTACTCCGTCAATTATATACCAATTCGAATTATTCTTTTTTTAATCAGTAGGTACTGTCGGATATGTACATACCCGATCCGAGGTAGTCCCATTGTGATTTTTTTAGAGATATGACGATAAACGTCTCAAACTTGCTACTGAAATTGACTTGCGGGGTATGGAAGTCGGTTATTGTAGTTATTAAACTATCCTTATTATTTATTAACCGATTTCGTAACACTTTTTTGTTTGAAAGAATATGCTTCACGCTTATTCCCTTTTTAATTTTATTGAGATCTCCTAAGTATCTTCAGAGATATGGATACAAACACCTTACTTGGTACTGAAAACGACTACTTAGCGAGGCATTTAAGTCATTATTTCTTTTTGTAAATGATCTTAAGTGATGTTTCATCATAGTACCTACTTATATATTCAAATCAGAGGCTTTGAAATATGTATTATAATATAAATGAGTGATTTAGACTTTTGGTCACCGAAGTGTTTCATTTATGTTTTAGAGTAAGTTCATGTTTAGTTTCAGAAGCATGTTTTATTCAGGCAATGCTAGGAGTATTGTAATCGCAGTTTTTTTTAAATATAAAACAGTTTGAGTGAATAATAAGTATTTGTATTAGGTACAGTAGGTAAGTAACAGTATAAAACTTTGTTAGTCAGTAGGTAATTATATATGTAGGTAAACCGTGATTGTGACGTCATCGTCTGAATGTACCCTGAAGGCTCCTCTCTTTACTAACTATACAAAACATAATTAATTACGTAAAGCAAACACTTCTGAACTCTTTTTAGGGTTCTGTGGGCAACAAGGAAATGTCTATCTGTATTCCTTAATCTTTAGAAAAATCACATCAGAATGCTTTTCAAACCAAAGCCATGCTTTAGACAAATACTAAATGACAAAGTGCAGTAACCGACCCTCTTATCGCGACATATTTAATCAATAATCGATTAGCCACAATCAGCCGAACCAAAACAAATTGCTAATGATCGGGTCAAATCACTTGTGTTGACGTTTGTGGAGAAATTACCCATTACTCGTACCGACCAATAACAATGCGTCTAATTTTTTTGGATATGCAATTATGATGTGACCATTTTGAGAATGGTCTCGCTAGGTCAGATTGTTGGCTTTGTACGTATCGAGTAGATTTACCTCTCAATTAAATAATTAAATGCAGTTCTCTTTACATTCATTGAGGCGGGAAAATGTTGGCGATATATACTAGATGTGTCATTGTTAAGTCGTATGATACCAATAGTACGTAGTAATATTAACTATTCTGTGACAATAGTAGACTGTATCACGGGGCTGCAACTTACTATTTTTGTATAATATAATATAATAATGTAATAGTAATGTAATATCTGAGTCGTGTCGTGGCCACGATCAATGCAACTTGGTCGAAGAGTCGAATTAAATAAAATTAATGTTTTAGCGCAATAAGTCTCGTATTTTAATATTTCTAACTGTTCGTATAATAATTTAGTGAGAATGGTTGCTAAGTAATTTTAAATTCCTATTAAGAGGTCATTCATAATTAAAAATGACACGAGAAACCTAAAAAATAAAACCGGAGGAAGATAATTATTGTTGCGGTCCATGTTTATTATTGTGGTCTGACATGTCATTTATCCAGATCTGATATCTCCTGAGATATGGAGATAAACATCTCAAACTTGCAACTGAAAAACACTCGCGCGGCTTCCGAAGTCGCTTTTATAGTTTTTTAAACGATATTTTTTATCGGACAACCTAGCGTTTTACCATTATCTCGCCTGGTGGTAAACGATGATGTGGTATTAAATGGTGAACAACTTGAAGTAGCCTACTCTTTGTTAGCAAGTCAAGCGGAACGTCGACATAATGCTCCTACCACAGGTAGACGAGGCCGAAGAATCAAGAAGGCCTGACTATACATAAATAATATTTAAGCATATATGCCTATTGCCTATGTCCAGCTGTGGACAAAGATACGCCGATGATGATAATGATCATATTGATAGCTACCTGCTACTCCTTTAATAAAACTACGATTATCTTGTTTGTTGAAATTGAATTGAACTTTACATAACCAATATGCAGTTTTATGACGAAAAGTAGGCTAAGAAAGCTCCTAAAACTGTTAAATGAAGTGACGTACGAGTCTATTTTAACACAACATCGATATCATGTTGAGAGGCACTGCACTATTGTAACAACATCGTAAAAATGTCTTCCTTAAATCCTTAGAAGTACATCAAAATAATATAAATAACAGTATTTATTTTAAGAGCGGTATTCCCACATTAACAGCGATACATTACATCACGAGACAAAATAGGTGTTATCATCTTGACAAAAATAATTAATTTAGCTGAGAGATACATGATAGGTATTTAAAAACGGTATATTTTCACTAAAGTTTTTTTTTGTTTCTTATAGGCTAGCGTTTGACCACTATCTCACCTGTTGGTAAGTGATGATGCGGTCGAAGATGTAAGCACGCTAGGCCTAGAATGGGAACTGGCTCTCAAGGATAGCTGCCGGAACACAATAGATGTTTGGTGCCAGATTTTCTAACTTTAGGGTGGTAGCTGGCCAGGCGGACACTAGAGAGTGTCCTACCACCATGCGGGGTTGTTGGTTTCTTAACTGTGTTTTTCCTTCACCGGAGGGCCACTGTGAGAGGCGCACATAAATTCTTCGATAGAAAACTTTACCTTTCTATCCCCTATATCCTATCCTATATAACTTTACGCTATTCAATACCCATGTCCATGCATCCAATATTATCGATTATTGTAAATGTGGAAGTCAGTTTGTATTTTTTTTTTGTTGTATTTATTTGCTTGCTACCTCCTCTGTCCTGACAAGATCTGCTCCACTGATTTGGGCGTTAGGATAGCCTAATTAGTAGCCAGTAGGGTAGTGTAGGACACAAGGTAAACTGTATTACCTGGTGCAAAGGTACCTATTATAGCGCTGGCGGCATTTCTGGCCAACCTTTGCACCAGGTACGAGCCGGAGCGGGATTAACCTGTCTTCTCCTTCAATTTCTGCCCTATATCCCCAATCAAGCTCCTGGCCGCGGTTCCCCAACACCCCAATAATTATATCATTATCATCAGCCGGTGTCAGTCCACTGCTGGACGTAGGCCTCTCCCAAGATGCACCACTGAGCCCGGTCTTCGGCTCTTCTTTTCCAGTCACTGCTCACCACTTTGCGTATGTCGTCGTCAATAATTACAACTATTGATGTAAATTT
Source organism: Cabera pusaria (assembly GCA_954871355.1). Classification (NCBI taxonomy): domain Eukaryota; kingdom Metazoa; phylum Arthropoda; class Insecta; order Lepidoptera; family Geometridae; genus Cabera; species Cabera pusaria. The sequence continues at coordinate 257,020 of OX940905.1, forward strand.
CAAAAGCAAAATCTTCTCTAAATACAAAATTTCATCCAAGTCATGGAGCAGATTGTATATAAAACAAGAATAATTCTTGTTGTGTATAATACAGTCACATATATTGTGTGTATCTCGGAATCGGCTCTACAATTTGGGTGATTTTTTTTTTATGTTTCTTAAACTAATCTAAATATTTTAACTACCTACTATGTAATATTTATTTGCCTAATATGGCGAAGAATGTAATAAGGAACGTCTCTTACTCTAACTTCTTGGCATATCTGTGTAAATACAAATAACATTGATTATTATTATCTGGATGACGGAACCCTGGGAGGCGACGCAAACACGGTATTACAGGATGTACAGGTTTTAATTGAAAAAATTCATTTAATTGGTTTGGATCTAAATTTTTCAAAGTGTGAAATTTTCTTTACGGACATTGTGCCTATGGATAAAAGAAATGACTTATTCACTAAATTCAACAGTCTGGCCCCAAATATTAAACTTTTACATAAAGAAAACCTTCGCCTCCTTGGTGCTCCAATTCTAGAAGAGTCTTTACAGGTTTTTATTTATGAACAGCGCCAAAAATTTGAAGATGCTTCGGAGCGCCTAGCAAAAATTCATTGCCACATAGCATTCCATATAATTCGTTTTTGTCTTTTTGTTCCAAAATTCACTTATATACTTCGCTGTTGCCCGTTTTGGAATCACATGACTTTACTATCAAGTTTAGATGAAGCAATAAAAAATATCCTAATAAAAATTCTAAATTGTTCCCTTTCGGACAAATCATGGTGTCAAGCTTCCTTACCTATTCGGTTTGGAGGCATAGGCATACGCAAAATTTCTAGTGTGTCGCTACCGGCGTTTTTATCTTCTGTCCATAGTATTACCGGTCATTTCGGGAAAATATTAAACAGTTCACTACCGAATATATCGATTGATATAATGGAAGAAGCAAAAAACACCTGGTCCATGGCATGCCCAGGAGAAGCCTTCCCAAGGAGCCTCCGTTCGCAGCGGCAATGGGACGAGCCCTTATGTAAAATATTACAAAAACAACTATTGGATAGTTATATAGATAGTAGGGACCGTGCTCGTCTACTTGCCACGCGCGAACGGGAATCTGGATATTGGTTGCAGGCGTTACCTTCGTCCAATATAGGTACTTTCATGTATAACACCAGTTTTTGTATAGCGGTGGGACTGCGTCTGGGCATCCCCATAACAGAACCGCATCTCTGTCGCTGCGGTGACCAGGTGGATAGACTGGGTCACCACGGTCTTTCATGTCGTCGCAGTGCGCGACGGCTTTCTCGACACGCCGCACTGAACGACGTCATCCGTCGGGCTCTCGCCACCGTCAACGTGCCGGCTATTTTAGAGCCGAACGGTATCGCACGTGATGATGGTAAGAGGCCTGACGGCATGACGTGGGTTCCTTGGTGTCGTGGGAAGCCGCTAGTGTGGGATGCGACGTGCGTCGACACATTGGCAGTTTCCCATCTCCATAATACCTCACGGGCGGCAGGAGCAGCTGCAGACGCAGCAGAGACTCTCAAACGGAGGAAATATATAAGCATCGTTGACAACTATGCTTTTCTTCCGTTTGGGGTCGAAACCATGGGCCCGTGGGGTCAACAAGCACGCGGTTTTGTTAGGGAGCTGTCTAGACGCCTAATCGATGTCTCCCACGACCAAAAAGCTGGCGCTTACCTCGGGCAACGCATTAGTTACGCGATTCAAAGAGGTAATGTCGCCAGCTTTTTGGGTACTCTACCAGCAGACAGCGACCTAAATTCCATTTATTATTTGTAGTTTTTATTTGAATTATTAGTCATAGTTATTATTTTAAATTGATTTTGATTTTTGATTTTAAATTATGAATAGGTAAAATTTTGATTTTTAAATTTACCTACATAATGTAGTTGTAATTTTTGTAAAAACGCTTTTTAACACAAACATAAATCTCGAAAAGCAAGCTCGGCAACCCAGGTACTACGAAATAAATAATCATACCGCTTTGCGCATATAATTGTGGTGCCGCGCTCGGTCTTTTGAGCCGTCTGTTATCGCGGCTAGGGACCATATTTCACTCTGCACGAGCTTTCAAGAACTCTCTGTTATTGTCCGCGCCCTTCGCCGTGATGCGGAGTGAACAGGTTGAATTCATTATGCTTTCTACATTTCATTAGTCACAGCACGACAGAAGAACACCTCTATGCAACGATTTGATGTCGCAATGATGCACTTTGTTAAATAATACTTTAACCTAAGTTTTAGATCAAAATCCCAATGGATAATGGACGGTGGCAGTTATTATACCTAATTTAATGTTTACCTGCATTGATTTCTTGATGACTTCCGATATACTTTATCGTATATAAAAATATATAATGTTGTTTTATAATGTTACGCGTCCAGAGACGAGTAGGTAGGTACAATGCTTATAAGTCAGGACTTATTGAAAATTACGTCCTCCGCTGGTAGTCCGAGTGTGGAGCCCTTTTTGAACGCTGAATGGCTTAACTTAAAATGACTTCTTTAAACCGAATCGTGTCTAAGAAGATGACTACTGAAACAACTGTCCATCCAAACTCAACAATCATTGACCAAACTATGTATCCATCTATCAGCAAGTTCTACATCTCCTTTCTGTTTATTCTAGTTCACCATTTACGTGTAGAGGCGGTCCTGTTTACTTCTCATCCATAGCACTGTAGCGTAGGTACTGCTCGATATCTAGTGGCCATCGGGTTGTCTGTCTTCGTAGAAACTACCATAAAAACGAATTCATGGACAATGACACTATTTTAAAAAATGAATGCGGTATCTATGTTGAAACAGCTCCACAGGCTTCGTCATGACTTTAACCATCAGGTAAGCGTTCCACTTGAACTGCTACCTTATACCATACCAAAGCACACACACAAACCGTTGCCTTCCTCTCGAACAGTGTCGGGTAAAAAGTAAGTAGTTGGTCTGACCTTCTGATAGAAGAAGGGCCTGGTGAGCGCGAGGTACCGCTCCAGCGCCATGGTGACGGCGATGCAGACGCTGCCGATGCCGAAGGTGCGCAGCACGACGCGCGCCATGCACGAGTACTTGGACGTGCTCGCGCCCGGCACGTGCTCCGTCACCAGCATCGTGCTCATCATGCCCACCTGTCACGTTGTCACACTATACACCTCGTTACTATACTTATTTTACTTTTTTTGATGTTTTTTTTTATGTTGCAGATAGATTTTATCACTATCTCACCTGATGGAAAGGAAATAAGTCAACCGGGAATGTTTACGAATTTACGTTGGCAAATTCGAATTCCGTGCCTTGCGGTTCGCCGGTGTGCGCTGGTCATAATTGTCCACTATCTCACCTGAAGAAAACTCACGTTATTGTAATAGACTGAACGTTGAAGATGGCAGAGACGAGGCGCACATCACATAGCACATTCTTAACGCGTCTTCCAAATAGATTGGCACCGAACATTACACCGGGTATAGTGGGTTACACTCCTGAGCGGCGCTCTTATGGATTTTTCTATAGAAAAATTATGTCGCATTTCACAGTGGCTTTCTTGTAAAGTAAAGTAAAAGTAAAATCATCGTTAAGAAATCTCCGGTATGGTGGTAGGACACTGTTTAATGTCTGCCAGGCCAGCTACCACTCTCAAGCTAGTATATCGTTTAATGTGTTCCGTGAAGAAATACATTTTTGCCCAGGACCTGCATTATATAATGTATCCTATCTGTCTGGTTTGGCCACATGCTGTTGTTTAAGGGGCGTATGTTGTAATATAAGTAGGGCTTATCGCGCTACTAACATTGAAATATTAATCACGATATAATAAGGAGATGCGTTATATTGGCTACAGACACGTCTATATCATGTCCATATATCTTTCGTTGAATACTCCTGCAAAGCATACAGTTACTGGTATAGATATAGCATACAAATCTTAGCAGGTTGCAGCTAAAGACATGTCTAGATAGACACATTAAATAATATTCATGTCATAGATGTAAGTATATTTATGTGGTTGTTGCACCAAGTAACTCTGGGTTAACTTAATACGCACTACACGTACTGGTATGGGTACCTAGGTGCGTATGAACGCAACGCAAGAATATCATGTAAGTATTCAAAGACCATACAGCACTTTCAAATGGAAATTGTTAAATATTTCAACAAAATTAAAGTGCAGGAAACTAGCGACCGATTTGGTGATAAATGACTGCCGCCGACTGTTGACCTGAAGTATCAGCGGCGCACCTGGTGCTTTGCCTGCCCTTTTAAAGAACGAACTTCTACTGATTGCAGTCTTTGCAGGACTTTGTCAGGTGGAGGCTTATTCCACAGCTTAGCTTAGGTTAGCCAGTATTATGGATTAGGTCAAAGCATAATTTTTAACGCGAGCGAACCCGTGGGGCACAGCTAGTCTACAATATGTAGATGTGCCTTAGCATGTAAATCTCGGTGGTAAACTCGGCTATTTCAGTGTTTTTACCGTTCATTGATACCAACGTAACCCTAGAGACGGTCATTGTAACCGAGGTTGGGACTGCGTGTGTAGGCCCATTCAATTAAGTTAATTACATATGTTGTTCTTAGTGTAAACGTCAAAAAAAGTGACTGTAGCATGTAGGTCACCAGACCCTCCCCCGGCAATGAGCTACATTAAGCTACCAGCTACTCACCAATGCGACGAGGTCATTGACGGCGAGCGCAGTCAGCAGCAACAGATGTTTCCTGTTCCTTACTCTCCTCTCGCCCACCCTCAAAGTTATGAGGGCGGCAGTATTGCCGAGGATGCCGATCACATACGCCACTTTTAAGAACAACGCCAAGGCCTTTCTTTTCGCAATTTCCTCAGCCGATAAGGTACCGGTCGAATGAAGGCTAGCATTGGTTATTGTGTTTACTAAGAATGGTGAACTAGTCGAAGACACATTGTCGAAGTGGAAAGCCTCCGACGGGAGGAATGTGGAGGATGTCAGATTCATCTTGAGGAGTGGTTCGGTGTTCGCGTCGTTATACTCGTGTTGAGCTTCGTGGCGAGATGGGTGTCTTCTGTCTTAGCGATGTCCACGGTCGCATGTTTTGATGATGTCACACACTTCTGAAACAAAATCATTGGTCCGGTTAACTAAATATATTAGGTTCGACTAGTGTTTGACCACAATCTCAGTTGTCGGTAAGTGACGATACGCTCGAGAATGGTAGCACGCTAGGCCTAGAATAGAAACGGTTCCCTATTGTTTCGCATAACATTTTTTGTCATAATATACTTTAGTATAATGTTGTTTCTCCTAAGTATATTTAAGCATACATTACATTATTTGGCACAAAGTAATTAGGCATATTTTTCTTAACATAATTACTGTTAGCATAAGATTTGTGGCATAATATTCTAAAGAGTAATATTATAATCATATTATTATAGCATAATTATTATTTAGTACTTTATTACATGTTTATCTCTTCACGACTAATCTTAGTAGACCGATTATGTTTAAATATTGCTCTGGTATACGAGTACCTAATATAATGGAATAGGACATATAATACTTTTTAACGCAGACGAAGTTACGAGCCTCAACTTGTAGAAAAAATATCATAAAATTAATAAAACGTTTTTTGGATGTGTTAAGCACGTCAAGATGCGCGTAATAAGTGTAAATATTGACTTATACAACTAACCTAACCAAATTACGAACATAATAATGAGCTGATATCTAATCAAATGCAGAACCAAAACTGTGAGATAGATGCACTTCGAAAAAGGTAAGTTATGTTAATTTAATGTTTGCACTAGGTCTAATAACTTTTAGTCCTGAAATAAAAATAATCGCGGCGTAGGGGTGGCCCGAGGGCCACCCCCGCCGTACTTGAAACTACTGTCACAGTCTAGTACCAACATTTTGTTGGTATTAATATATTACTATATAATTTTATATTACTTTATTTCATAAACTTAATTTGGCTACGGACTTGAAGTTGACATATTAATAATTTATAAATAATATATATAATATTATAAATATTGATTTAAAACTTGAAACCACGCACTTTTTTTTGAGCCAAACAACTCTCTACTAAACATGACACGTAGTGTTACCTTAATTCTGACTTTCAAAGTGTTAAAATTTATTTATGTACTTTTATAATACTATAGTTTTCTGCTGTTTTATAGTTTATGTAGTTTCTTTAAAAATTTTATAAATGGGTAATTAAGTAAACTTAGTTTATTTTAATTGGAATAATTTAGCATAAAATATGTGTATACAGTCAATTATGACTTCATTTATTATGTCCAAAACTATTAGGCCAATAAAAAATATGCCCTATAACTTTATGCGAATCAAAATTAGGCCGAAACAACGTAGCCTAAATGAAAGTTATTCGTGTTTATACAATATGCCAAAAGAAATTATGCGATATAACAATTATGCCATTTAAAATTATGCGTAACCCGTTATGCCTAAGTAAATTAGGAATAAAAAATTATGCGAAACAAAGGGATCCAAATAGAAACTGGTCTCAAGGAAAACTGTCGGAACGCACAAGCGACAGATTTTCCAAATTGCTTACGAAGTATACGTTCACAGCTCACGTCACACGAGCCCTATATACCACAGATTTAAATAATATACCCTATCTACAGTCTACACCCTACATAGGTACTATTTCGACGTTCGACATTCACATTATAGAATCATAAATCAAAGCTACATAACTGATAAAGGACAAGTTAACACTACGTCGGTAATCCGTCTAATCACTTTATTATCGTGGTAGAGTGCCCCAGCCCCCCGCGTCTACCGCGTCTACCGCGTCTACCGCGTCTACCGCGTCTACCGCGTCTACCGCGAACCCTCGACCGCGGAATGATGTTTAATGTCATCCTCAGTTCTTTCACGTTCAGGCCTCTCTTGCTACTTGTAGTTTTTGTTATTACATACTTTATTATTTTAGTTATTGTAGTTGAAGGTTTTTTTTCTGGACAAAGAAAATAAATATATTCATGTTTGTGGTTAAATAGTTAAGTTAAATAGTTGATATGAACGTAAATAATTAAACCCTACCGATAGGTAAATGCTATGAGTTATATCGCCGTGATTTCCTTACCTAATACCAATTCATCACCATCATTATCAGCCCATTTCCGTCCACACACACACCTACAATACCTATTAGTGCCCTAAAAATACCGAATGTTATATCCCCTAGTTATTTTAATTAACACATTACAAACATGTAGCCGGAGCGCATTACCAGTGGTGCTCATTTACAGGCACTCAGTCACGTGCCGGATAAACAGGTAAGTAGGTGGATGGTAGGCAATGATCATTTCGTAGGTGAAGATGGTGGATCCCAAACAGTAGAGCAGGCTTGTATTGACGCAAGCTGTACTGGTCCTACGAATACTGCTATTTTTTCTGTAGAATGACTTCACAGGGGTCGGTGAAGGAGAGTACGAGTACCACATCTTAACCTCAAGTGTATAGTGGGTAGACAACTAGTATCAAGGACAATGAGGTGCGAACCTTGGCTGAGATCACGCATCACCTCACAATACTGTAGCCTGCTGTTAGTGGCAATAGCCCAATCGCTAAGGCGTCGGATTGCGATCGAGCGGTCTTGAGTTCGATTCCCATCCAATGCACTATAGACGTGAACCCACTCCAGACACGAGCATATTTAGCTTAGTTGAAGGGGTTAACAATACTAAGCAGTAGCAGCTAGTAAGCTTTAAAATAATGATGCGGCTAAGAATTACGAATTTGAATCATTTCACCTAAGAATTCATTTTGTTTGATAGAGCAAAGCCAGTTCCAAATGTATAGAGCTGAACTCTATCACTATCTGCTTTTATATCTGAACAAAGACTCAACAGAGTCACACTGTTGATTAAAATGATGATAATAAAACAAAACGAACGAAGGAGTGTTTTAATGTGATTAGAACATAGCATAGAGGATATAATCGTAAACAGTGAGTACCGTCCTCCGTCCTCCGTCCTCCGTCCACCGTCCACACGTCGCGTAGGAGTGAAGTGCTCATATCGGTGCACAAAGCTACCGACTACAATAAACTACACGAACGTGTATAAATTACTTGTACCACAGTACTAACATGAGGTAATAGATCACTCGCCTAGCTATCGTAGCTTTATTTTTATAAGTACAGTACGGTGTCGTTGCAAAAGTGCCTCTATGTGTTCTGTTTGTATGTACTGTAATGATATACTGTAATCGATAAATATCAATTTGGTAAAATGTTTCTGTATACCGTATTTGTTTTATCAATGGTTATTTCATAGAATGTCTATATGAATTACTGTACTATATGAATAATTAACAAGAGAAAGAGTTTTAATACAGTAGAAAGTACAATTAACGGGAGATAGAATACTTGCGCTAAATTGCAATTGAAAAGAACAATAATTCAGCAAAATCGGCGGCTTCATCGCTAAACACTGCTAAGTAAGCATCGATCTCTTCCAGCCACAGGCAGCTTTGAACTGATTAAAGACACTTTAATAAATAATAGTTTACATAAACTAAAAAAAATACGCTTTTATAGAAAATCCAACTAAAAAATAGAAAATAAATTTTAATAAATTTGAATTAAAAATAGTGTAAGAAAAAATGATTTTATTGTAAAAAAAGCGTGCGGTGCATGGTATCAATAGTTCCAAATATTTTATGAACAGATATGACTAGAAGGGTTATTTTGATAATATCCTGAAAAGCACCTCACGCTTTTTTTACAATAAAATCATTTTTTCTTACACTATTTTTAATTCAAATTTATTAAAATTTATTTTCTATATTTTAGTTGGATTTTCTATAAAAGCGTATTTTTTTAGTTTTTATAAACTATTATTTATTTTTCGATTTTTTTAAAAAAATCCTAGTAAGTATAACGGGTCAAAATGTTTAAAATATTGAATGGTCATCGGTCCTTAATAAGTATGCCAAATTTCGAGTTAATCCGACGTTTTGAAGGGGGTTAAAATCATGTTCAAAGATTCCGTTACATACTAACATACAAACATACATACGTTTCAGACGTATGTATGTTTGTATGTTAGTAGCTAATAAAAGCGTATTAAAAAGTAAACATAGATTTCTTCTTTCTTTTTCTTTCAAGATCTAATTGTGTTCGAACCTAATTACCGACTTGAAAACTTGATGAAAACCGCATTAAAATCAATTGCGTAGTTTAAAAGATCTAAGTGTATAGAGATAGGGGCAGACGGCGGTAACGGTACGGACACACCGCAGCGTCCTGCGTGCGCGATCTAGGCGGCGATCAGATAGCGCAGTAGTATTTGTACCGACTGGTTCACACCAAACGCGATCAGTAAACAAATGAAAAGTACTGAGATCGCGCCCGCAGATCGCAGGATGCCGCGGTGTTGCCGTACCTTACGACTTTTTAACCGACTTCAAATAAGGAGGTGGTTTCTCAATTCGACCGTATATATATATACATATATATATATATATATTTTTAATGTTTGTTCGCGGATAACTTCGTCGTTTATGAACCGATTTTGATTATTCTTTTTTTGTTCGAAAGGAGATATCCCAAGTGTGGTACCATGGTAATTTTATCGAGGTCTAATAAGTATCTCCAGAGATGTTGAGAAAACACCTCAAAATTGGTACTGAAAATTAATAGCGCGGCATTGAAGTCGGTTCTTTTTTAGTTTTTAAACGATATTATTTTGTTACCGACTTCTGTAAATCCATCTGGTAGAATTCATGAATGGTATAATGAGTCACGTGTCTAGGCAGTTTTGATTCACAACATAAATTCTATTACATTTCGTCATTCATAATAAGTATTGTTTTATTATAGACTAGCTGAATCTGCAAACGTTGTTTTGCTAAAACCCAAATATCTTACGGAACTCTATTTTTTTCCAAAATAAAATTTAGCCTATGTTACTCGTGGATACTGTGGCTTTCGAATGGTGAAAGAATTTCTAAAAACGGTCCAGTAGTTTTTTAGCCTATTCATTACAACCAAACAAACAAAGTTTTCCTCTTTATAATATTATTAGTATAGATACCAGAGCTACAAACACACCTACAGAGTCGACTAGAGGAAGTTAGCGGAGTTATTTGACGTACATTGTGCGACAATAATGATGATACACTGGGAATCATCACATCACATAGGTATTTACTGAAGTTAGGTACCTAACCTTTAGAATAGCTTCAACTGCTTTTAGTTAATCACATGTATTATGTTTGAAGCAATACATACTAACTTGGAAGTGTATCAAATAAAAATAAATTAAAAGTAAAAAATATTATTGTACAATAATTTAAAACCACCCCGACTGATTCAAGGAGATGTCTCAGCATTAGGTCAAGCTTACCATATTTTTGCATTGAGGTACACGTTATATTTTTGGAATATCATTGAAGTAACAGAATTCTGAATTTTCATATAATACATATGATTTAACTACCGTTATTAATACAGTCCGGCAAGTATAACTTGGCGCGGCTGTGCGCCACTGTGCTTTTACTTTGTAATTTGATAACAGTTTCTCTTAAATCACTTTTAATTACTTTTGGCATTATTGAACTATTTTAATGTAGCAGATTTATCAACAATAATGTCGCGGTAATCTCTAAATTAATAATATAATTAATTAATCTCTCGGAATTAGTTCCAAAAACCACCACCGCCAAGTTATACTTGTCGGACTGTATTTCTGTGGATTTGACCACAGAGAATATAAATACTACGTCACAGAACACGGATATGATTTGACTAATAAACGCTAAACAGACGGCAGCAGTGTGACAGGTAAGTAGTGCGCAGAAGTGACATTTAGATTTTTTTGACGTCCGCGGTCAAAGGACTACGAGTTTACGAAAGTTGCTATCGTAGTTTTTTTTACCAAAAAAGAGCTGATAATATTTAAACGGCTGAACGGATTTTCTTGAAACAAAGCTAAGAACACTCTCGACGAAGACATCTATCAAACAAAACAAACTAAATCGAAATCTGTTCATCCGTTTGGGCGCTATGATGCCACAGACAAACACACATACACAGATACACATATACACAGATACACACGTCCAACTTATAAGACCCCTTCTTTTTGCGTCGGGAGTTAGCAAGCTTTTCTCTGGGACAATGAACTAAAAAGTTTATATATATACTTTCATAGCACAGTGTGACCTAAACCCGCACTTTAAGCTCGCACTCGTCACAGGGCTATCGTCCGTGCTAGTCGCTTACGTATTTATTCCAAAAGTACCCTCAATATAAATTAAAAATGCCTAAGTGTGAATTGTGTGACAAAGTAATTACAAGAAAGTGTCCTGGTCTAGAGTGTATTAACTGTGCAAAAGTGGTGCATGATACCCCGGCCTGTACCGGTCTCACCACCAAGCAGCTGACAGCACTCCGCCAGAGCGAAAGTTTAACCTGGACCTGCAGCGTATGTAAAACCATATCACCTTCGAGTAAATCTTTTATTGTTCCTGATGAAGAGGAAGAAGATGTTCAAAGTAATCATTCTGCTGATCTAAGACATTTATTTGAAGATATGACCAAAGAAGTTAAATCTTCTTTTAAACTTGAAATTGAGTCCTTAACAAAGTGTTTGATGGGTTTCGGACAGAAAGTTGATGACCTATATAATATGATGGAACGTTATGAGACTAGATTGAGCGAGCTGGAAGATAAGAATAAACAATTAACAAAGAAAAATTATGATTTAGAAGCAAAAGTAACAAATATAGAAAATAATTTTAGAGATGTGGAACAAAGTTACTTGGATAACAAAATAGAAATTGTGGGTATTCCGATAACCGAAAACGAAAACGTACGAGCTATTACTACGAAAGTTGCAAATAAACTGAATATAGAAGAAAACCAAATAATTAATGTAAAACGTGTGACTTGCAAAAATGAAACGGTTCCTCCTCTGCAAGTGGAGTTATCGAACGCCTGTCACACCACGAGTTGGATCAAGGCATCTAAGGCTGCGAACCTCGTCGTCGACCAAGTACTAGCTAGATCTCCACCAGATGCACAGAAAACAAAAGTCTTCGCTCGGCGGGCTTTAACTAAAGCGAATAAAACTCTTCTTTGGTTAGCTAACCAGAAACTGCGCCCTGCATACAAATACATATGGGTTCAATCCGGTAAAATCCTAGCTAGAAAAGGTGACAACGATAAACCTGTTGTTATTCGAAGTGACATTTTAAACAACATGACATCATAAACGAATATTATATTATTATATTATTATTATTATATTATTATAAGTAACAAATTATCAAGTAACAACGATGTAATAAAAAATACATATGTAGTAATCATTTTCTTGTAATAGATCTTAGTTTATTATATTTCAAGTAAATAGTATTTAAATTTAAAATTAATAGTTTAATCATATTTAATTCATATATATATATACTACCTACTACTATATATATACATATAATGTTTTAGTTTACATACTACACAAAAATTGTCACTAATAAAACACTGCATATCTCTATAAAAATGTTTATAATACTTATATATTGTACATATTTTAAATGTTAAATGAAGTACCTGGCATTTTTAGCTATAATTATTGTTTAAACATGTGTGTCGAGTGTGAGTGCTAAGACAAACCTATTGGTTTTTTAGCACAATATCAAAATGAACTTGTAGTTATTGTGCGTGATTGAATAAATTAAAAAAAAAAAGCACGTTTTTCCGTGACTTAAATAGTCGATTATTGCACGGTGTGAAGTTAGCACCCGAGCGCAGCGAGGGTTCTAAACGCCTCGACTCGTTCGACTATTTTACGGAAAAGCGTAGCAAGCGTAAAGTGCGGGCTTATGTCACACTGCTATCTATAAAATAATATGCGATTCTCGTGACTTAAGTTGTCTATTATTGCACGGTATAGCATCCTATAGACTACTAAAGTCACATGTATACTAATAAATACTTGCAAGAATTTATTTTTAACTTTTTAGTTCATTGTCACAGTTAAAAGCTTATTTTTAAAAATATTTTTTACTTATAATTTATTTTTAACGTTTTAGTAGGTATAGGTATACCTAAGTATTTTAGAGTAGGCATAATGTTTTAATATATTCTACAGATATTATGATGTGATTATGGGTAAAGTGCTCTTCAAGACGGATCAATTGAGATTACATTCGTTACGAGGTTAGAGTTACGTTAGTTGACCACAGAGATGCCGTGGCCAGCTTCCAGCTTCATCATCAGACCCTGGATATTATCTAGATGTAAAGTGCTCCACAAGACGAATCAATCGAGCCCAAACTCGGTGGGGTTATGTTGTTTTCTCGCAGAGATGCCGTGCCCACCTTCTAACTTCGTCATCACACGCTGAATATGATCTAGGTCTAAAGTGCTTTTCAAGTCGAATCAATCGAGCCCTATTTCGATGGGTATATCTTGTTTAGTTCAGAAGTTCCTATGGCCACCTTTCGTCTCCATCACCAGACCAGCTCTTTAGTACCATATCATTGTATTGTAACCAAAGATACATAAGTTCACTATATTTGAGTTCAATCGAACATCGGGAAGTGGGTCTTATTTAACTTCCAAGATTCCGTCCGAACATACATACATCTTCTCATACTATAAGAATCTTTGTCCTGACATACTGACTGACTCACTGACAGACAACGCACAGCCTAAACCGCTGGTCGTAGAGACTTGAAATTTGGAGGGTATATTTGTCTTAGTACGTAGGGGTGTTCTAAGAAAGGATTTTCCAAAATTCACCCCTTAAGGGGATGAAATGGGGGTTCAAAGTTTGTATGGAGAAACAAGATTAGATAGTCTTTTCTATCCGAAACTTCACACAAGTGCTTCAGTAATAAAATAAGTAAATACGTGTTTCTGGTTTTTTTGAAAATTCACCCCTAAGAGGGTGAAATGGGGTAACAAAGTGTGAAAATCAATATTGTTTAGGATTGCTCTGAAATTTGGCATGCAGATAGTTATTACGACGTTAGTTCCCTCTGAGAAAGGATTTTCCAAAATTCACCCCTGAAGGGGATGAAACGGGGGTTCAAAGTTTGTATGGAGAAACAATTTCTTTTTTTTTAATACTTTATAGGCTAGCGTTTGACCACTATATCTCACCTGTTGGTAAGTGATGATGCGGTCGAAGATGGTAAGCACGCTAGGCCTAGAATGGGAACTGGCTCTCAAGGATGGCTGCCGGAACACATTAGATGTTTGGTGACAGATTTTCTAACTTGAGGGTGGTAGCTGGCCAGGCGGACACTAGATAGTGTCCTACCACCATGCGGGGGTTGTTGGTTTCTTAACGATGTTTTCCTTCACCGGAGGGCCACTGAAAAGCGCACATAAATTTTTCTATAGAAAAATTCATTGGTGCACGGTGGTTTGAACTCGGTACCACGGCATCAAAGGCGACCGTTCTCCCGATTACGCCACCGGGCCCTCGATTAGATAGCCTTTTATATTCGAAATTTAACACAAGTACTTAAGTTTACTTACTTAACGTAATACGTGTTTCAGGCTTTTTATAAATTCCTTTTTTTTCTTTAGATAATGTTCACAACGATTTATTTTTTATAGTTGCAACGCTGTTGCTGCAAAGCATAAACTGGTTATCATCAATACAATATCCAATCTAGACTAGAATAAGGTGTTATAATGAAATATTTATTATCATGCATCGATTTAAAAAGATAATGATAAAGAAACGATATAAAAAACCTTTATATATATATATATATATTGATGTTATTATATATTATTTAGGACAACCAAACGCTCGCGTGGTGGTGATCAATGGTAGCAAACCACAGTATCAGTTATAGGCAAACGTCCTCGCTTACCATCAGACGAGTGTCTTGTGTGCCACACATCAATGTACCCACCTACTCACCTACATCAATGTGTAGCACGCAAACTGCCAAATTGACTTCATCAACTGTACAGTATGTTATGTATCCTTGAACTTGCTCACATAGTTGCATTACTTCCTGCGTGATTACACAAATAGACGATACTCGTGTTGTGTGTTCTTACTTCGGACGACTGCTTCAGTTTTTCTTATAATTATTATATTGAGACTTTTTGTGGCGCAGCCTTCTCGAGTTTTTGCTATGTTAGCTCTATCGCGGAACTCCTCTGGTTTGACTACTTCCTATCGATTGCACACCGAACTTTATTAAAATACGGATTGTATAACGGGCTTTTGCTTTAATGTTGAAAGAGGACATATTTTCGGTATCTTTTTATGGGTTTGAATCATATTATACAGGTGTAACACTAAAACCTGACAAATAAAATCATATAAATTAAATTGATTGCACTCAGAGGAATGTATGAACTTTGAGCTCGCATATGAGGTCATTATTGAAGAAGGTAGGTTCATTACTCAATTTCAAAAGGTGCTAACGGGGCGCTATCGCTGAGGCTCCGCTGTCCGTCCGTCCGTCCGTCCGTCGGTCTGTCACAGGGCTGTATCTTCTGAACCGTTATAAGTGAGACTTGAGAATATCAAAGAATATATCCGCTATACGAATAAATAATAAAAATAAATTTGATTAAAAAATGTAACACGTTTTTTTAATATCATAAAAACTAGCGTTTAACCACTATTAAGTAAATCAAAAATAAATAAATATGGTGTAATATGGTCGTAGATGGTGAACACGTTAGGCCTAGAATACTCTCACTCTAAAGGGCCGGTGTGCTGCCGCAACATATTTTACATGTTATGGTGGCAGATTTTCTCCTTGATGGTAGTAAGCTACTTTTTGGTAGCAAGTCAGGCGGGACATCGAAATAATATCCTCCTACCACTTATGGATGAACACTCGTGCTAGGTTTTCAACCGGCGACATCTTGCTCCGAAGTCAAGCCATGTGCCATGCATCCTTCATACAACGGAGCCTCGGGGTTTATTTTTGGCATTTTTTGCTCGATCTTATTAAATTTGTACCGCGGTGGTCCGGTACCCTGCGTGTGAGTCCGACTCGTACTTGGCCGGTTTTTTTTAATTTATGTTACTACAGAATTTGATATACGTATAAATAGTTTTGAAAGCTTTGTATCTGACCCTCTTATTAGTAAATGTCATAAGTAGTGACAATGATCAATTAAGGACTGTCCCCATGCGGGATTTGTGACACCCGACGTTGACTGTTAAATATTATACAACACTTTAGACGAAGGATGTTAACACAAGTGTAGGTCTGTGAACAAAATATGTGGCAATAATTTTGTGACTACAAAATAATACAACTACAAACCCAATTGTGGACGAATAGTGCCAAGGAATTTGAAATGATAGTATTGTTTAGAACGATTATTAAGTATTTAAAATTTTATTATAACAATAAAATATAATTTGATAGTTCAGTCGTTTTTGTTTCAAAGGGTACCCTTCCCAGGTTGTCCCATTTAAATTTTAACGAAATCGGCTGAGCCGTTTTTAATATATCAACATTTGTATTACGATGCATTTATTTATCTCGACGACATACTACTAACTACTGGCACAGATTATATAATAGTTACTGCGTCTACTGGCTACTTTGAATAGCGCGACGTTTGAACACGTTTGAAGTCGGTTCTTTTAGTTTTTTAAACGATCTTGAATTATTTAGAAACATTAAATAGGTAACCATTATTTAATAATTTGGGTTACTGAAACCTTAATAAAACTGTGTGCTAAATTATGTGGACCTTCCATTTCGGATTAGTGGCCTTTCTTTACAATTATCTATTACAATATTTAATTGGCAGATAACGTGTAATGCAAGATAAATTCTTAACCGCATTCGAACTGACTACTGGTAGGTGCGTATGTATGTGATAACCTATCCGAGCGCTGTGTACAAAAACTTCATTTATATGATAAGTTTATATAATTTTTCGTTCGAGAGTAGTCTAGTAATATCCATTTATTTGAGAAGCCAGTTCCACCAGTAGCTAGATCAGGTAATAAACAATATTTTAATTAGATTAGCTAATTGCGAAGATAGCGAGTAGATCCAATCTAAAAAGTTTTTTGTATTTTTTGCTAGGTGCCGATTACAAAATACTGTTGGATAAAAAACGTGTAAATGAATACAATATTTTATTTAGCTCAGTTAATTATTAGTTAGGTATTATTAGTTATTACCGACTGGATACAGTCGTGCGTCAGTAAATGTACATATTATATTATAGTTGTACACTTACACGAATTGACTGTTTTAAACAATATACTAACAAAAAAATCATACACATAATCAAACGATAAATAAATAAAATACAATAAACTTACATAAAAATCCCAATTATTGAAACAACACAAGCACTAATAAGCACAGAAGTACACAATTCGCATCAATTAGCGTCTCTGTTATTTTCCCACGAAACTATATTTTTTTAGAGATTCTATAAATTATTTGTGTGTATGTAATATTTTCGCGCGTAATTCACGAGCTCGCTACGTAGTTACCGGCTCCGCCGACAACCGCTCGTCGATCGGACTCCAAGCACACTGCTGAGCTAACACTTGTTGACTGACCCTTCTCTAATCTATACCTACCATGTATTCAATACTAGATGCTACTAGCTGCCACCTACTTGTTGTAAATAGAGCTTTAAGCTGCTGTTGTGTGACTCACTAAGTCACTACTTCAGTTGTGCCTCGCGGCTTTGTCTGCGTTAAGATGCTAATGATGCGGAAGCAATCACAGAACATCAAATACCTATAAGGAAGCGATGGTCTGCGTCTAGGTAAACTTCACCAAACTCTCATCCCTTCAGGTTCTAGTAGTGTCTGTATTAAGGGTTCTAACAAGATCAAAAAATATATTAAGTATAATAACATTATTAGGAAAACTACTTATAAATTAAAAAAATATAATCAAATTAAACAGGATAATTTAAAGGCTTGTAAAAAAAACATAGATTTAAGTCATGAATTACAAAATTGCATAGAGTTGCTTGAAAGGTGTAACAGTGATCTATTAGAATTTAAGAAGAAGGCTGATTCACTCAAACAAGAACTGCTTACCTCAAAAGATGTAATTGGGGCTCCCATCGCTAACTTGCAGAGTGAATGCTACCAAGGTCATAACAGTCTACCAAGTACAGTAAATACTGCGAGTTTACATCTACAGACTGACTTGGTTAGGCAGGAGGTAGCGTTATCATTGCAGTGCACTGGGGCCTCTGGGGTGGACTCGGGCAGTCCTTTACAACTGCCGGAGCCTGCTAGAGAGACCATTGTGTACAGCGATGAGATTGGCATAGGTATGGGTAGCTTATTAAGAACAAGATTAAGCCAAAATGTACATAATAATTGCTGTCCTAATTTACCAATAAAAGATCTATGTACGAAAATTAGCAGCCACCAGTATCATAAAAATTGTACAATTATAGTGCAGCTAGGCAACAGCACAAATGTAAAAAAAACTGATATTAATAACCTAATTGAACTTTTATCAGACATTGCCAGCAAAGGTATCAGTAAAATAATAGTGTGCTCATTTCCATACTTAAAACACAGGAGTAGTACTGTCAATATCAATAATCATATACATAAATTAAATTTGACATTATATAATCAGACATGTCGCCTGAGCGACTTTTTGTATTTCGAATGTAATACATTTATGAGTAAGCTTTTATTGACAAAGGATACTTTGTATCTCAAAAAGACTGACATCTCGACCATTGCTAAGTTATTAGCATTCAATATATATGATCCAGTTTTACATGTTGTAGCGGATCACACAGACAAGCTCCAATGTAGTGGTGTTACTATGCGGGGTAATTGTAGTGTAGTTGACAAAGTTAGTTTAAACTAACGCTTAGGACAATGGGGAGGCCAGACTTAATCAACATTTTCCATCAAAATATACAAGGCCTCTCCAGCAAAGCCTTAGAATTAGAATTATTTCTCGACTTTTATAAAGTTGATATAATGTGTATTACTGAACACTGGTTTGTGAAAGGTACTTTGTTACCAATAATCAGAAATTATACAATTGCAAGCACATTTATTAGACAGAAGGCAATTCGCGGTGGCTCACTTATATATGTATCTGAAAATTGTCATTTTAAGGAGCGTAAAGACATTGTAGCTTTGTCTGTTGAACGATGTATTGAATTATCTTGTATAGAGCTGGGGCAACATATAGTCATCTGTGTATACAGACCTCCATCGGCTGATTATAAAATGTTTGAGACAATTATGGAAGAAGTCATGATGAAAGTCTTCAACACCCCGAAATCTTTGATAGTTTGCGGTGACTTTAATGTTAATTTAATTGAGCAGTCACCGCTCAGTGATAAGCTAAAAATTTTATTTCTTAGCTTCAATTTAAAGCATCTTTTTAACCAGCCGACTAGAATCACTAGCTCATCAGCAACCTGCTTGGACAATGTGTTTTGCAACTGTGAACCTGAGAAAATTGCAATCTTTGATAAACTTGGCTCCGACCATCTGGGACAGAGTGCCACATTTTCATGTAAAACATCCACCAAAGGTCAAGAATACACATACAGGCCCATTACAACCAATCGGGTTGAACAGTTTGTGGATATCATTGACAAGCAACTAATGAACCTAATATTTTCTGAGGATCCCGATGACCTATGCAGCACTTTATCTCAAATATTGAGTGCAGAGTTCAATAATATTTTTAAATTTAAAACTATTACAAGAGCTGGGAAAATTCGGTTCGATGACTGGGCTACTCCTGGTATTTACAAAAGTAGAAATAATTTGTACAACTTATACTCACAAAAACAAATTAATTTACACAATACTAAATTCATAAATCACTTAAAACTATATTCCAAAACTTTTAAAGTGGTTTGTCAGACAGCAAAATCTTTGCATTTTAGTAGAAAAATTAAGCATGCTGATGATAAAATAAAAACAACATGGAAAATCATCAATACTGAAACTGGAAAAATAAAACAAAGAGACAGTAAGATCATCTTAAAAATTAACAATAAATTAATCATGGATAGTAATGAGGTTGCCAATACATTTGATGAGTTCTTCTCTCAAGTACCCATTACTACCACTCAGTCCATAAATTCTAGTCCCGCTGATGCTTATTCTATATTATCAAAGTGTGTAAATAAATGTGATACCTTGTTCCAGTTCAAACACGTAACTGCAGACTCAATTGTGAAAACATTTAAAATGCTCAAACAAAAGAAAACCGAGGACCTGTGGGGAATGTCAACCACAGTTCTCAGTTACATTATTACTGTTATTAGCCCATACTTAGCTTTTATTTTTAACAGATGCGTTGATCAAGGTGTCTTCCCGGATTTGATGAAAAAAAGTAAATTGATTCCTTTATTCAAATCAGTAAACAAAAATGATCCATCTAACTATAGACCAATCTCTATACTACCGGCATTGAGTAAAATTTTTGAAAAAGTAATATTAGACCAGCTTTTAACACATTTTAACATGAATGATCTTTTAAATAGCAAACAATTTGGATTTACTAAAGGGCGTTCTACTACTGATGCAGGAATAGGTCTTCTTAAACATATATTTGATGCATGGGAGAAAGCACAAGATGCTATTGGCGTGTTCTGTGACCTATCAAAAGCATTTGATTGTGTCTGTCATGTAACACTTATTTACAAATTAAAATACTACGGTGTTGAAGGTAAGGCACTTGATCTGGTATCATCATACCTCTGTAACAGAACACAGATGGTTGAAGTCAATGGCGTCAGGTCATCTGGATCCCTCATAAAAATGGGAGTCCCGCAGGGATCGATCCTAGGACCTTTTTTATTTCTAGTTTATATCAATGATTTACCGTCATTCGTACAGAACCTATGTGATATTGTTTTGTTCGCAGATGATACTTCCTTGATATTCAAAATAGATAGGACTACACCTAACTTTGACGATGTAAACAAATCAATAACACAGGTTCTGAATTGGTTTACAACCAATAACTTATTGTTAAACGCAAAAAAAACTAAATGTATTAATTTCTCTCTACCAAATGTAAAAAAGGGTATCCTAAATAGAAGTATATTAATAAATGATGAACCATTAGAACTTGTTGAATCCACAACATTCTTGGGCATCACCCTGGATTCAAAGCTTCAATGGGGTTCTCAAATATCGGTTCTAGCAGGTAGGTTAAGCTCCGCTGCATACGCAGTACGTAAAATTAGATTTTTAACGGACGAAGCCACTGCAAGATTGGTCTATTTCAGCTACTTCCACAGTATAATGTCTTATGGCATTTTATTGTGGGGGAAAGCCGCTGAAATCCAATCAATATTTGTTTTGCAGAAACGAGCTATTCGCTCTATATATAGTATGAGGTCGCGAGATTCACTTCGTGAAAAATTTAAGGAAATTAAAATTCTAACAGTGGCATGTCAATACATTTATGAAAATATTTTGTTCATACGCAAGAATATAAATGATTATAAGAAAAGGTCTGATGTACATAATTTTAATACAAGACATAAAAATAGATTAATTATACCTAATTTCAGACTGCAGAAAGTTAGTGGTTCATTCATGGGGAACTGTGTACGCTTTTACAATAAGCTACCTAAAGATATTGATCAATTGCCTATGAGCAAATTTAAAATCTATGTAAAATCCAATTTGATGAAAAAATCATACTATACAATAGGTGACTATATGGATGACAAAAATGCATGGCCTGAATGCCCCAAGTTCCAAGAACAAATATAAATTGTATTATAATTAATAATATATTGTTAAAATATTAAAGCTGACATGTACAATTAATTTAAAAAAAAAAGATAAAATGACAAGACAAGCCCCATAGAGTTTCTTGGTGTTTCTTCTCTGATGGGAGTATTTCCGAAACACCGGTAGATTCAACAGCCATTCAGTTTTCCCCTTTTGTCCGCAGATTTTCTTTCTAGGCTTGCCATTTTTATTTTTATTTAAACAATATTATGCAGCTGACAGACGGACTATCAGTTCCATTTGGATCATGATATGTACTGTGATCGGTATGCGTTTCTCTATGTTGTGTTTCACTATTTCACTTTTTTATTTTTTTTATATAAAAATTGTCTGAAGTACTGAAACACACACTTACATGTATGGTTGGTTTTAACCAACTTTAATTTTTTTAAATATTCTGACGTAAACGATTGGATGACAGCTGAATGGTTCATTACTTTTTTTTTCTAATTCAAAGCGTTAAATTCTGCTTTTGCTATGTTTACTTGATAATTGGTTATGATTTATTTTATGATTTATGATTTTGACGTGTATATGTGCGTATATTTATACTGCCTACATACTGAATAAATGCTTTGATTCTTTGATTCTTTGATTCTTTAGTTCAGTAATTCGGCTTTATGCAATTGTTTATGCTGTGATATATATAGATATATAGTGAGTGCATTTTTAAAGTACGTACCATTATTGTTTCTTGCATTATAATTGGAACAGTCTGGTTTTCTAGCTCTAGCAGAGCAGAGAAACAGAATGATACTATATATATAATGATAATAATTGCTTGACATTGCATCGTTTGTAAATCGGTCTCTCATTGCTCCGTATCTCTAATACAACTTAAGAGTTTTCTTCTCGAATGTTACCTAGTTAACAATATTTCGGAAACTGACTTGTTATTTTATATCCATAGTTTGCAGACCTAAACAAATATTTTAGGACCAAGGACAAACCTTATGATTCTCTCTATGTATTTTCCTCTCTCTATCGACCACAAAATATTATTTGGTTGGAATATGTGAACATAATGTTGTAAGGGTGTTGTGTAGGTACTAGGTAGTGTTGTTCGCATTCATCCAAGGTTGCGCGTTCAGGACTCAGCCGCCATGATGGGTTTTTATTACAATATTGGTATATTACCTGTTTCTTTCGCAGTCTCAAGTTCAAATCCTGGCCAGAACAAATTTAATATAATAATCTTAACAGAATATTTCAGAATTTTATTGGTCTCGTTCAAAAAACTTTATTAAATTAACGTGTAGGTAAACAAAAGTGTATCCATTAATTCGTTAGTATTTATTTTGATTTATCATATAGGTACATCAGTTCATACATCTATGAACTGATGTTTTTCGGTCATGTTTTGCAGGTCATGAAATGTTAGCGGGATATGATTATCCAATGTGTGCTCGCTAATTACCACCAATTAGGTGACCTGGACCGCTTTAGCCAAATTAATTAGCATATATATCCAATACGTATACTAACTACAATATGATGATAAACACCTCAGATTTTAATAATTACCTTAAGTGATATTGTGATACCTATGGGGCTTATCACGCTTAACGCATACATTTTATCTACCCTGACATTTCAAGACTGTGGTCATGAGAACACTAAACAACATTATTTTGTTATTATTTAGAGCCTGAACTGTCCCACTCCCACTGCAGGGTACAGGCCTTCCTCCCCTTCTTCCACGTCTCGCCATTTTGGGCTACATAAACATAGGTAAATATAATTTGTGTTTTTAATGCAAAAATACCCTATAATATTTCGCGATTTAAACACATTGTCATAAGTGAAAGTGTTGGTAAGTACCTGATTACAAACAACTAGTGTAATAATCTGTGCACCGTCTTAATCGACTAAGCAACGAACAAACAGGGTATACAGCTGACAGTAAAATTACAGGAAGTAATTTTAATGTACGATGTAGATTTACAGGACAAGGCAAACGCTCACCTGATGGGAAAGCAATCTTCTAATACTATAAGAATCTTTGTCCTACATACTGACTGACTGACTGACAGACAACGCACAGCCTAAACCGCTGGTCGTAGAGACTTGAAATTTGGAGGGTATATTTGTCTTAGTACGTAGGGGTGTACTAAGAAAGGATTTTCCAAAATTCACCCCTTAAAGGGATGAAATGGGGGTTCAAAGTTTGTATGGAGAAACAAGATTAGATAGTCTTTTCTATCCAAAACTTCACACAAGTGCTTCAGTAACAAAATAAGTAAATACGTATTTCTGTTTTTTTTTTGAAAATTCACCCCTAAGACGGTGAAATGGGGTAACAAAGTGTGAAAATCAATATTGTTTCGGATTGCGCAGAAATTTTACATGCAGATAGTTATTACGACGTAAGAGCCCTCTGAGAAAGGATTTTCCAAAATTCACTCCTGAAGGGGATGAAACAGGGGTTGGCTAATTCTTATTTGATGTATTTATTGATAGAATCGTTTTTACAAAAGAAAAGTTTTAAGTGAACAAAAGAAGTTTATAACGCGGGCGAAGCCGCGAGGCACTTCTAGTTCAATATATTAATTCAATAATAAAAAAAATAACAGATACCGTGGCACGCAAAACTCTGGCCAGAAAATTGCGGGTCACCGCATATTGCCCGTTATTTTATACATATTGACATTTTAGATCTCGTATGCCTTGTAATTTCACTAGAAAATTTGTCCTTCAAATATATATTTTTTGGTAGTCCCTTGTTTCATATAACAACTTTTAACATAACTTTACTTAGACTAACAACGTTTCAAAATTAAAAATAGAATTTTGATTATAAAAAATGGTATCAGGGTTTTGCTCTCTCCGGTGTGACTGTAGAATGACTTGTGGTTTGTGGTGTTATATATGGCCCAGCGGTAATCGTACGGGAAGTACGGGAAAATAAGGGCTGTGTTATTTTGAGGGTCTAGTGGAGAGGTGGGAGAATGGTCGGCTTTGACGCCAGGGGTATCGAGTTCAATCTCCGCCGCACCAATGGATTTTTCTATCGAAACATTTATGTGCGCTTTTCACAGTGGCACTCCGGTGAAGGAAAACATCGTTAAGAAAACCTAAACACCCGCATGATGGTAGGACACTATCTATTATAGTATCCGCCTGGCCAGCTACCACCCTCAAGTTAGAAAATCTGTTGTCAAACATCTAATGTGTTCCGGCAGCTATCCTTGATAGGCTGTTCCCATTCTACCATCCTCCACCATCGCATCATCGACGTGCTACCATCCTCGATCGCATCATCACTTACCAACAGGTGAGATAGTGATCAAACGCTATCCTACATGCTTTTTTTTTTCTTCTAGCAAGAGTTGCAAGAGCCTGCACTGATCATTAAGTCTCCCTGCAGTTCCGTACGTGTTCTACTCTCGTAGAAATAGAACAATAACATCCCAGGTCCTGATACAGTATCTTGTCTGTGCACCCATTCCCTGTGTCATTACCACACTGATAATGGGAATATTTTGGACAGAGATAAAATTATTTATTTATTTATGTTAGATAATTATACACATAAGTGCAAATGACCAACCTTAGACAATAAAAGCAATTTAATCAGTAAATAAGGCAAAGTGCCTTTATACGGGGGCGTGTGATACATACAATCTAGATGGTTCAAAACTATTACCTAATCTGTGCCTCAGGGTGCAATGTATTGAGTGAATGTGTTACATTCTCACAATCCAAAGCTTTGCGTACCGCAGTGTAATGGCTTACCGTCAAGCTAATCGCCATAACGTCCCACTTAAAAATAAAAAATCTTATTGGTTAGCGTTTGAATGAATGAATGAATGAATGAATGATTGAATGAATGAATGAATGATTTATTTATTTGTATCACAAACTTGTTATACACATAAACTTATGTACTAGTTTAATACATAGTATTATCTAGACTAGTTAGTCATTGATACCCAAACTAGGATAGCCTGTGTGATGGCGTATCAATGCCCCCCGCCAGACAAGAACAAGTATTAATAAATATATAATAAACATAGATGCTTACTCGTACATAATTTATCACTATTCATTAAAATCACATCAGATTTACAAGCGGTTACATCCAAGATACAATACAATTTGTATATATGGTTTAGAGATCTATTACTTATGGTGTATTCAATACAATAGTGTGAGTAATCAAATTATATCTCTATGAACGTATAAAACAAATAATACTTGAAGCTAATTCTATTTTATATAAAGTACACCCAAACTTTTTCACTTTCTTAAAACCTTAATCTTAATTTTATAACCTAGTTTTTCTGTAGCAAAGATACAATTATATGTGTACTTCACTTAAAAGTATGTATAATATGCATATATATGAATAATATGTATCTAATAATAAAACTTGCATGTAATAATTCCATAATAATTAATGGTTTATAATATAAGTAATTTAGTAATTTTTATTTATTAAACATAGCAAAAAAGAAGGAATATATGAATAATAATTACACTATAAAACTATATTTATCGCTGTTGTAACATGTATTTCTGATATTTGGTATTTGGACCATTAATTTATTTTAATTTATTTATGTATTGCTGAATGTAAAGTATGTATACGAACTATAATCATAGAATAATGAATAGTACAACTATAATATAAATAATATATTATATATACAAACAAAAATATTTACTTTTGTAATGTATACGACGTTAAAACAATCATAACATCTTCCAGACGATTATATATACAAGTAGTCGAAAATCTGTCGGATAAGTTCCTAATAGGGCTAACGGAAACCGATGAAACTGGCCCTAAGTGTTATATTTTAGCCATTTGCTTTCTGAAAATATTGGCATGTAAAATAATCATTTCTATATGATATCTGGCTTTAATATATATATAATATATATAATAGTCAATTAAAGAAAATTGTTGTTAAATTTTATTACTCGAAAGTTACTAGTGATTCTGTTTCAATATAATTTTTACTCATGAGCCATTTGCGTATTAGTGATTTACAGATATTTCTGCTAAAGCGATGAAAATGCAGAATTTTGTTAATATTATTATATAGACAGCCTCCGAGAAAGGCAGAATGTCTGCTTGCGAACACTGTACGGCATTTTGTAATTTCACAGACGTTTTTTTGAACTCGTTCTGGAGATTTAGGTGTCATATCGAACTTTATTATTTTGTGTTGATACAATAATACGTTTATGATATATAGTTGTCGAACTGTTAGTAACTGGATTTTTTGATAAAGATATTCAGTGGGAAAGCGAAACGGCTTGAACAGCATAACCTTCAGTACAGATCGTTGAGCTCTTTCCAAAGAAATTAAATGCGTTTTGCAGGCACCACCCCACACACTGACACAGTAACCGATGATCGACTGGCATAAGGCATAATAAATCATTTTGAGCAAATCGATTGACGCAACATTTCGCAGGTTTTTGAATATCCATACCAGTTTACGAACACGCGACACAGTAAAAGTGATATGAGGTATCCAAGATAACCTCTCATCTATTAGTACTCCAAGGTATCTAATGTTTTCGACCTGTTGCAGAAAAGTACAACCACAGTTAACGGAGAGTAAATCACAGGTGTGGGCCTGGATCTTCAAAGAGTTTGGAATGTTTTTTTTTAATATTCCAAAAGCTATAATTTTACTTTTGTCGAAATTTAGGGTTAATAGGTTTTTTTGGAGCCAGATGATAACATTTCTAAGTCCCTTTTCTGCGGTTTTTTGAGCTTGCTCCCAGGAATCACCTTCAAAAATCAGGGCGGTGTCATCGGCAAAAGTGAAAATTTTACCGTTATGCATGTTATAATTACATAGCTCATTAATAAATATCAGAAAGAGACTAGGTCCCAGGATACTGCCTTGAGGCACGCCAAACATGACTGGTACATCATCACTACTAATACCGTCAATGACGACTCGTTGCGTTCTTTTAGACAAGTAGTCACGGAAGAGTTGGAGGGGAATACCACGGATTCCGATATTTTCAAGCTTATTTAGAAGAGTGGGGATTGAAACAGTATCAAAGGCTTTGGCCATGTCTAAAAATACACCAATGCATTTCTGTTTACTGTCGAGGTTTTTCACAATATATTCAGATAATCCAGATACTGCATCTTCAGTCGATTTACCAGCCCTAAAACCAAATGACCACTATCTAGGCTGGTGGTAAGCAATGACGTGGTTGAAGATGGTGAACACGCTAGGCCTAGAATACTCTGACTCTCAAGGGTCGAGTGCTGCCGGAACACCGTAAGTTTATACCGACAGATTTTCTCTTTGATATTGGTAAGCTACTTTTTAGTAGCAAGTCAAGTGGAACATCGATATAATATGCTCCTACCAGCTGTGCAGGAACACCCGCGCTACTATTTGATCTGACGAACTCACGCTTAGAAGTGAAGCCATCTAACCTTGACGCCAACGGGGCTCTCATAAACACTCACTTTCTCTTATTCTGTCACCCAATATCATAAAAATGCGTATAGCAATCGAGCATACAAATGTGTGATCTTTTTAAACGGACAAAAATATTGACAAGTTACTTTAGTCATACAAAATAGAGAGTCCTTTTTCTGCGCTCGAGTCACGAAGAGCATACATGCTGAATGTAATAATATAATGATGTACGATTATACAGAATGGTTATATTGACAGGTTACAGAGGAGACGAATTTTTATAATCCTGTATTTGGTTCGCCGATTACCTCTAGGCTTTCCCTTCCTCGTTTAAGTTTAACTAATAATAAAAATAATGGATAGCAATATGGTAATATGGCTAATATGGCCAGACGTGGATCTGCTCGCGTCGGTGAACTGGTTATGATTCGGGGACCTCTTTGGGGAAACCGAGGGTTTTGTTTGTGCAATTGCGGACGAAGTTATCAAGACGAACAACTACCGGAAATATATTATGAAGGACGGTACGGTCGACATTATCGGGCATGCCGCCGTCCCGGAAAGTCACTCAGACATATTATTTCCGGTTGTTCTCATTTTGCTAACGGCGAGTACTTGCACAGACACAATCTCTTAGCCAGGATCATCCACCAGCAACTTGCTCTTCAATACGGCCTTGTGGAGTCCGAGGTACCTTACTATAAGTACGCACCTGCGCCAGTTCTTGAAAATGGTCGTGCTTTGCTCTATTGGGACCGATCTATTATCACGGACAGGACTATTGTCGCCAATAAGCCTGATATCGTGATAGATAGATAGAAAAGGACAAGCTTAGCAAGTACCTTGACTTGTCTTACGAGGTTACCGCCATGTGGGATGTTGACTCGACTATCATTGTCCCGATAGTTGCCTCGGCAAGCGGCCTAATAGCGAAGAGTCTCGACCAACATCTGAAGAGACTCTCGCTAGACGGCTGGATCAAGGGCCAGATACAGAAGGCGGTACTTCTTGACACGGCACGCATCGTCAGGAGGTTACTCTCTCTGCAGCCCTAACCACCGGTAGCTTGGGCCCTGCTCCGTTGCCGGCGGTACCCTAGGTTTATGTTAGGTTTATGTCAGCTTCTAGTAACTAATCAATTAGTGCAGCTTCTAGTAACTAATTAGTGCAGCTTCTAGTAACTAATTAGTGCAGCTTCTAGTAACTAATCAATTAGTCCAGCTTCTAGTAACTAATTAGTGTAGCTTCTAGTAACTAATTAGTGCAGCTTCTAGTAACTAATCAATTAGTCCAGCTTCTAGTAACTAATTAGTGCAGCTTCTAGTAATTAATCAATTAGTGCAGCTTCTAGTAACTAATTAGTGCAGCTTCTAGTAACTAATCAATTAGTGCAGCTTCTAGTAACTAATTAGTGCAGCTTCTAGTAACTAATCAATTAGTGCAGCGTCTAGTAACTAATCAATCAGCCATTGTGCCATTTTAGACAGTGCAATTACGACTCTGAATTTGACTTTACATCTCTTTTGATAAATATAATTTACTAGCGACCCGCCCCGGCTTCGCATGGGTAGAAAATATATGCCATAGGTTTGCATCAGCTTGTCGCGTCGAGTATGAACTAACGTCTTCAACAATCATCGTCATATTTCAACTTATTTACACAAACCCTTAAAGAATTATAGACATTAACCTTTCTTATTAATCACTCTGTCTATTGGTGAAAACCGCATGAAAATCCATTTAGTAGTTTTTGAGTTTATCGCGAACAGACAGACAGATAGTGCGACAGGAGACTTTGATTTATAATATGTAGTGATGATGTATACAATACGTATCCACTATGAGTTATAGATAGATTATTGATTCATCGATGCAGATTGATAGGATAATTCGTGGTGCACATTATATGAACCAGGTGAGTCAGGCCCTCCTCGCTGAAGCCAACCCGACTCTTTGTATGATACATAACAATTCTCCAGCCAAATAATTAGGGACACACAATATAAGTCTGCTATTTAAATTAGGCTATGTTCACACTGAGCGTAGTTTTGTTCACACGCGCGGCACACTCGCAATAGGTACTAAATTGTACATCACATGCGCGGTTGTTATGTTATTTTACGAGTACTATAGACCTTTTGGCCTCTTTCGACTCTACAGCTTTGGACTGGTGTAGGCCAATATTTTAAAGTTTCTTGTTTAAATATACATGTATAATGTATCTGCAAGTTAATTTGAAATATGATAAAATATTGCCTTGTGACATCATTTTTGGGCTTTGAAAATAACGTCTTTGTCAGTAGAATTATTACCGTAGAAGGGATGCCACTAAGCTGTGATACGCAGTCAGACTGAAGTGCTTCCGTATTTACTTCTGAAGCTAACTTATACAGAGCAGGCCGTACTTAGTCTTTAGGTCAGATTTTCTTTGAGAGCCTTCCAATTCAGCTTTTTGGTCTATGAAAAATCCAAGGAATTGTGTGTTAGCCTCCTTATCCGGCGGCTGTCACAGCAGAAGAGGGAAGAAGATACCGCGGTCATATAGCAGCCTCATCTTTTCGACCCTCCGTCTGTGTTGGAATCCCTCTCTCCGTCTGCAATACGATTTTTTAGACTTCTTGGTGCGTCCGAGGCAGATTAAATATCGTGGTGTGGATGCAGCCTAAACCTCTGCCATTTTATTTTAGTGAACTTTGCATGAGAACAATAGGTGGATGATTATGGAGCGATGTCCATTGCTCGCTTCCTTTATGATCATGGCGATGGATGCCATATTAGGTGCGCTATGGTGTTACCATTCGATGTATTGCGGTTTGTTATTTAATGGAGTATTCGGAGCTCGATTATGTTTTATAAGACTTCACGAACACCGAGGTATTTCCACGAGTACTAGCTACTAAATGGCCATGCCGAAAAAAGATTTACTCTGTAAATGGTCCTCATTTACACTGTAGGCGGTCGTAAGTTTTATTAAACCACTACCACCCTTAAAAGGCAACAAAATCGAAAAATAATTTAATTAGAATAGCCCTTAGATAGATAGAATAGCTTGATACTTTCACCTCAAAACTTTTTAGAAAATTTGGCTTGTCCAGACTATAAGCATATACCGTGTTCACACGAGTCGAATTTAGTTGTTGCACTGCCTAGCCTAGGGCTTTACTTCTCTTATTATGATTCCAAGTACTTTTGGTATCGATAAGTATTTTGGAACCGATACCGAGTAGGTCTCGGTTAAAATACCTACTCCTATCGTTACTCAATGGTGTGACTCGGAAGAACGTTTAGGCTGGCATTAGAGAGCGATAAGTACTCAAGTTTAAAATTAAGCTTTATGGTTGGTTAACCAAGCGCGATTTAATCAAAAGAAAAGTATCGAAGAAGTACTTATATTTACTCGTATCGTATCTACATCTCTAGGCAGTTGAACAATTCGATTCGCCTGACGCCTCATGAGAACTCGGTA
This sequence comes from Cabera pusaria, assembly GCA_954871355.1. Classification (NCBI taxonomy): domain Eukaryota; kingdom Metazoa; phylum Arthropoda; class Insecta; order Lepidoptera; family Geometridae; genus Cabera; species Cabera pusaria. Next base: position 288,641 of record OX940905.1, read on the forward strand.
CAATACAACATGCATCCTAAATATAAAGTTTCGCATTATATACATAGAACACGTATACACGTATATAGATAGATTACGCTTTTCCACTTACTTAAAACCTTGGAATCTAAACTAATATTATAAAGAGGAGAGATTCAATTTTGTTTTTTGTTCGTTTGTTACGATCTGGACCGATTTCAAGAATTATTTTACTAATGGAAAGCTACATTATCAGCAAATAACATAACAAGCTTTATAATGTTATCCCCGTCTTCTCACGGGAACGGGAACTACGCGAACTACTTAGTCCCGCTTTACCGTTTGGGTACGGAACCTCAACAATTTTTAAAATGTTTGTCTGTCTGGTTGTTTGTTCCGGCTAATCTCTGAAACGGCCGGACCGATTTTAACGGGACTTTCACTGGCAGCTAGGTAATGTTATAAGGAGTAACTTAGGCTACTATTATTTTAGAAAAAATACAGTTCCGCGAAAACAAAATTGAAACCAACCGATAAATAAAATTTAAGTTTTAAACGCGGGCAAAGCCAGCCGCGGGGCACAGCTAGTAAACAAAATAATAAACAAGCCCAATTAATAATTTTGTTCTCTCTTTCACGGTAAAGTTATCTTACAATACCGAGTCTCTTTCTTTCTCTTCTCTGATTTAAATGCTGCAGTTTTTTTCTATAAAACTAACATTATGTAAACAATTGAACATGTGTTTATGTTAACTGCAATGAATGTTTAGTACCTAACCTACGTAATACCTATTAAAAGCTATAGCCATAAACAGTATATATGGTTTACCGTGTAACAACCCCCCCCGGTGCACTTTGGTTATTTTAATATTTTTCTTTTGAATTCGACTATATTTGTTTACTTTATAAATGATACTGAAATACTGGAATATTAATATATTAGAATATTTAATATTGAAATATTAATCGGACTGGAATAAAATATTGGCCATTCGTAATCGTCTAGTTAGTGGTAGCACCCATTGTGAACCGTTGATGTAACCTAAATTCTTTTCAGGGAATCTCAAGACAAATTAATATAATAACTAAAGACTAATTAATATAAGAAATAAAGGTTCTATTGTTACAAGTAATCCTAACCACTGCTACAATACTATTTGTGCTATACTGTTGCTTTTTATACCCTATGGTGCAATTGTTACCTAGTGAAAGTGTTTGCACCATTTTCTCTAACTAATACTATCCAGTGCAAATATGCTATTATTAGAACTAATTTGTGTTATTCTATTATTATTAGTACTTGTAACCCTAAATATTACTGTTGGTACTTTTTGGTACAACTGTTACCTAGTGAATTTCTGAGTACCAATTATTTATCTAATACTAATTTGTACAAATACACTATTATGGGTACTAATTTGTGTTGTATTATTATTATTAGTACTATAACGCTACATTATAGAATACAGCTGAACATTGAGTAATATTTTACAACCTTTGTCAACATTATACCTATTGATCCTAATAATATTACATTTTAGAAATAACCATAACAATATCATCATCATCATCATCATAGTATATTCTCTGGATAATCTCTTACATTCACACCTTGCATTCTTAATTATATTTATTTCTCGGTCTTTCTTTGGGACTTCGATAGATTTTAATTTGATGATCTTTCTTTGCCAATTTCTTTGATATTTTTATAGACAAAGTTATTGATCATGTAAATAAGATTTAGTATAAACATTTTAGTATGTACAATAACAAAAGAGAGGAGAACAAAAGTATGATAAATAAATACATGTATATATAAAAATATGTCTGATTTAATACTTTTAAAGGGGGGATAGTCTATGGAGTGTTTTTACACGGCATGTACCATGGTTGGTTGGATCGGCGCGCCGTCCATTCGCTACCGAGCTATGGCATTTATCCTGAAATACTTGGTTAGCCCCTACTTGATCTAGTATCAAGCAACCATCCATGGGGGACCACCACTGCGCATGAGAAGACATGACCTATATTTCATAATCGAAGTATCGACGGGAAATGAGGTTAATATTACCTGCATTTCATTATCGAATCATCAACCAGAAACGAGGTTAAGCCTCATGGTGATGTCTACAGTAAGTCAAAAGTCAGTAGTACAAGATGTATGCAATTTAATTAAATTTGACGTCTTAATTTGTATGTCAGTACTGAGTCACAACTAAAAGTGAGAGGGCATAATCTTTTATCAAAGAGAATAGTACATGTATGTCTGTTAGTCAGCCTACATACTCATCCAATCCAGCTTAGTTTAGCTTGGGAACATTCGCTTGCTCGAACGACAGAGTTGCCTTGGATGGTTAGAAGGTCTCTGTCTATTAATCGAGCACAACATGTCACAGCACCACCTGTTTCATGTAGATATTACTCACTCTAGTTTCTTAAGAGTGAGTAGTATCTGCTAGGCTATGCTGTAAGCTACCTCGACAGCGGAATCCGCAGTGAGATTCGAATTTCGTACTACAAAATTCAACCGTATTACGAACGTAATACGATTGAATTTCGTGGTACGAAATTCGAATCTCACCGCGGATTCCGCTGTCGAGATTGCTTACGGAATAGCCTAGCTGAGCTACCCTGCCTACACTACCTACTATCGAATTTCCTATCTATCCCCTATCAACCTATCCTATCATTCCTATTAACCCATACTGGGTCTATCCAACTCCTTCTATACTAAAACCTATCCTGAACCGCAAAGTATATTTCCAACAAAGGAATGACTCAATGAGCCTGGTTAATTGAAGTTAATATTGTGGTTAATGAAGATAATTACTGAAGCAACCCAGTAAGCTAGGTTCGCCAGCATTTTAGTTAAATTATTTCTCCACTCCGGAAAGACCCAGCGGTCCAAGATCACTTTATTGTCGTAGTTGGTGATGATATCGTTGCGTGGTCATCTATGTTAAATGCTAGAAGAGACTCTGGCTATTCATTCAGCTTACAAGTCTCCCCAGGGTTGGGCCACCCGTAGCATAACACAGAATCTCACGGTCCCCTCAGGGAAGGTAATTCTCGAACATGTAGTAAAAGTCATTCTTTTCTCACTGAATTATTCCGCAGAATATGTAAATTTGAAGACACGTTGCGTGGTTGTCTATATCACGAACTAGAAGAGACTCTGGCTATTCTTTCAGCTTACAAGTCTCCCCAGGGTTGGGCCACCCGTAGTGTGACACAAACTTCCACGATCCCCGCAGGGAAAATAAATCACGAACAGATAATAGGCGAATCCACGCCATATGAGCAGCTTCAATTAGCACATATGTCCCGTAGGAAACAAAATCTAGTACATAATTAATAAGTGAATCCGTCTCACTAAGTCATTCCAATGAATCAGGTACGTTGAATTTAAAGATGCTGATGTACGGTTATTTATATCGGTGATATCAGGTAAGTCAACGTGACATAATATTCACGTCCCGTAGGAAACAAAATCTCGAACATAAATAATAAATTAATATTTTTCACCAAATTACTTCGGTGATGCAGGTACATAAAATTATATTAAATTATTGATGCATGATTACTTATGTCGGTGATAAACGTGTATCTCTGACTATTCTTTTCAGCGTACGAATATCCTACGGCTGCTACCCTCAGTAAGAATCAAAATGTCTATGTTTCCCATAGCAATATATAAATAAATCTCGTATGAAATAATAATAAGTGAAACGTTTTTACAATAGATAATTCCAATCATCATAATCAGCCAGTATCAGACTTCTGGACATATGTCTCTCCTAAGTCACGCCACCGAGTCCGATCCTCGGCTCCTTGTTTCCAGTCACTGCCCATCGCTTCGCAATATGAATATGAATATTAATATGAATATGTAGCTTTCTTATTAATAGATAAAAGGATACTCCCTGATTCCCTGGCTTCGTACTGCTCCGTTTATGCACAATTTCAACACTTTTTAGCACATAAAAACTTTAAAATAATCCTATACGTCCGGTAACATCTCCCTATCTTTTTCTCCTCCAGTACCAAAAAAGTGACCCCAAGCTTCGCCGCCAAAAGTCAAGTCCCCTGCATTTTAGCGGCAAAAATCCTCTTTTTCACCATTTTACGCGGCAAATCTTTAAAGGCGCCATAAACCAAGAAAAAACGAAATAAATCCTCTTTCTCAACAAACAATAATTCTTCCCTTCCCCTCAAGTGACAGTCCCTCCTGACACTGGCAGTTCATGTCATCTAGCATTTTTTTAACTCTACAAAGTGGCTTCGCACCTGACCTATATAGTGCCAAGCGTTGTTTTGTTTGACCCAAATATTTAATTAAATACTAAATGAGAACGATCCTATTTATGAATTCTTTTGAATATAAACATAGTAAATCATTAAAATCAATATAAATTCGAAATATTACCGCATAAACCTGAACCAATCTTAATAAATCGTAGAGCTCGAAATCCGTTCTGTTACAACCGCAACACTACCTCGTGCCTATGTATTATAATGTAACATGTCTATTAATAATTCATAAAGCAATGGTTAATTTGTTTACCTACATTCACGCACAAAGAAACCTTCATTCATTAAATTAAATGTCGTAATTGAGATAATTTCTAATACAATGAATGAATTCATTCTGAATGAAATAAATCAATGTATGATGATGCCTAGAGTTTTACGTAGTCTAGTCTGTTCATTGAGGCAATTGATCAAATCCTGATAGTTACCTATTTGCATAAGTTCACAGGCATCGTACTCGTACCAAGTATCTATCTTATTGAACTGCCTATTCGTTTTATAAAGCGGCTTCCATAATACCTACCTCTGATAATACTCAGCTCGTAGTTTAATACTAGCTTTTACCCCATTTCATCGCTCACGTTATAACTCGTAAAAATAGTCATACGTATGTGTTACATGTTTTACTCTTATTTCATCTAAATCCGTTGAGTAGTTTTGTGTGAAAGTGTAACAAACATCTGTAAATGCAGGTCCGTTCGCCGAAGTATGTGATGACTTTTCAGACACCTGTAGGTTTCTGTGTACAAGGTCGATTGCAGCTACGGTAAATCGTACATCCTTAGATCTTTGGTTGAAAGGTGGAAGGCTTGCGTACATCGGACAAACCAAGCGCTCTACTATCGTGGATCACATCTTCACTTAACATATGGAGAGATAGTGGTCAAACGCTTGCTTATCTAATATAAAATAAACTGGCCAAGTGCAAGTCGGACTCGCACTCGTAGGGTTCCGTAACACAGTAGAGTATTCTATAACTATGATTTTCGCAACTACAAAAATAACTTAGTTTTTCCATAGTGTTTGTATGAAAAACAAAGTTATACTTGCGGTCGCTATATCTCAACAACAGCTGACTGTATCTCGTTCAAACCAATTTTCGTTGAAAGTTTTTATTGAAATCTACAGCATATATTTCTTTTAGATTTTTCACTCGCATACTTTAAAAGTTAGAGGGGGGGGACGCACATTTTACCACTTTAGACGCGCCTATCTTCAAAATGATTGACTTTGAGAAAAAATTATTTTAGGAACCTCAATCTAATTTTTAAAGACCTATCCATAAACACCCAACACGTATAGGTTTGAAGAAAAAAAAATGTTTTGTTAAAGTTCCATGTATGGGATGCCCCCCTTAAACTTTTATATTTTTTATCTTTGTATAAAAATCGGAAAGCGGTTTACAGAATACATCGACCTACCAAGTTTCAATTCTGTAGTCCTAATAGTTTCGGAATAAAATGGCTGTGACATACGGACGGACAGACAGACAGACAGACAGACATGGCGAATCTATAAGGGTTCCGTTTTTTGCCATTCGGCTACGGAACCCTAAAAATAATAAAAATAAATTATTTCGGAAATTGTGAACGAACATATGTTTCGTTCACAAGCACGCAGCTGTAAAAAAATCTCCAGGTCAATAAGTCTGCTATCGCCGATCACTTCTCTAACCGATCACTTTTCTAACCGATCACTTCTCTAACCGATCACTTCTCTAACCGGAATCCGGAACTAATGACTGGATCGAAATTTGTGAGTATTCCTTTCTACCGACCGCTACTATTATCTACTCCCGTATTGTGCGTCAAGCGGTAGAACTTATGTTCATGTTTTATATCAACTTTCAGTTGGAGAGGAATTGAGTAATCTGCTGATACCAGGGGACACCTCAGCATCAGGTCAATGCTACCATCTTCTTACAATATCATTTAAGTAAGAGAATACCGAATTTCGAATTGATCAGACCTATGAAAGATCTCATAGCAGAATACTCTAGAATAAATCATATCAACCGAAAAAACTAAATCAAAATTAGTTCATCCGTTTGGGCTCTACGATGCCACAGACAGAGTACGAACAATAAATTAAACAATAAATTTTGGTTTAAAAAATTTACATACGAATTGATAACCTCTTCCTTTTTGAAATGGAATCTTCCTGAGTGTGTGTTTCCCGATAACTACAGTGTGGGGTCTTCAAGCCTTGAAGACCCCACACTGTAGTTATCGGCCACGAGTGAATAGGTATCTTATGTGCAAGCATGCTACATATTGATAACTACAGTGTGGGGTCTTCAAGCCTTGAAGACCCCACACTGTAGTTATCGGCCACGAGTGAATAGGTATCTTAAGTGCAATCATGCTACATGCCACATCTTCACTTTTTGTCTATTTTTTTAACCGACTTCCAAAAAAAAGAGGTTCTCAATACGTCTGTGTGTTTTGTATCTGTATTTTTTTTTTCTTTTTTTTATCGACTTCAAAAAAGGGTGGTTTCTCAATTCGACCGTATATTTGTGTGTATGTTACGCGATTACTCCGTCAATTGAGAACCGATTCGAATGATTCTTTTTGTAATCGGTAGGGTAGCTTTTCGAGGTGGTTCCATCGTAATTTCATCGAACTGATAAGTATATCCAGAGATATGACGATAAACGTCTCAAACTTGCTACTGTATTGATTTGCGGGGCATTGAAGTCGGTTGTTTTAGTTTTTAAACTATATTAATTATTCTCATTTGTCTACTCTCCTCAGTCGTTCAAAGTAGATATATTAGAGAGTAACCTACCTACAAATGACCCCCAACAGACCCCCCGGTGTACAAGGAGCCACCCACCACCTGATAGGCAGCCAACATCATTACGGCGCGGCATGGGAACATTCACATCAATTAACTTCAATGCGTCCTGCAGGAGGGTATACTTTGATATTGTTATAAAACTATTATAGTTAACTATTGAAGTTCATCGACCTGATTTTTTGTATACCTACTCGTATAACAGGGAGGCGTTCTGTTTGTTTTTTGAGTCAGTATCATCTCTTTTGTCAAGCTGCAGCTTGATCACAGAACTTAATAGAGCGTGTGAGAGTAGCAGATACGGAAAACAAAAACTAAAGAGTAAACGAAGAGAAAGAGATTGACTTTTTAGTCTAGAGGTCGTTGGATCCAACCGGGTTAGATTATCCAACCCGTCGCGAACAATGGGCTTCTCTAAGAATAAAATGTATGTTTACACTAGCTGTTCTCCGCGGTTTTACCTGCGTAGACATCGTTCCCGTGATACCGTATGTGTTATTCCAGGGTCTAAGCTGTCTTCATACCCAGCTCAATCGGCTGGTAGTTAAAGTGTGAAGGAGTAACAAACATACACACACAATCCCTTTCAAATTTTTTTTTTTTTTGTATATGTCTGCCTATTTCCTCCCACAGGATGGGAGCCTTTGCTACGAGCCTCTGACATACCATTTCTCGTTTTAATCGGGACGACTTTCATTCTGCAAACTATAATCATTCTGGCATCCTTCGTTCATTCATGCCATTGTTGGTGGGTGCCAACCTTATTCCCTACTCTAGTTCTCTAATTCTTTTATTACTGAGATGAGTGAGATTTCCTTTTACATTTTTTCTTACAGGCTAGGTTACACAGGTAAATAACGTTTTCTAGACAATGTTTATATCTAATTTTTACAGTTTTTCTTACTACTTAATTTACTGCTTTACAATACTAGTTGTACATAATACATATATTCAAATATTTATTTGTACAGGTTTTCCTACGTCTTATTTTTATTAATTACTTTAATTGATATACATTTACAGTAATCAATAAACTGTAATATAATTATAGAGACATATTGTACCTACTGCTATAATAAAAAAAAATATATATTTATATATTAGTCAAATAACCCGCCCCTGAGCGCCTCGGGTGCAAAGGTGCCCATCACACTCGCCGCATTTCCACGTTGAATGGCGATACTCATCCTTTGCACCAGGAACGAGCCGGAGCGGGAGTCACCTGTACTGTCCCTAAGCCTGTGATATAGTAAATAAAACTAAATTAAATAAACCTATAATCCATAAACTTATTTCTAATATCTTTGCTCTCTAATATTTTACAAATGTTTCCTATGTTTATTTTTATGTCTATTTCATTTTCTATGTCATGCCTATTTTTTGCATATATTGGACAACCCACTATAACGTGCGTTGCGCTCTCCTCGACTGATGGATCACAAGGGCAGGATGGATTATCTTTACACTTAAAGCGGTATAAGTATGCTGAGAATCCACCGTGCCCGGTCAGAAACTGTGTAGATATAGTGTCAATTTTAATCTGTCTAACTAAAGGATACGCTCTAATAGCATCGGGGAAGACATTTTTTGTGGTAGATGCCGTTTCGCCGTCCTTGTAGCGACGGTTCCATTTGTCAAGCGACTCCAACCGGATTTGTCGCTTGACAAATGAAACCGGGCACTTATCGTACGCTGGTTTTATTTTAAGGTGGAGAGCAGCTTGCTTTGCGAGTTCGTCAGCACGCTCATTACCCTCCAACCCGGCGTGAGCCTTAATCCAGAACAGATTTAATGTATTGCCAAGTTCTTTCATTTTTCGGATGTTATGTCTGGTTTTTATGGCTAGGGGGTGGAGGGAAGAGTTGTTAACAACTGTTTTCAATGCTGACCTCGAATCGCAATAGACATTGCAGCTGTTTCTATTGCTTTTGAGAGCTTGATTCGTGGCCTCAAGGTGAGCCAGCATTTCCGCCTGGAAGACGGTACAGTACTGCTCTAACTTGAACTTTCGGGTACTTATCTCCGCGACGTTGTCCCATAAGGACAACGCCGCGCCGACTTTCCCCTCCAGTTTGCTGCCTGTCTGTAAATATTTTTAGGCCGTTGTTGTCATGTTGTTGTAGAGCTGCATCGTCCTCAACACAAGGGTTCAACAACGTTAAGAAACTCCCAGCCCCGCATGGTGCTAGGACACTATCAACTGTCCGCCTGGCCAGCTACCACCCTCAAGTTAGAAAATCTGTCAGCAAACATCTAATGTGTTCCGGCAGCTATCCTTGAGAGCCAGTTCCCATTCTAGGCCTAGCGTGCTTACCATCCTCGACCGTATCGTCAATTACAAACAGGTGAGACTGTGGTCAAACGCTAGCCTTTAAGATATAAAAAAAAGTTATTTACTTTATGTGTAAAAATCATCATATTACTTTCACAAAAAGTATCGTGCCCCCCCCCCCCTGCCCTCTAAAAGCTAAACTGCTGGCTTGAAAAATCTGGAAAAAATCGTGATAATAGTGCATTTCATGAACTTTAAAGGAAAACTATAGCGGTTAAGATAACTTTATTAGTTTAGCAGTAATAGTTTTTGAACGTGGCTGTTGGATAATTTTGTACCAAATACAAAATCCTTAGAATAAGTCCTTTAAAGTGACAAAGACGAAGTACCTAGTTGCTTGTTTATAACGGGTAAAGACTTGCATTGAATAACGGGCTACTACGGAACCCTACACTGCGCGTGGCCCGACACGCACTTGGCCGGTTATTTTCTTATAAAAGCATACTAGCACATCACTAGTATTCTTGTGGACCCCTCCAACTAAGCTAAACATGCTTTTGTCTGGAGTGGGTTCACGTCAATAGTACAATCAGTGGGGATCGAACTCACGACCTCTCGATCACAAGACCGACGCCTTAGTCATTGGGCTATTGCCGCTTATAAAAGTCTGGATTAATAATGACAGGTTCATTATGCCTAGCGTGCTACGTGGGTACCTTGACCGTATCGACACTTACCAACAAATGAGTAGTGGTCAAACCCTAGCTTATTTAAATTTGAATATTATTATTCAATTATGCTTACTTAATCAGCCAAGTAGACATTATAAGTTGTCACGTAATTGTGGCTGTGGTGCGGACTTCGTGACGCATCAGCATCACTACACAGCATACCGCCCTGAAAACCTACCTCTTCTATGAATTAGTGTACCTACAGAGATCTTTGATCTACTGTGGTGGTGTGGTGTCAAGTGATTAAGTACCTAATTACTATCCTACCTACTACGAGTATAACCTAGTCTAGTACATAAACACCAATATTTTTAAAGAAAAAGTCAGTTCAGCTCGTTTGTTAAGATGTTTATAAAAAGTTGCATACGAATAGACGATGTAGTAAAATAGGACTAGAGAAAAGCCGCGAGGTACAGCTACTATGTTAATAAAATATTTGATATATTAGCTTAACCTGTAGGTAGCAAGGACCCTTTGCGAATGTCATGTTGGTGATTTGTTACTTGATGTCTTCATAAGTACTATCGTTTCTATAGGTAGTTGAACAACAGATACCATGGTAATAAAAAATGCCGTAGGTACGTCGACATCGCATTTAAAGAGTTTGCGGTAATATAATAATACAATTATTATATTACTTATTTCATTTTAGTCGGCATAGTTTTTACTACTTTGAGGATGAATTGGAAAACCTCAATATACGCCACTGTTTGAAAACAGGAGGAGGAAAACAAATATGTTGATATATTTATTTTATTAAATAAGTCGTTTGTAAGTCACAGTTCATTTATGCTTACTAGGTAAATTAAGGTATAGTGACGTCAAAACATATAATAATAATATATTTTATGATACACGGGAACAGGACAAACACGACGCTCGCTCTGATGGTAAAAGTTGACGTTTATCTATTACAGATACATTACAGATACAGCGGCAATAATAATTCTCGATAGATTCTGGATGATCAAGATCATGGTCCTGTAATTTAACTGGACACATTGACATTTTTAAACCGAAAAACATTCATATTTCACGGCTCAATTAATTTACTAGCAATGTGACTGTACCGCGCTAGGCAGAAGCATAGAAAAGATAATAATACTACGGCAGAAGTCCGACCACTACTACTACTACTTAGGGATTACTACTATGAGAATTATTTACGGAATAAATATTTAGTAGTTCGTTATATTATCACTATTACGTGTTACTTATACGTTATATATACTTAAAACGAAAAACATGATATAAATATCTCCACGCATTCTAAAAATGTAGTGTCAGTGATCATGAAGAATTAAAAACTATGTAACCCTACCAATTATATTATTGGCAAAATAACACTACAATAACACTTAAATGTAAAATCTCCGATCGATTGATCTATTATACTTGTTACTTTCTAGAACATTTTAATGAGCGACAAGCACGACATCTCTGCTTTAAGTTACCGAGGGCTGGACATCCTGCAGGTTCCAAGAGATGGAGATCCTGCAGGTTCCAAGAGATGGACATCCAGCAGGTTCCAAGAGATGGACATCCTGCAGGTTCCAAGAGATGGACATCCTGCAGGTTCCAAGAGATGGACATCCTGCAGGTTCCAAGAGATGCCCTAGCATCAGGTGATAGTTACCAATTCCTTGCAGTATCATTTAAGTAACAGAATATCAATTTTCGAATCGATCAGACCTTTCGAAGTACTCTCTTACCCGCATCAACTAAAAAATTGCTAATGATCATCAAACAGCTGAACAAATTTTCTTAAAACATAGTTTAAGAACATTTCCGATGATGTCACCTTTCAAACAAAAAAAAACCTAAATCTAAATCAGTTCAACCGTTTGGGAGCTACGATGCTACAGACAGACACATATAAACGTCAAACTTATTTAACTTAGGTATCATACAATACGCTATTTTGTGCCGGAAGTTAAAAATAAAAAGTAGAGTGTTCTTCTAATATTGACCAGGCTCAGCTCAGCAGTTGACTGTTGATGCAAAATAGTATTTACTCGTAGGTAGGTACATTTTATCGCCATGACCATACAGCATTAATTAAAAACAACACAATAACGTGGCTCCTTGTTCTGCATGTCCTGAAGATAAAGAGACATTTAAAGCAGTTAATTTCGCATTGTTATTCGTACACCAGCGCCAAGGGTTCCGCCGCGCATTCTTATAGCGAATAATGCGCGCATGATAGCTCACAACGCCGATAGCTGCCGATATTATTGCTATTGTAGTTATTCCATGGAATTTGCGACAATTATTGGCGCTCGCCACAGTTGGCGTCATAGTTACTGCCTAATTTACATACCCACCAACAAAGACTAAGGAAAGATGTTGCCAGTTTCTTCTCTGAGTTCCGGTATGATGCTCGATACCAGCTAATACTGGACAGGATGCGCTTTCTGGATTGGTCTAAGAGGTTGGTCTAAAGTTTGTAATCGGTAGCCGTCGTTCATTTCTTGGAAGCACGATACCCTCGTAGCCAAAACTTATTATCAGGTTTGTCAAGTGTTTCGAGTTCTACCGCAAAGTCACTACTACAAACCTACGATTTTTTTAATATATTAACTATAAGTGCCCCGCGGCTTCGCCCGCGTTAAAACCTTCTTTTATATACTTAAAACTTTTCTTTTGTAAAAACGATTCTATCATTAAACATATCAAATAAGAATTAGCCAAATCGGTTCACCAGTTTTCAAGTTATCGCGTGACTAAGGCAATTCGTGATTCATATTTATAAAACCTAAATTTACAGACTTTGTTACCTACCCCATTTCAAAAATGCTACAACACGTACTTTATCCATCTTGTTTCGCCATACAAACTTTGAATCCCCGTTCCGTATCCGGGAGGAATTTTTAGAAATCCTTTATGATCCTACGTCATTATACCTATCTGCATTCTAAATTTCAGCGCAATCCGAAACAATATTGATTTTTAGGCTTTGTTACCCCAGTTTATCCTCTTAGCATTTTGGAAAAATCTGAAACTCGTATTTACTTATTTATTTACAGAAGTAAAACGATTATTCAAACTTTGAACCCCAGCTTCATCCCCTTAAAGATTGTATTCTGAAAAATTCTTTCTTAGCGGAAGCCTAAGTCAAAATAACTATCTGCATGCCAAATTTCAGCGTAATCCGAAACAATATTGATTCCAGACTTTGTTACCCCACTTCACCCTTTTAGGGGTGGAATTATGAAAGAGCCTGAAACACGTATTTACTTACTTAAGTACTTGTGTTAAGTTTCAAATATAAAAGACTATCTAATATTGTTTTTCCATACAACATTTGAACCCCCGTTTCATCCCCTTCAGGGGTGAATTTTGGAAAATCCTTTCTCAGAGGGAAAGAACGTCGTAATAACTATCGGCATGCCAAATTTCAGCGCAATCCGAAACAATATTGATTTTCACACTTTGTTACCCCATTTCACCCTCTTAGGGGTGGAATTTAAAAAAAAGATGAACACGTATTTACTTATTTTTTTACTGAAGCACTTGTATAAAGTTTCGAATAGAAAATACTATCTAATCTTGTTTCTCCATACAAACTTTGAACCCATATCTATATCTGCAATCTGTGTAAATCTGCATGCCAAATTTCAGCGCAATCCGAAATAATATTGATTTTCATACTTTGTTACCCCATTGCACCCTCTTAGGGGTGGAATTTCAAAAAAACTGAAACACGTATTTACTTATTTTTTTACTGAAGTTGAAGTTCCGGATAGAAAAGACTATCTAATCTTGTTTCTCCATACAAACTTTGAACCCCCATTTCATCCCCTTAAGGCGTGAATTTAGGAAAATCCTTTCTTAGTACACCCTTACGTACTAAGACAAATATATCCAAATTTCAAGTCTCTACGACCAGCGGTTTAGGCTGTGCGTTGTCTGTCAGTCAGTCAGTCAGTCAGTATGTCAGGACAAAGATTCTTATAGTATTAGAAGATAATTGTATTATAAATATATAAAATTAAAGTAGGTATTTTTGGTTTAGCACCTTCCACACAAGACGTAGCTGTTTTCGTGTTTACTGTTCCTCAATTTTTTTTCTTTTATTTTATCTATAAAAAAAAATTATATGTTGGGAGCGTCACGACTATATAAATACGACTAAATATAGGTTTTCAGAGCTTCTTTTATATCTGGATCTAGACCAGCATCCCTTCTTGTTCACCTCAAGCCAGATGAGCAAGGTGAAGTGCTGGTCTGTTGCCGATAAAGATATCTTTCAAACGTACCAACAAAGGTGTTCGTCACTGGACCACCCAGGCTTAAACAATGACACCTGATATACTCGGAGCACGATTAAAACTTGCGTCCTTGTCATAGTAAGATATAAATCACATAAACACATATTTTGTGACGCAGTATTTGCGGTTTTTATCGATAACATGATTTTAAAATCATCAATTAAAGCCCGCGTTTTCGGTAGAAAGAAATGAATCGACTTTGATTATTAAAAAAAATGCCGCTAATACCGCAAAAAAAATGCTTCTCATGAGGGCCATGTAATTTTATCGACTTACCAAAAAATGCAGGTTTTCAAGTCGTCTGTATTGTTATAGGGTCATATTGATGCCCAAATTCTGAAATAGCGACATTCACGCGAATTAAACACTTCCTTTTGTGAAATTGTCGGACAAAACAAGTATTTTTAGGGTTCCGTACCACAAAAGGTAAAAAAGGAACCCTTATAAGATCACTTTCTTGTCCGTCTGTATGTCGCTCCATCTGTTCGTCTGTCCGTGTGTCTGTCTATCTGTTCGTGTGTCACCACCGATTTTCTCAGAAACGGGTGGACCTAGCAAGTTGAAATTTATACCAGATACTTAAATTTATAGTCCCTATTAGGTGTATAATAAACTGGCCAAGTGTAAGTCGGACTCGCACTCGTAGGGTTCCGTACCACACTACAGTATTTTATAAGATCGAGCAAAAAATACCACTATAATTTTTCGCCAGCAAAAAATAATTAATAAACATTTTATCAAAACAGAGTTGTGAGCCGCGTGCTTATTTCTTATAACGTCAACTAACGTCTAACGCTATCTAAGTGAAAGTTAACACAAAGGTGTTAGGGATCGGCATTTCAATACAACGCCATCTATGGACGTTTACCTCATTATCATCATCATTATCAGCCAATTTCCGTCCACTGCTGGACATAGGCCTCTCCCATGGTACGCCACTGAGCTCGATCTTCAGCTATTCGTTTCCAACCGCTGCCAGCCAGCTTGCGTATATCATCGCTCCATCTAGTTGGAGGGCGTCCTAACTACGTTTGCCGAGCCGTGGTCTCCACTCTAGAACTCGTTTACCCCAACGGTTATCGGTTCTGCTATAGATATGACCAGCCCACTGCCATTTCAGCTTGCTAATCCTCTGAGCTATGTCGATTACTTTGGTTCTCTGACGGATGACTTTTACCTAAACGTTCATAGATGGCGTTATATTGAAATGCCGAAAAAAACACGTTTCTTGTATGGGGTATGGGGTATGGGGTATGGGATTATATATATTGTATGGGACCCCCTATAATTTTAAACATTATTCTGTTTTTAGTATTTGTTGTTATAGCGGCAACAGAAATACATCCTCTGTGAAAATTTCAACTGTTAAACTATCACGGTTCATGAGATACAGCCTGGTGACAGACGGACAGACAGACAGACAGACAGACAGACGGACAGCGGAGTCTTAGTAATAGGGTCCCGTTTCACCTTTTGGGTACGGAACCCCAAAAATCAAGGTTCTGACAACACGATAAAAAGATAGGGGCAAACTTAGATTTTCGCGATTTCTAAGTACCAAAATTTACCTTAATTTGCAACTTTTTTTATTTTTCGGAATTTTTCCTTTACTTGTGCTGTAAGACCTTGCTTTTGACCAAAATTGACAATTCTAGGTCAACCGGACCGGACCTTCGACCCAAAACTTATAGGGTACTTCCCGTTGACCTAGTTGGGCGAGTCCAACTCGACTTGGCCGGTTTTTAGGGTTCCGTAGCCGAATGGCAAAAAACGGAACCCTTATAGATTCGCCATGTCTGTCTGTCTGTCTGTCTGTCTGTCTGTCTGTCTGTCCGTCCGTATGTCACAGCCATTTTATTCCGAAACTATTAGGACTACAGAATTGAAACTTGGTAGGTAGATGTATTCTGTAAACCGCTTTCCGATTTTAATACAAAAATAAAAAATATAAAAGTTTAAAGGGGGGCATCCCATACATGGAACTGGTACAAAAAAAATTTTTTTTCGTCGAACCTATACGTGTGGGGTATCTATGGATAGGTCTTTAAAAATGACATTGAAGTTTCTAAAATCATTTTTTCTCAAAGTCAATCATTTCAAAGATAGGAGCGTCTAAAGTGGTAAAATGTGTGCCCCCCCCCCCCCCCCCCCTCTAACTTCTAAAGTAAGGGAGTGAAAAATCTAGAAAAAATATATTCTGTAGATCTCAATAAAAACTTTCAACGAAAATTGGTTTGAACGAGATACAGTCAGCAGTTGTTGAGATACAGCGACCGCAAGTATAACTTTGTTTTTCATACAAACACTATGAAAAACAAAGTTATTTTTGTAGTTGCGAAAAATCAAAGTTATAGAATACTCTACTGTGTTACGGAACCCTACGAGTGCGAGTCCAACTTGCACTTGGCCAGTAATTTTTTTTATTTTCTGATAGGCTAGCGTTTGACCACTTTTTCGCCTGTTGGTAAGCGATGATGTGTTTTAGGTGTTGAACACGCTAGGCCTAGAATGTATTGACTATTATATTTATTTTTTTATATTTCCCAAGGTTTATCACACATTTTTGCCATAAAACAATCACAATCGCCTTAATGGTCCATGAAATTTCCTTAATTATAAGCTTTTATTTAGCTTGCAATGTTCGTATGTTATATACGTAAGTTCAGTGACAGTGCAATATAATGGTATATGGTAAGTGCGATATAATGGAACTGATCTGATGATGCAGCCGGGACTGGAGCTTCTAGATGCCAATGGTATACAGTAACAGTAACAATATAATGGTACCATGGAACTGATCTGATGATGCAGCCGGGACTGGAGCTTCTAGATGCCAATGGTATACAGTAACAGTAACAATATAATGGTACCATGGAACTGATCTGATGATGCAGCCGGGACTGGAGCTTCTAGATGCCAATGGTATACAGTAACAGTAACAATATAATGGTACCATGGAACTGATCTGATGATGCAGCCGGGACTGGAGCTTCTAGATGCCAATGGTATACAGTAACAGTCGGATTTGGGTGATTGTTTTGTTACGAGTGCTCACTTCCATCACACATCATGACGAGCGTCTTTACACAAAGCTAATTTTAAAAACAATAAATCTTTGTTTTAAATTACTTTATTAGTTAGAAGATCAAAGAATTAACTTCGCTGCGAACATAATGTTTGGTTACTAACGCCATCTGGAATCTAGGAAATCTAAAGAATTTACATTTGTCATCTAAATGACGTCTGGTATCAGTGTGACCTTTTGTGGCAGATTTCTGCCATTTAGGCAGATTTGAGACCGACGATTAATTTTTTTATGAATTTTGAAATATAAATAAAATTTCGACAATTTTCTGTTTCTATTTAAGATATAACATTTTTATTATGCATTTATTTGTTTGGAAATTTGTAAAAGTGGTGAGAAGGTAAATACACTTTATTTTTATGCCTTATTTTATGCCATAATTAAATAATATGATGGCAAATTTTATGCATTTGTTGGAGTGGTTGGTGGTTTGGCAGATATTTTGCCAGTGTCGGGCAGATTCGTCATTTAATATTTAAAAAACTGCCTTAAAATTATTACCAGGCAGAAAAACTACGCAAGCCTTCACACCTAGTGATATGTCTAGTATATACTGCATCATCCTGTATAGGGAAGTTAGAGCAAGTTTTAGCCTATTTGCAAAGTATCATCTATTTATTAACCGGAATATCGGTAAGAAAAACCCGTGATGAAATCATAAATGAACTTTAGTCATCCTGTGATTACTACGTATACGTATTATGTAGGTATAGGTACCATAGATTAATGATGTCAGACACTTGATGATGAATGTTAGGCAATAGAAGCATATTTTAGGTGAGTATGATAAAGTCCTACGGATATTTCATTAACCGACTGCGCGACGCAATAGACGGTTACTGTTATTGTTTATCAGCCTATGTCTTGTGAGTAGTTAGTTGAATAGTAATACTACACCTAGTAATAAAAAAAAAGTATTACTAAAAACACTGCTTTCTGCGGCGCAGCTTAGCACAATCATAATTTGTGTACAAAAAAAATGTTATTTGTATTACGTTTCTACATAGGTAAATAAGTTCTTTTTTTAGGTAAATAAAATAATAGTAAATTATAAAACGCTGTAACGTAACATAATGTAATGTACGGAATGTAACGTAACGGAGCCCTGGAGGAGGCCTACCGCACGCTACATCCCTAAAGGAACCAGGAACCTAGACAATAAAATATGAAAGACGGGTTATAACATTTATATTCCTATAGATTCTACAAAAATGTACGGTACTTAACTTAAACAGACAACTATCACCGCACTTCGGGTCCATTACTCCATTATCCTTTCCTGGTATGAATCAGCTAAGTCCTTGGTCAAGGTGAGAATCCCCGTCAACAATCATTTGGTGTAGTATTACAGCATTTCCGGAAACATCGGTAACTATAACAGTTTAATAAGACTTGGACGATTATAAATTATGCCTAATTAGAGTTGTCATTATTGCAGCAGGCATTTGCTATAATTCCGGACTTGCCTTCCCAGGCTTAGCAACCGCAACCGCCGCAACCACCGCAACCACCAGTGGTGGGGAGGGCAACCATGAAACGAGTAAATGCAGTAGCCCCCGCTATGGGCCCCGCCAATATAACCTTCTTAGTACACTGGCATTGCTCACTTTTATTTATATTCTTTTTGTACAAAATATTGGACTTGATTTTTATCATTCTTTCCTCCATTTCTTTGTCCAGATACTCTTTTGTATTAAAACGATTTGTTTCTTTATGACGGGTCACGTTGCCATGGGAACGGAAAAAACAAGGAAGTCAGTCTGTCAGTTTTAATACAAAAGAGTATCTGGACAAAGAAATGGAGGAAAGAATGATAAAAATCAAGTCCAATATTTTGTACAAATAACCTACCAATTTTTACTTCTGTAGTCCTCACAGTTACGGAATAAAATGGCTGTGACATACGGACGGACAGACAGACAGACAGACAGACAGACATGACGAATCTATAAGGGTTCCGTTTTTTGCCATTCGGCTACGGAACCCTTAAAATGCATATATATGCGCTAATCATCTCCGTCGGTTCACACTGCAAGTCATACCATTATACCAAACAATTTACCGTTATCATGTTCACACGCAATTCCAGATCCAGAAATGATATCTTTTGATGGAATTGACTGTCGTATGTCCATAGGCTCAGACATCGAGTTACCAAGCAAATGGACTAAAGATAAAGATAATTTATTTGTCCAATACATTTCTTATTACCTACATAGTGGTATACAACCCTTGCTAGGTATAATAGGTACGTAATCGCCATAATGGTTGGTCGTTGAACTCTATCACCTTCACCGGGGAACCCTTGACCTTGCTGCTTCAATTCCACTAATAAACCCACGCACTCGGAAAATTTCTGAAAATGCTACTAGGTATACGTTTTGTCGACGATTGTTCCGAGACACGCGACTTATTTATCCTGCTCGAATGAGGCTGTTCATATAACCTGCAATTACTGCTTTATTAGTAGGTAAATAAGAAGTTAAATTAATTATGTACAACGCAACCTCAACAATTCGCGCCGGGAAGCTCGTGCGGCACGCCGCGAGTCGGAGCTTTCTAGTCAGTTCTTAGCCGCTCCCGGAACAAGACTCTCGAGTCCAAAAATCAATGCGAGTGAAGGCCGGTTAGTATAAAAAACTCGCAGATCGTGGAAATACGGTAAAATTTCATGACGAAACTTAGGCAACCTTCTGGAGAACATCTTTTTCGTCCCATCTAATCGAAATACGCTGATTGGTTCCTCGTTAAGCGCGCGCAAAATAGGTATTTTCTCTTCAAGCCTTTGTTTTTGGCTTATGAATGTTCTAACTATATAGTGCTCTGGCTTAGAAGTTCAATAATAACATTGAATGGGAAATGTGTGTGTCCTATTGTATAAGTTTTCGTTCGACACTTTATGTATTCACTGGTTTATTTTGTTTATTTATGCCAGTCATTTTAACCGCCGACGCAAAACATTTTGACACGTTGACGCGTGTATCATCAGTGAACCTATATGTGTGTCTGTCTGTGGCATCGTAGCGCCTAAACGGATGAACCGATTTTGATTTAGTTTTTTTATTAACCGACTTCCAAAAAGGAGGAGGTTCTCAATTCGTCTGTATTTTTTTGTATGTATGTTACGCGATTACTCAATAGTGAACCGATACGAATTACTATTTTTATAATCGGTAGGTACAGTTCCGAGGAGGCCCATTGTCATTTCATCGAGATCTGATAAGTATCTCCAGCTGCGGTT
This sequence comes from Cabera pusaria, assembly GCA_954871355.1. NCBI lineage: Eukaryota > Metazoa > Arthropoda > Insecta > Lepidoptera > Geometridae > Cabera > Cabera pusaria. Next base: position 309,309 of record OX940905.1, read on the forward strand.
TTAAGACTATGAGCTTTTTAGGGTTCCGTAGTCCTGACAAGGAACCCTTATAGTTTCGTCATGTCCGTCTGTCTGTCTGTCTGTCTATCTTTGTAGGGGTATGTATATAAATTACGCCGACAAAGTGGTAAAATAAAATTTTGAAAAATATTTTTTTTAGGTTAGCTCCCCTACATGAGAAGTGAGCATGAATGTTTTTCATCGTCTACCGCATCGTGTGGGGTGTCGTTGAATAGGTCTTTTTAAATGACTTTAGGGTTGCCAATACCATTTTTCGATTGAATGCTCCATTTACGAAATATTATACTTTAACGTGCAATTTTTTATTCTAATAGAGCGCCCCCCCTCTAAAAGCTAAACGGCTGGCTTGAAAAATCTGGAAAAATTCGTGATAATAGTGCATTTCATGAACTTTAAAGGAAAACTATAGCGGTTAAGATAACTTTATAAGTTTAGCAGTAATAGTCGTTGAACTTGGTGTTGGATAATTTTGTACCAAATACAAAATCCTTAGAATAAATATTTTAAAGTGACAAAGACGAAGTACCTAGTTTAGTTTATAACGGGGAAAGACTTGCATTGAATAACGGGCTACTACGGAACTTTCGGTACTTCGATATCCTCGTTTACGGAAATTCGATATCCTCTTACTACAATGATATTGTAAGTAGGGTAGCCTTGGTAGCATTCACCTGATGCTGGGACATCTCCTGGAATCTGCAAAATACTTTACTCGTCACCAACTTACTGCAGGGGTGTGTTGTGTTTGGGCTTTTGAACAGATTATACATAGATTAGACAGGGTGGTTTTAAATTATGATCTAAAGTAGGTTATGAAAATGAAAACATGCATTTGAAAACCAGTTTAACTTCATTTTGTTCTTGACATATCAGAATATAATATTAGGCATCTAGGATGATGTTTTTGTAATCCATCATCCTAGTTAGGCATTCACCATCCTGAGTTCTACACGCAACCTTCTTTGTCACCTTCTTGAATTTATTACTTTGTCTACGACTTTATTACTTTTTGAAACTATCACAGATCAATCGGTCAATGTCACATTTACCGCACTTGAAGAAAGTATACAGAGAGAAATATAATTTATTATAGAAATCTTATAAACTGGACAATTTTTGCAATTAAAAATGGTTATTCTTAACTAGTAGGTAAACTAAAATAAAAATTAGAAAAATCAGAAAAAAAACTAAATAAATGGATAAATAAAGTCAAAAGGCGATGCATACTGAATAGTTTCCATTAAATGCCGCAATTTTTGGTGAACTAAAATATAAGCAGAAGAGCAGAAAACTCAAGAAATGATGCAAGTGGTATCGCTACACGCTCTCGCGGCGTTTTTTACACTAGTGCTGTTTCTTTTGAAGCAGGTGTACGATCGCGGATGCAGGGTACCTACTTCACCTTCCGCTTTTATTGTGTTATGTAACTAAGTCCACTTTTCACCTGTGTACACAGTGTTAAGAAATTAACAGTGGTACAAAAAGACTATTGATAGTTGATAAAAAATACTGTATATACATAACCCTACCTTATTTAATGAATAATAGTGTGATCTACACCTACGCCTTATAAAATAATAGTGTGATCTACACCTACGCCTTATAAATAATAGTGTGATCTACACCTACACCTTATAAAATAATAGTGTGATCTACACCTACGCCTTATAAAATAATAGTGTGATCTACACCTACGCCTTATAAAATAATAGTGTGATCTACACCTACGCCTTATAAATAATAGTGTGATCTACACCTACACCTTATAAAATAATAGTGTGATCTACACCTACGCCTTATAAAATAATAGTGTGATCTACACCTACGCCTTATAAAATAATAGTGTGATCTACACCTACGCCTTATAAATAATAGTGTGATCTACACCTACACCTTATAAAATAATAGTGTGATCTACACCTACGCCTTATAAAATAATAGTGTGATCTACACCTACGCCTTATAAAATAATAGTGTGATCTACACCTACGCCTTATAAATAATAGTGTGATCTACACCTACACCTTATAAAATAATAGTGTGATCTACACCTACGCCTTATAAAATAATAGTGTGATCTACACCTACGCCTTATAAAATAATAGTGTGATCTACACCTACGCCTTATAAATAATAGTGTGATCTACACCTACACCTTATAAAATAATAGTGTGATCTACACCTACGCCTTATAAAATAATAGTGTGATCTACACCTACGCCTTATAAAAATGCATAGCAACGTAATATGGCCCGATCTCAAGAGGTGACTCGAAGTTAAATTTTGGCTACTGCATTTCTCTTATTTCTGAGCTTTGGTACAATTAACTATTTAGTTAGCTTGCTTTCTAGTCTTTTGTTCCAGTGAAATTTTCTATAAGCGTAGTTGTGGTCGAATTATTGACTGTCGATAACTACCTACTTATTTGCAGAGAAACAAAGAGTGCCGACGGCAGCCGGTACAAAGCAGCCAGTCCTGTACCGGCATGAACCGCTGTATTTCTGTGATGACGGGCATGTTGGTACCATACACTTTCAAGAGCGACCCGGTCATTATAGTCGATGGTGAAGAAATCACTTCAGAACAACAACTGTAATTTAGCAAATGCGAAAACTTGTAGGCGCCGAAATAAATAGAGTGGAAAGTTATTTTATATAGATATTTTATTTAGAAACCCCTAGATTATGGTAACTTTTAAAGCTAGCCACGTTAGTGAATTAGCCACTAGTGAACGCGGAGTCTATTAAAATAAGCACCTTGTGAGAATTCACAGCTCTCGATAATACACCACGCTAGTATCTACTCAGATAGTTCCGATGACGTTATAATTATGACGTTATAAGTATGCGGTAGACCACTTCGAATACACAATCACGTGGTGGGTAAGTATGTATTGAGATGTCCAGATAAGTTGGCTGATCTAGTCGGCTTTTTTCGGCCTTTTAGGAGCTGTGAGTGCACGATGTAAGGATGGAGGGTGACTATTCTCTACCCTGCACTACGTAGTATTATTATCTCTGTTCTGTGCCTGCACACACAAAAGGACCCTGGATTAGGCAGTACAAAAAAAATGTCCGGAATTAAATAGATATAATGTAAAGACAACTTTAATATATCTCGAAAATACAGGTCACCAGATGCAAGCCAGCTGGCAAGTTATTGAGCAATACGGCAACTTGAGATCTCTCGGTTTGGCATTCATATAAAATACTATATAAATAAAGGTATTGATCCTAAAATTTACAAAATGCACAATTTGAATAAATATGCTAATTCATTTTCGTGTCGGTGATGTGTAAGTCCGTCGTCTAGCGGCGGGCACCATGAGGTAGCGTATATTTTTCTTGTAGTAGGGGCAGTTAGGCTCGTCGCATCCCACCACCTCCGCCTCGTGCAGCGCGTGCGACTCTCCCCGCAACACCTCGTCGCCGACGATCAGTCTGCGGGCGCACGCCAGCACGCACGGCCCGCACAGAGCCACCGCACACATTGCTGCTATCAACTCTACCAGCAACATCACTATCTCACTCCACATTTTTTATTTTCATAATCCGCTTGCCACGTTATCTACAGGCTAAATTTACGAATCGAATTATTATATATATATATATAATTATCGAATTAATAATAATTTTATTATTATTAATCTTAAAAATTATTTATAAAATTAGAAACTTGGTAATATTGTACGATACACTACGAAATCGAAAATATATATATTAGCAAATTACGTCAAGTTTAAAAATTAAAATTATTTGATGTTGTCAATTATTTATTACAAAATAATTTCCGTTGGATTAGTCAGCACGTCTTTGGCTAAATACAATAATCGTGTGAGGCTATATGTATCACTGTCAACATTACCATTCCAAATGTCAATCGAATATTAAAATTTGACGATTACCGAGTTTTAGCGGGAACGTGAAAAAGTGCGTGTGCTCTCAAAATCATATTTCATATTTAGTAATTGATCAAATCAAGACAAATTAAATCTCATTGTAATTTATCCTAAGACTTATGTTCTTTCTCGAGTTATTGAGAAATAAATGTGTTTATTTCTCAATAACTCGAGAAGGAAGAAATTCCTCGGGAAGGAATTATACTAACCATTAAGTTCCGGTGAATGTGTGCGAGTGTAGTGTAGGGAAATAACACAATGTTGAAAAACGTGCTATTTTGCGTTCACATTGAAAATCTTCCGTAAAGTCCACATCTTTCCCGAGAGTATACCTTGGAATGGACTATGAAGTGCATTTCAGACTACACTTCAATAGAATGGCTTACAGAAAATATTTTTTATAGCACAACAATATCGCTCACCAATTCACCATACATTTATTCTATACTATATTACACAGGTCCCGTTACTCAACGTCAAGTGGGCACGGGGTGAGAGGGGGTTACAACAGTCCCGGGAAAAATCGAAAAATAAAACTTATCTGATAGTTAAATGTTGACAGGCAAATTTATAATAAACTGGTCAAGTGCAAGTCGGACTCGCACTCGTAGGGTTCCATACCACACTACAGTATTTTATAAGATCGAGCACAAAATACCGCTACCATTTTTCGCCAGTAAAAAATAATAATTAATAAACTTTTTATTTCTAATAACGCCATCTAACGTCTAACACAGGTATTAGGAATCGACATTTCAATATAACGCCATCTATGCGACGTTTACCTAACTAAGCGTTCATAGATGGCGTTACATTGAAATGCCGAAAAAAACACGTTTCTTGTATGGGGACCCTCTATTATTTTTAACTTTATTTTTCTGTTTTTAGTATTTGTTGTTATAGCGGCAACAGAAATACATCATCTGTGAAAATTTCAACTATCTAACTATCACGGTTCATGAGATACAGCCTGGTGACAGACGGACAGACAGACAGACAGACAGACGGTACCCTTTGGGTACGGAACCCTAAAGAAGGCAGACGGAGCCGTGCCTAACACCCGAGTGAACGCAAGTTCAGTAATACTAAATGCTTGAGTAATACGCTTCCGCGCTCAGTTTACTACCAAGCGGCAGCAGGGACGGACGCGTCCGTGCGGTATTACTTCGCAGCGTTGCTTACGTAGTAATCATGCCGCATTGACTATGCCGGACTGAGCGCGGAAACTTATTACTCAAGCATTTAGTATTACTGAACTTGCGTTCACTCGGGTGTTAGGCACGGCTCCGTCTGCCTTTTTTATGGTAGTCTGAGGTGCAGACATACAAGTATTTCTAAATAATTTATTGAGATCGAGCAAAAAATTCTGAAAAATACGTGTATGGAGATTGGAGATTAGGTATCCATGTTATTTGACGTGTGTAAGTGCAAATTTTTAATTTGCCCATATAGTACTGAATAAATGCTTTTACTTTTGACTTTTAGCTAGCTTTCGCTAGCCTATATGATAAAAAATACCCTTTAATATTTTTTTAATTTTTTGCTACCCAGTTGATTTTTATTTTTTATGTCATAGTGGCCGCAGTAATACTCACAGGTACAATGAACATTTCAAGTGTCTTCCTGACCACGGATCAGAAGATACAGCAATAGAAAAAGCTCTCTATTTCTTGTGACACAGCCATGAGACAGTCAGACGGACGGACGGTGGACAGACCGGACGGCGGTGTCTCAGTATTATAGTCTCCATGGCAACCTTTGGGAACGGAACCCTAAAACGGCAAATTATAATAATTCTACCAAATATTATTTATTCTTAGACTCTACTGAACTTGGTGACATCGCAAGGGGTTAATGAGGTCAATCGGCTAAGCATGGGCAAGGCATTTTACATCCTGTTAAAATATAAACTGGCCAAGTGCAAGTCAGACTCGCACTCGTAGGGTTCCGTAACACAGTAAGGTATTCTATAACTATGATTTTTTGCAACTAAAAAATTAACTTTGTTTTTCATAGTGTTTGTATGAAAAACAAAGTTATCTTTGCGGTCGCTATATCTCAAAAACTGCTGACTGTATCTCGTTCAAACCAATTTTCGTTGTTAGTTTTTATTGAGATCTACAGCATATATTTTTTTAAGATTTTTCACTCCCATACTTTAAAATGTAGAGGGGGGGGGACACACATTTTACCACTTTAGACGCGCCTATCTTTCAAATGATTGACTTTGAGAAAAAATGATTTTAGAAACCTTAATGTCATTTTTAAAGATTTATCCCCACCCACACGTATAGGTTTGAAGAAAAACATTTTTTTTTGTTTCAGATCCATGTATGGGATGCCCCCCCTTAAACTTTTATATTTTTTATTTTTGTATAAAAATCGGAAAGCGGCTTACAGAATACATCTATTTACCTAGTTTCGATTCTGTAGTTCTAACAGTTTCGGAATAAAATGGCTGTGACATACGGACGGACAGACAGACATGACGAATCTATAAGGGTTCCGTTTTTTGCCATTCGGCAACGGAACCTCCTGTATATATATATATGTAACGCAGCTCTGAGCGTAGGTCGTGAACGCAGCCCTGTTCACGTCCTCCGGAGAAGGATTTTTGGATGTTTTGTAACTCGCTCGAAGGTCCGGAACGACCACGGGTGTTTTTCACTCAAATTGTGACTTTGACATTTTGCGCAGACTCAAATTTCGAGGTTATGTTCATTTATTTTTCTTGTTCTGATTATTTTCCGTTTGTTTTTACGATTAATGTCTCGTCATGTCACGTCTTGGTCTCGACAATGCCAATTTCTTTCGATCCCCTTAATCTGTAAAAAAAATACAGCTTTTCCCGCCAAATTTACTGTCACAAACGTCAGAGCGTTTTTTAACCATCGAATTTGATGGTTAAAACGTTGCAACTGGAGTGAAACAACCGAAGTCGTGAACGACACAGTTGCTGCAACCGAGTGCGACGCTCTGAGGTCGTGAACGGGGTTAGAGCGTTTGGGTGCACTCCGAGCGTAGGTCGTGCACTCCGAACGCAGCCCAGTTCCGTTCCGTCAGATCAGACGTCAGTAGTCAGCTCAGCTGTCAGGTCAGGGGGGAACCGGTCACCTGTCATCTGTCACGGGTGGTCTAGTCTATATAGTACTTACTATAGTTTAATAACGTAGTATTTATATTCTCTTTGAGTAGTACAACAAAAAGTAATTTTGTGGGTCTGGCTTAAAAATAAATGATAAGTTTAATTTTTTATTGAAACAATAATCCAATTTAAGTAATAGAAACATAATAGCAGGTATCTAAAATGCATTGTACCTATACGACACATAAAGAGTAAACTCTTTGGATTAGAAAGGTTTCTTTCTGGTGTGTGTTTCATACCAAATCAGCAAAATGCGGTCAAAAATTAAAATTGGGTATGTATGTACATTATAATTGTTTCAACACAACCTACAGTCAGCTTACAGAATGTGGATCGCTATTTTCTAGATTTGTCGTGTTCCGCTACCTACCTAAAGTATTGCTGTGTTTACAAAGTTTTTATAACTGTTTATTTGTTGCTGAGATTAGGTGGTCACCACGAGTGCTCAGATTACTTTTGTTTTACAACATTAACCAATTCAATATTGTTGGCAGCCGCACTGCAAACTTACAAATTGAGTGTTGTAGTATTTTCATTCTGTAGGCATAGAGTACGACAAATGTTTACAAAATGTGGTCACATGTTTGCTGCTGTGTCAGAAGAATCTGTATTGCAGCTGTTAGTCCTTAAGCTTAAGTGAAGAAATCTTTAATAATTAGCACATAGATTAGTACAGTAAAACCCATTTAATACAATTTCACAGGGACCAAACATAACAAAAACGTCTTAAACGAGAGAGCATATTATGCGGGATAGGGTATACAAAACATACAATTATTATATTATGTATTATGTTCTAATGTTGTATATCTTTTTATAAATTACATTACATACATAGTAATTATAAGTTTTTCTTGAAGTTGAAGTCTTTCGCTTAATTGCAGTAATTTTGTAACAAACAAATTATGCACACTAATTATGATGAGCGAGTCCAGGAGCTCCAAAAAAATGCAAAATTTATTGAATAAAAATTACAATATTAATTAAAATTACAAGACATGTCAATTGGTCGATGTTAGATCCAAAAGTGTCAGAATATTCCGGTGCTCGATCGGCGGCGACCTGGCGACGAATTATGCACCTAAACCTTCCTCATAAACACTCTGGCTATTGGTAAAAACTGCATGATAATCCGTTCAGTGGCTATTGAGATTATTGCCAACAGACAGACAGACGCAGTGATGGAATTTGTTTTATAATAGTTACGTAGTGATATTGGACGGCCCTTTAGCGTAAAGGATAGTTACCCTGATTCTGACCCGACGGTCGTTGGTTCTAATCCTAGCTATATACCTACCAATGAAAGTTTTATGTGCATTCATGAATCATGAGTTTTCGTACAGTGGTAGTGGGATCATTAAATCAACCAAAAAAAAGGCATACCACCAAGGAGCCCGGGCCCGGTGGCGTAATCGGGAGAACGGTCGGCTTTGATGCCGTGGTACCGAGTTCAAAGCTTACCGTGCACCAATGGATTTATCCATCGAAAAATGTATGTGCGCTTCTCACAGTGGCCCTCCGGTGAAGGAAAACATTGTTAAGAAACCAACAACCCCCGCATGATGGTAGGACACTATCTAGTGTCCGCCTGGCCAGCTACCACCCTCAAGCTAGACATTCTGTCGCCAAAAACATCTAATGTGTTCCGGCAGCTATCCTTGAGAGCCAGTTCCCCAGTCTAGGCCTAGCGTGCTTACCATCTTCGACCGCATCATCACTTACCAACAGGTGAGATAGTGGTCAAACGCTAGCCTATAAGATATAAAAAAAAAGGTGAACATCTGCCGCCGTAACCTTACGCGTTCCTCGACACAAAATGTAGGGGTAATATACGTTTAACGTGTGTATCTGTGTGTCTGTCTGTAGCATCTTAGCACCTAACCGGATGAACCGATTTTGTTTTTATTATTGATAGTTTTTTGTTTGATAGATGTCTTAATTGAGAGTTTTCTTAGCTTTGATTCATGAAAATTTGTTCAATCGTTATAAAACTATGAGCTTTTTTCTAGTTAATTGCGCTATGAAATCAACTTTCATAGGTCTGATCAATTCGAAAATCTTCTTCTTCAACGATATTGTAAGAACATGGAAGCATTGACCTGATGCTGGGACATCTCCTAGACTCTACAGAATACTCAAATCCTCACCAACTTACAGCTCAGATTTTAAATGTCGTGTTTAGAGTCATTGGAATGCTTTTATTGAAAAGATTATACATAGATCAGTCGGGGTGGTATAAAATATTATATTATTATATATACAGATGAATATATTTTATACAATAGATCATATTATTATACTATATTGACTTTAAATTGATTGTGATCGGTGGGGATCTACAGCATCGCTAAGCTTATAATAATATTTTCGTAGTAACTATGACCTAAACTGTGGTTTCACTGTAGATATTTTATTAATTTTGCGGTGCGTGTATATGAAATTCGTGATATCTTCTAGAGTTTTCTTTTGAATTATATACTGTTAAGGACAATTTTAATCTATGATATGTGGCCAAGCTAATTAACGTAATTATTTGGATAAGGATTAATACTATATACTTGAAAATAGTCTTGGAAGTTATGTAATATTTTTTAACAAAAATTTAAGATTAAAATGGTTACTGTGAGTCAACCTTAAGAGATAGACATATGCTGTCACGGACTTTTTTGTAGGTCTTATTAAGTTGTACAACTCTTGCATGGAAAATATTCTTCTATCTATTTTCAATTAAGCAGCGTTCGTAAGAAACGTGTTTTTTCGACCGTTTTTTTACCGACTTAGGTTGCATATTAGGTCTCCACGAATGTACCTTTGATTTAAACGGGATAATATATAGCCTATTTTCATTCCGAGAGTCCATTCTATGTAATAGTGAAAGATTTTTTTAAATCGGTTCAGTAGTTTTTGAGCCAAATCATTACAAACATACAAAAATACAAAAATACAAAAATACAAATGTTCTCTCTTTATAATATTAGTATAGATAAATGCAATGTTTTTTCTAAACAATTATTTACGTTCATACTATTTCTTTTGGTGGGATTTTTCTTGTGAATATACTGTAAACTGGCCATACTTTGACACTAGCAGAATATAGGAGCTATAATAATAAGAAGAAGAATTAACAATGTGGTCTAAGATTGAATAGTGCACATTAAGAAATGGAAAATGGTAGGGAGATGAGATGTAGGAGAATGGACATTTCCAATCCACTTTGACATCTTTACAGATAAATGGTAGATTTAGCTGAAATTTGGCATAGGTTTGCTAATATGGTAGAGTTGGACATCAGATTTAAGTATAGGGCATATTAGGATGCTAATGTGGGTTAAGCTTAAATATAACAGCCATATTGACATATGACAATATCTCAATACACTTACAGAAGCTGACTGTTTGCAAGCTACTTCGGAGGTGTACACATACTCTTATAAATGAATCATGTTTTTAGGGTTCTGTACCTCAAAAGGTAAAAAAAGGAACCCTTTTAAGATCACTTTCTTGTCTGTCTGTATGTCCGTGTGTCACCACCAATTTTCTCAGGAATGGGTGGACCTAGCAAGTTGAAATTTAAATACCAGATACTATTAGATGTATAAAAATCAAGGTCCTGTCAAGACGATAAAAAGAAATGGGCAAATTTAGATTTTCGCGCAAACTTGTAAGTGCCAAAATTTACCTTAATTTTTAACTTTTTTTATTTTTCGCAATTTTACCTTTACTTGTGCTGTAAGAGCTTGCTTTTAATCAAAATTGACAATTCTACGTCAACCGGAAGTACCCTATAGGTTTTAGGTCGAAAACCTATAGGGTACTTCCCGTTGACCTGGAATCATGAAATTTGGCAATAAGCAAGGTCTTACAGCACAAATATAGGAAAGATTTCAAAAAATAAAAAAAGTTGAAAAATAAAGGGTGTCCCAATACATACATAGTTTAGGCCAATTAAGATAGGCCTCTGAGTCATATGAGCGCTCATATAATTTAGAGGTCTAGCCTAATTTGTACCAACCAACATTGGTACGAAAGCCTAAGTGGGCGAGTCCAACTCGACTAGGCCGTTTTTAGGGTTCCGAACCCAAAGGGTACCAACGGAACCCTATTACTGAGACTCCGCTGTCAGTCTGTCTGTCTGTCTGTCTGTCCGTCTGTCACTAGGCTGTATCTCATGAACCGTGATAGTTAGACGGTTGAAATATTAATAGATGATGTATTTCTGTTGCCGCTATAACAACAAATACTAAGAATAGAACAAAGTTAAAAATTAAAGGGTTTAAAACAAAAAAAGTGTATTTTACGATCTATGAATCGTTTATAGATGGTGCTATTGTGTTTACCTTAATCTCGGAATTATCTGAATCTCGGAAACGGCTCCAACGATTAAATAAAATGTAGTATACAGGGGACTTTGGGGGCAAGTAGAAGTAGCTTTAGTGTTATTGTGTCGTTAAAGCAGTTAGTTGCTCTCAATTAAAAAAAAAAAAGTATTATTAGTCGCCAATAGATGTCGGGAAGAGTCATATTTTTCTGTTTAAGTGGCAAAAAATACCGAGCAAAGCTCGGTCAATCAGATATTTAATAATATTATTTACTAACACCTTTGTGTTAACGTTTACTTAGGTAGAAGTTCGTTAGATGGAGTTCGGAACCCTCCGTGTATGGGACGAAAGTCTAACTCGCACTTGGCCAGTTTTATTTTTTAAAGTGTCACAGAGTAGCATTTGACGACTATCTCACCTGATATAAAGTGATGATGCACTCTAACATGGAATCGTACAAACAACAACTGACCTGTGTCCAATCCACTTAGCATAACTGTGAAAATTACTCTTTAAGCTGAATAATTATTGTATTATCGTACTGACAACCGTTGGGCTAAACGAGTTCTTAAGTGGAGACCGCATATCGGCAATCGTAGCGTAGGACATCCTCAGACTAGGTGGAGCGATGATTTTCACAAGGTGGCTGGCAAGAGCTGGATGAGAGTCGCCGAGGATCGTTCTCAGTGGTGTGCAGTGGGAGACGCCTATGTCTAGCTGTGGACTAATATAGGCTGATGAAGATGAATTATCAGGGCGAGCGAAGCGACCCCTAACACTATCCCACGACCTGAGCACTTTTGTGGTACACTTTACTGAAAAACTATCACACCTATTGATTTGTGCTTTAACATAGTAATTTAAATTCACATGTAGATGTGTTATCAGTCAAAAAAATATCATTTTATTACCATTTAAAAAATGAAGATTAAAAATTTTGTTTCTAGGATAGAATATTATTATACCTACTAACGCCATCCGTTAGAAGATCAAAGAATTAACTTCGCTGTGAACATAATGTTTGGTTACTAATGCCATCTGTCGAAAATTTTACATCTGTCATCCAAATGACGTCTGATATCAGTGTGACCATTTGTGGCAGATTTCTGCCATTTAGGCAGATTTGGGACCTAAATTTTAACTCTGGAAGATTAAGCTGACGATTCCAAAAAGTGGCAGATATCAAGGATCTTTTCTGTTTCTATTTAAAGTATAACATTTTTATTTTGCATTTATTTGGTTGGAAAAGTTTGAATTAAATTTTAGTTAGTTATAAATAAAATATCTAACTGAAATATTTAACTGTAATATTTAACCGAAGCACTCAACTGAAATATTCAACTAAAACATTCAACATAAATATCTAACTGAAATATTAAACTGAAACGAGTTGGGAGCGACGGAGTCGGCAGTCGCAGCGTCGTCGAGTGAAGGCAGCGACGCAGTAAGTCGGCGCGTGCACCAGGGACAACGACCTGCGATGCTCTGCCACCCACTGCACCCGCACACACCACGAGCTCCACTCCCAGCCACCTGAAACATGAAATAGTTGGTAGTTCGCTATGGATGTGTTGTTGAGTTGGGAGCGACGGAGCCGGCAGTCGCAGCGTCGTCGAGCGAAGGCAGCGACGCAGCAAGTCGGCGCGTGCACCAGGGACAACGACCTGCGATGCTCTGCCACCCACTGCACCCGCACGCACCACGAGCTCCACTCCCAGCCACCTGAAACACTTAACCGAACATTTAACCGAAATGTTTAACTGAAATGTTCAACTGAAATTTTTAACTGAAACTTTCAACTGATCTGAAACTTTTTAATTGAAACTTTTTAACTGAAATATTTAACCGAAACATTTAACTGAAATATTTAACTGAAATATTTAACCGAAATATTTAACCAAAATATTTAACTGAAATATTTAACAGAAATATTTAACTGAAACATTCAACTAAAATACTTTAACCGAATATTTAACTGAAATGTTTAACTGAAATGTTTAACCGAAATGTTTAACTGAAATGTTTTAATATTATTATTAAGAACGCTTGTACACTCACGGGTTTTTTTATCGGAATTGCTCCGATCAGTTACGTGCCGAAGCTCGTTGCGCGAGGAGCTTGCGGTAGCCGTGGCTCCCAGAAGAAGGACACCAAACGTGTCTAAAACTGGTCGGAGCAATTCCGATAAAAAAACCCGTGAGTGTACAACCGTTCTTAATAATAATATTATGTGTAATCCTCACGATACATTTAATAATGAAATGTTTTAACTGAAATATCCAACTGAATATTTAACCGAAATATTAAACCGAAATATCCAGTTATAAATATTTAAATTCGGGACTTATCGCGCCTAAAACATAAATCTTATCTACTCAGTAGATAAGTGAGTGATTAAATGAGTAGATAAGATTTATGTTTTAGGCGCGATAAGTCCCGTATTTAAATATTTATAACTGGATATTTCGGTTTAATATTTCGGTTAAATATTCAGTTGGATATTTCAGTTAAAACATTTCAGTTAAACATTTCGGTTAAACATTTCAGTTAAACATTTCAGTTAAATATTCGGTTAAAGTATTTTTGTTAAATATTTCAGTTAAATATTTCAGTTAAATATTTCTGTTAAATATTTCAGTTAAATATTTCGGTTAAATATTTCAGTTAAATATTTCAGTTAAATGTTTCGGTTAAATATTTCAGTTAAAAAGTTTCAATTAAAAAGTTTCAGATCAGTTGAAAGTTTCAGTTGAACATTTCAGTTGAACATTTCGGTTAAATGTTCGGTTAAGTGTTTCAGGTGGCTGGGAGTGGAGCTCGTGGTGCGTGCGGGTGCAGTGGGTGGCAGAGCATCGCAGGTCGTTGTCCCTGGTGCACGCGCCGACTTGCTGCGTCGCTGCCTTCGCTCGACGACGCTGCGACTGCCGACTCCGTCGCTCCCAACTCGTTTCAGTTTAATATTTCAGTTAGATATTTATGTTGAATGTTTTAGTTGAATATTTCAGTTGAGTGTTTCGGTTAAATATTACAGTTAAATATTTCAGTTAGATATTTTATTTATAACTATGTGTTCAAATCGCGAAAGTTTAAAGTTTACAAATTTTAGTTAAATTTTATTTATATGCCTTATTTTATGCCATAATTCAATAATATGATGGCAAATTTTATGCATTTGTTGGTTGTTGTGGTGGTTTGGCAGATTTTTTGCCAGTGTCGGGCAGATTCGCCATTTAATAACTGCCTTCAAAATTATTACCAGGCAGAAAAACTATGCGAGCCCTCACAAAGCTCGGCTTTTAGCTAGTTGTATTATAAGTAAAGTTAATAAATATAATTGTAAAATTCCAGTGCAGTGGGTGCATCATGTGTCGGGGTGATGTGGGTGAGCGGCCACCTCTACCAGGAGCTGTCAGCCTGGTACGAGAAGACTGCCACGCTCACAGACCTCGAATTCTCATGGTACCTATATATATACCTTTCACATCTCATGTTTTATTCATGTTATTGAAGGGGGTGATAAAACCTGCAGAAATGTCCCTACAGGGTGTGTTGTGCATTAACCCTGCCTGTGACAACCTGAGCATTCCCACACCTACCACATTGTTTCCAACCACTGCTGAGTTATTTGTTTCTGACTTGAACTATGGATCAAGGAACACTGGAAGATGTAAACTGCAATCTAATATTAATTTGAGGAATGGGGGTGATATGTCCTGCACTGACGTCCCGCTTGGGGTGTATTATGCATTTCCCCCTGTCAGCCACTAACCAAGCCATCCAAGCTCCTTTATGAAGCGAAGGTAGGCCTGGGGTCGCTGGCATAATGCTCCCAGTGGACAATGTCTTAGAACACCAGTAATGTTAATATGAGTATACCTACCGCGCATGTTTACTTGTACATCACTATCTCATCTGGTGGTAACCAATGATGCGGTTGAAGGAAGATGGTGAACACACTCGGCCTAGAATGTTCCTACTCTCAAGGGCTGTGTGCTGCCGCAACATTGTAAGGTTATGTTAGCAGATTTTCTCCTTGGTAGTTTAAATTCAAATTCAAATTCATTTATTTCATAAAAAATAGAGTAGGTACACAGATGTTGGTGATGTTATAAGTATGTCTATCTTGTCATGATATTATGACATATGAAATGTAGGTACAATTGATATTCAGTATTAAATTTATTATTACACATTATATTTAAACACATTTAGTGGTAATATATACAAATTAAATTATATCAAAAATGTCTCCGTCAATGATTATATTACATCGTTAAAAATTATTTAAATAAATCGTTAAATAGTGGTAAGCTACTTTTTGGTAGCCAGTCAGGTAGAATATGTTTATAATGCGCCTACCACCTGTGTAATATATATCAATGTAGGTAGTAGTTGTAACATGAGCTAAGATAAGTTATCGTTTATCTCAGTTTGTAGGCCAGAGCTCCGTCGATTATGTAACAGTTGTTCACGGTTCTGAAGGCCTTAACACATATTGCCATTTGTATCTCACTGTGCATGTTAAAAACACTGTTGTGTTATCATTTTATAGCTATTTGAAAAACTGAGCGAGACTATGAAAATTGATCAACTATTAATGATTCCCGGGTAATTTGATGTTTCAACATTAACAGGCTGTGACCTTCACACCACCCCAGATCTTGATTATTGAATATACCCAAATAACGAAATTAAGCAAGCCTTAGTCGTTCTATTTTTCGGGACTACGAATATTCCACGTCAAGGACTATGTTCAATGTTTAATTTACGAATCAAATGATCATCATACACTTGCCATCATACAATTTATTAAAGTTCAGTGCAATGTGTATTCTTCCTCCATTTCCTTATCCAAATGTATTAAAGGTGGGCGCTAATGTATGATTCCCCCTGTTTAAACTGTTAATCATTTCTCTTTCATGTTTTTATTAATGACGTTAACTTGACAAACGTGACTGATGGCTGCTCGGCTGATGGTGAGCGATGCAGATATCTGCTGAATGTTGCGCCTGTTACCTTTAGACAATTAGATGTGTGATATGCACTGTAATTTAATTGGACACTTTGTCTTTAAAACCGAAAATCATGATTACTGCACATGCGACTACTAAATAGATAATTGGTGATATCGCTGTAGGTATACTAGCGGAAATCCTACCAATAAAGTTCTATTAATATTATTGAATGAGTCATATTATATTCATTTATTTCATCTTTTGACAATATAATTGTGCTTATATAGATATGTCATAATGGCTTCAGTCTGATCTGCTACTTAAGTGAGATATTGATGTAAGTATAATTGTGCAGGTTTTTCCGGCTCCTCCTGAACCTGGCCGGCTATGCCACAATCCTGCTGCCCGGGGTCATACTGTACAAGTACCTCGAGCGAATCAATTATTTTGATAAAATAAGTGAGTATTTGGTAGCTATGCTCGTGACCGTGTCATGTTTTTAGGTACCAGGCTGTAATTCACTTACATCAATACTCAATCAACGTAATAAATGCCTTCACTGGAACAATATATTCGAATCTAAACTTTGTGTCGAATCTACTTGAGCTAGGAGGTTTCGCCTTGTTACCGCGATCTTACCGCATCTCCCTACTCTCAACAAGAGCGACAGATTCGTCCAAACCTAGCTCGAGAACATTCAACTGAATTGGGATAATAGAGTTACTGACTAATTTGATAACTAAAGAATTACAGCTGTTATAAGTTTAATAATGTTACACATTCCTGACAATTGAGCTCAAAAATGTGCTCGTTAATATTGATTTATTGGCATTGGGTGGAACAATCGGATTAAAATGTTTGATAGCGTGTTGCTTTGTTCGTTTGGTGTGTTTAATTAAGTGGGTTTAGCGTGATCTGAGCATTGTTACTATGTGTATATACATGTTGATTCATTAATTAACCTCTAATAACATAAAACATTACAAGCAATTAATTTCACTGAATTGGTGCTTTAATATAGCTCAGTTAAAACTAAACTTTATTTAAATAATTGATAGGCTAGCGTTTGACCACTATCTCGCCTGGTGGTAAATAAGCGATGGTGTGGGCGACGTTGGTGAACACGCTAGGCCTAGAATGGTCTGAATCTCAAGGGCTGTGTGCTGCCGGAACACCGGTGTAATATGCTCCTGCCACCCATGTAGTATGTGCCCCGAGATTTTACCCGCGTAGACATCGTGCCCGTAGGAATATCGGGATAAAAAGTACCCTATGTGTTACCTATTCCAGGGTCTAGGCTTTCTACATACCTTTCAGCTCAATCGGTTGAGTAGTTTTAGGGTTAGTTCACACCGTGACGATAAGCGACGTGACGATGCTGCTGGTTTCGCGCGGTGCAGCGGGAAGCCGCGTGATAAAAAAATAAACTTTATTTAACTACAAAATAAGACATACATTTCATTGACATAATTCGGCCCCGCACGTCGCTGCGTAGAGCTGCACCGCGGTGCAGCCTGAAGCCGCCGAATTAACTCAATAAAATGTGTTTCTTTTTGTGTCGTAAATAAAGTTTTTTTTTATATCACTCTTTTAATGAGTGCGCGCCGCGTCGCGGTCTGAACTGACCTAAGCGTGAAAAAATTACAAGCAAACACACTCACAATCACACTCACAAACTTTCGCCTTTATATTAATAATGATCACTACAAACTATAAAACAAAGTCCCCCGCCGCGTCTGTCTGTCTGTTCGCGATAAACTCAAAAACCACTGAACGGATTTTCATGCGGTTTCCACCAATAGACAGAGTGATTCATGAGGAAGGTTTAAGTGCAATTCGGTAAGGTTTTGTGTAAATTGGTTGAAATGTGACGATGATTGTTGAAAATGTTAATTCATACACGACGCAGCAAACTGTCGCAACAAATGTAGGCATACATATATGGTCTACTCGTGCGAAGCTGGGGCGGGTGGCTAGTACAAAATAAATAACAACAGTGTCAGTGACAGTGGCAACAATAAATATAGATAAATAATTGAGCACAGCGAACTCGAGCTGGCTGTACCGCGGGCTGGTGGTGTGCTGCGGTCCCACGGAGCGTCTGCCGGAGACGGCGGCGCGCGCGGAGACAGACCCGCGCCGCTCGCTGGAGCTGGTGTTCTGCTTCACCGGCCTCATGGGGGCCTACCTCGTCTGGGGGCTGCTGCAGGAGAAGATTATGACGCAGGTATCGTTATCACCTAACAAACAATGCTACAGACCCTCATCGAAGCGAGCATCGCCGCAGACTTACTGGTTTATCGGTTTTTTATTGGATACAATTTGGACAGTGTGCTACCCAACTGCTCGAACTAATACAGTCATCCCGATTTTTCTATCGGACAACCAGTCGTACAGTAGGGCTATTCTATAAGCTAGTTTACACATCTCGGAAGCGGAATCCGCGGTGAGATTTGAATTTCGTATTATGAAATTCAAATCGTAATACGGTTGAATTTCGTTATGAAATTCAAATCGTAAGACGATCGTAATACAGTTGAAATTCAACATGCGACACCGTCACGTGGTGGACATTCCAATAATAATCCATCAATCTTCTATATTCTTCAAACGCATTGCCAATAAATGGAATTCACTTAACATTAGGTGAGATAGTGGTCAATCGCTAGCCTATTGCGCATAAAAAAGATATCCTCATCATTATCAGTCGGTATCAGTCCACTGCTGGACGTAGGCCTCCCCCAAGACACGCCACTGAGCCCGGTCTTCGGCTCTTTGTTTCCAGTCACTGCCCACCGCTTTGCGAATGTCGTCGTTCCACCTAGCCACAGGACGTCCTACTCTACGTTTGCCGATTCGCGGTCTCCACTCTAGAACCAGTCTGCCCCAACGGTTATCGGTCCTACGGCAGATATGACCAGCCCACTGCCACTTCAGTTTGCTAATCCGCCGAGCTATGTCGATTACTTTAGTTCTCTGGCGAATTACTTCGTTCCGGATTCGATCCCGCAGAGAAACACCGAGCATAGCTAGAGAGCTATGCTCGGTGTTTCTCTACCAGTTTAAAGTCGCTCAGCGAGCTATGGAGAGCCATAGCTCGCTGAGCGACTTTAAACCGGTGGACTAGTCGAACCGTGAGTGTCCACGTCTCGGCTCCGTATGTCATGACAGGTAGGACGCACTGATTAAAGACTTTTGTCTTTAGGCACTGTGGTATAGGCGACGAGAAGCCTCGACGGAGTTTTCCGAATGCTGCCCAGCCCAGCTGAATTCTTCTCTGGATTTCCTTCTCGAAGTTGTGTTTGCCTAGTTGGAGCGTTTGCCCTAGGTAAACATACTGCGTGACAACTTCGAGTGGGATTCCATCTACGACAATCGGTTCCGGAACAACGTGCTCGTTGTACATGACTTTGGTTTTATCCAAATTCATCCGGAGACCGATGCTACGAGAAGAATCAGCTAGGCCATTCAACATCCTTTGTAGGTCCTGCAGCGTCTCTGCCATAATGACGATGTCATCTGCGAATCGTAAGTGAGAGATGTACCTGCCGTTGATGTTGATGCCACAATCTTTCCAGTCCAGCGTCTTAAGAGACTCACTTCGTGAAAAATTTAAGGAGATTAAAATTCTCACAGTGGCATGTCAATATATATATGAAAATATTATGTATGTACGCAAAAATTTGAATGAGTATGATAAGAGGTCCGATGTACATAATTTCAATACAAGACACAAAAATAGATTAATTCTACCTCAATTCAGGTTGTGGAAAGTTAGTGGTTCTTTTCTGGGGAACTGTATACGATTTTATAATAAACTTCCTAAAGATATTGATCAACTGTCTATAAGCAGATTTAAAACCTTTGTAAAATCCAATTTAATGAAGAAATCGTACTATACAATAAATGACTATATGAATGACAAAAATGCTTGGCCTGAATGCCCCAAGCTCCAAGATATAATATAAATTGTATGATAATAGAATTACTTATTGTACATTAAACATTTATTTAATATGAATTAAAAAAAATGAATTAAAATAAGTGACAAGCCCCATAGAGTTTCTTGGTGTTTCTTATCTGATGGGAGTACTTCCGAAACACCAGTAGATTCAACAGTCAATCAGTTTTCATCTTTTGTTTGCAGATCTAGGGTTGCCTGTTACGACGGTATTATGCGGCTGATAGTCGGACAATCAGTTACATTCGGAACATGATTTGTACTGCAATTAGTCTGCGTTTTATTTATCTATTATGTTTCATTATTTCACAATTTTTTGGATAAAAATTGTCTGAAGTACTGAAACATGCACTGGGTTGCGGGTGCACGTAATGGTACGGTTGGCAACCCTACATTAATAAGGGGAATTAAACATGTGTTTTAAGTGTGACGTTCGACGTCTAGATGAAAGCTGAATGGCACAATACCTTTGTTTTTTTTTTGTAAATTCAAAGCGTTATGTTTCTGTTATATCTATATTTTTTGTTGAATATGATCTATTTAATGTTATTTGACGTGTGTAAGTGCTAATTTTTAATTTGCCCATATACTGAATAAATGCTTTGACTTTGACTTTGACTTTGACTTAAACATATCCTCCAAGGCATTAGTGAACAGTTTCGGGGATATGACGTCCCCCTGTCTCACTCCTCGACGCAGGTGAATATGTTTAGTACGCTGGTTCTGTACTTGTACTGACATCGTTGCGGCATTATATAGACATTTCATCACTTACATATATCGCCAGTCGACTTGGCATCGCTGCAGGGACTCAAGAACCGACCAGGTTTCGATTGAGTCGAAGGCCTTCTCATAGTCCACAAATGCTAAGCACAGGGGCCGATTATACTCTTCGGTCTTCTGTACAATCTGCCGCACCGTGTGGATGTGGTCTATGGTGCCGTAACCGCTTCGAAACCCGGCCTGTTCCGGAGGTTGAAACTCGTCGAGTCTTCGCGCAAGACGGTTCGTGATGACCCTTGAAAACAGCTTGTAGACATGGCTCAGAAGCGAAATCGGGCGATAGTTTTTCAATAGGGTTTTATCTCCTTTTTTGAAAAACAAAACCACCATGCTTCTGTTCCATGCCTGTGGAGTTATACCAGTGAAGAGAACAGAATTGAAGAGCTGTTGCAGCTGGCTTACAGCTGGAGCTCCTCCAGCTTTTAGAAGCTCCGTTGTGATTCTGTCCTCACCTGGGGCTTTTCCATTTTTGAGCTGTCTAAGGGCCATCACGATCTCATCTCGGCTGACTTCGGGCAGGTCTTCTGTGAAGTGGCGGGTTAAGGTGGCTCTGCTATAAAAAAGATATGGCCCTCCTTTATCACCATAATACAATGCTTCACTGACTTCACTAAAGAAGGGTGTATTGTATTCGTCTAAATATTGAGATTATTTTGTCCCAGCACCTGTCAGTCGAATTGGATAATTATGTAAATGTGTGTATGCAGGGTGATACCATATACATTCTGTCAAGATCTTATCGAGATGGTGATCACCAGCAGCACCTAGGAACAGTAGCGAAATTGTTACATAAATAATATCTTTATAAAAAAGACTAGCTAACCCGGCGAACTTCGTACCGCGAATACAAACAAACTGTCCAAGTGCGAGTCAGACCCGCACGCCCGCACACGCACGGTTCCGATTGAACAATATTTGCCGGAAAAATATTATTTTTCAATTTTTAATTTCATTTAGTGTTTATTATTTGTTTTAATAGCAGCCTTTGCAATACACACCATGGGTAAATTTTAAGTCTTTATCTATTAAGGTTTGTAAGATCGAGCATGAAAAGCCCCAAAAACACGATTCTTGTATGGGGACCCCCTTTATTATTTAATTTAATTTTGTTTTTATCGATTTTAATACACAAATAGCGAATACCCATGTATGGAAGCGCCATAATGACAACTATTCTACTCTAACTACTCAAAATATGTCAAGATTGTATTGACATATTTTGAGAACAAAAAATTCTGAACGAACCGTAACTCCCTACGGAACCCTACGGAATGAACCAACAATGACAAAAGTCAAAGCATTTATTCAGTATATGGGCATATTAAAAATTTGCACTTACACACGTCAAATAACATTAAATAGATCATATTCAATAATAATTATTATGGATATAACAGAAACATAACTTATTACTTTAAATTTAAAATTTACCAAGTAAAACACAGGTATTGAGCCATTCAGCTTTCATCTAGACGTCTAACGTCACACTTACAAAACATGTTTATTTCCCCTGATTAATGTAGGGTTGCCAACCGTACTATTACGTGCACCCGCAACCCAGTGCATGTTTCAGTACTTCAGACAATTTTTATCTAAAAAATAGTGAAATAATGAAACACAATAAATAAATGACAACCTGGGACAACCATCAATATTCAAACTATTAAAAAATACCTAAGCAATAATTCGAGTAATGTGGATATATTATGGTGTCGATTCAAAACCCTTGATTTAATACATGCTTCAAATTTCAATTTGAGAGAGGAACAGAGTCTACCCTACCGTACCGACGGGACCAACGTCAAATGTTTCACAGGGAAGTAGTAGAACAGTTTATTTGGGAAAAATTAAATTGTTGTTTTTACTATCTTGCTCGCAATTTTTCCAAATTTTCTCACCGTTTAAACCTTCCCTGGACTACGACAAACATTTCAAAACCAAAATCAGCTAAATCGGCTCAGCCGTTCTCGAGTTTTAGCGAGACTAACGAAACAGCAATTGATTTTTATATCTATATATACAAAAGAAAGTCGTGTTAGTTACTACACTTATAACTCAAGAACGGCTAGACCAATTTTTATGATTTTTGTACTTTTGGAATTGTCTTTGTCAGGAATAGGATAATAATTATTGAAAACAATGAATAATTGACCTAAAATATATAAGAATAAATATTTTGCCAAAATGTTCCTGGGTTTAAAAACTGCCGATTATTTGATGTTCAATAGTTTATCCCGCCGTATTTTTTTTGTATAATTATAGCTCCACACGATTAGTGTATTTAGCCAGTGTCAAGTATTTTTATACAAGAATTTTTATTCTTCCCATTTGTGGATAGCATTACAATATTCGTATTAGCGCATATTTTTTTTTGGTATAATTATGGCTCAACACGATTAGTGTATTTAGCCCGTGTCAAGTAGTAAGTCAAGAAAAAAATCTTCAAGTTTTTGTGAATTCAAGTCATGTAGATTTTTATAATGTCAAATATTGTCAGTAATGATAATTGTTTGACATATTTATTGATTGTCAAATATGCGTGCGTTCAGAAATGTATGCTTGCAAGCTACTTAAAAATGTTTATATTTCCAAAAACCATTTTAATCAATTTTTATTCTATATCTGGATTGCCATAATACATTAATAAACTTAATATCTCTTTTGTATTCATTGTATTACGTTCATAAAAGCCTAAAACAAGTTCATCTAAAAGGTAACACGACATTCATTGTCTGTTAGGTGGTACAAAGTTCGCCGGGCCAGCTAGTATAAGATAAAAAGCGTATTATTTATGTCTACATTCGCTGCCTTGGAAACCACAGATAGAAACTCGGTAAATTGGTGGAAATCCTCAGGGAAACCCATTGCTAACTTTGTCAATATCAAGGTGCGCAACAAAACCATAAAGAAGCTGGTACGACGTGACCTTCGATCCTCTAACATGCTTTTGATTGGAAAATCAATTGAGCAGAATCGGGGGTCGAAAGTGTTCGTCCAGCTTCTGGGTAGAAACCACATTTCAAAGCTGACAACGTCAACGGGGAATGTCGTAGAATCCAAGTCGGAGATTCTGTCGAAAGTTGAAGACTTCTACGGCAAGCTCAACGCATCGTAAGCCCCGTACCCGATAATAAGGATTGTAGAGCCACCTTAACCCGCCACTTCTTTGTTTTTCACTTCTTTCTTCTTTGTTGTCTAGGGGCCCAGGCCGGGTTTCAATGCGGTAACGGCACTATAGACCACATCCACACGGTGCGGCAGATTGTACAGAAGAGTACAATCGGCCACTCTGCTTAGCGTTTCTGGACTATGAGAAGGCCTTCGACTCAAGCGAAACCTGGTCCGTTCTGGTGTCCTTGCAGCGTTGCCAAGTGTACTGGCGGTATATACATGTTGCAACTACGACCGTACTAGTACAGACCCAGCGAACTAATCATATCCACCTGCGTCGAGGAGTGAGACAGGGGGACGTCATATCTCAAAATTGTTCACTAACGCTCTAGAGGATATGTTTACGACACTGATAACCGTTGGGGTAGACTGGTTCTAGTGTGGACGCCGCGAATCAGCAAACGTTGCGTAGGACGGCCTGTGCAGCTGTGACCTGGTGAAGCGACGACATTCGCAAAGCGAAGGGTACTGACTAGAAACAAAGAGCCGAAGATCGGGCTCAGGAGCGTGACGGATACCGGCTGACAATGATGATGCAAGAGTAACCTGTTACCAAGCAAGTTGGACGTATGTTTGGTTATCATATAAATAGATGTGTGTTCGTTCCAGAGCTACACGATGCCGGACGGCAGCCTGGTGAAGTTCACGGACTCGCAGTTCCTGGTGCTGATCAACCGCGTGTGTGCGCTGGTGGCGGCCGCCGCGCACCTGCTGTGGTCGCGCCGCGCGCTGCTGGTGCAGCCCGCCTACAGGTTCTCTTACTGCGCGCTCACCAACGTGGTCAGCGCCTGGTGTCAGTACGAGGCACTGAAGTACGTCAGCTTTCCTACACAGGTACTGACTGACACATACACTATAGCGTTACTGGTGCAGCCCGCCTACAGGTTCTCTTACTGCGCGCTCACCAACGTGGTCAGCGCCTGGTGTCAGTACGAGGCACTGAAGTACGTCAGCTTTCCTACACAGGTACTGACTGACACATACACTATAGCGTTACTGGTGCAGCCGCCTACAGGTTCTCTTACTGCGCGCTCACCAACGTGGTCAGCGCCTGGTGTCAGTACGAGGCACTGAAGTACGTCAGCTTTCCTACACAGGTACTGACTGACACATACACTATAGCGTTACTGGTGCAGCCGCCTACAGGTTCTCTTACTGCGCGCTCACCAACGTGGTCAGCGCCTGGTGTCAGTACGAGGCACTGAAGTACGTCAGCTTTCCTACACAGGTACTGACTGACACATACACTATAGCGTTACTGGTGCAGCCGCCTACAGGTTCTCTTACTGCGCGCTCACCAACGTGGTCAGCGCCTGGTGTCAGTACGAGGCACTGAAGTACGTCAGCTTTCCTACACAGGTACTGACTGACACATACACTATAGCGTTACTGGTGCAGCCGCCTACAGGTTCTCTTACTGCGCGCTCACCAACGTGGTCAGCGCCTGGTGTCAGTACGAGGCACTGAAGTACGTCAGCTTTCCTACACAGGTACTGACTGACACATACACTATAGCGTTACTGGTGCAGCCCGCCTACAGGTTCTCTTACTGCGCGCTCACCAACGTGGTCAGCGCCTGGTGTCAGTACGAGGCACTGAAGTACGTCAGCTTTCCTACACAGGTACTGACTGACACATACACTATAGCGTTACTGGTGCAGCCGCCTACAGGTTCTCTTACTGCGCGCTCACCAACGTGGTCAGCGCCTGGTGTCAGTACGAGGCACTGAAGTACGTCAGCTTTCCTACACAGGTACTGACTGACACATACACTATAGCGTTACTGGTGCAGCCGCCTACAGGTTCTCTTACTGCGCGCTCACCAACGTGGTCAGCGCCTGGTGTCAGTACGAGGCACTGAAGTACGTCAGCTTTCCTACACAGGTACTGACTGACACATACACTATAGCGTTACTGGTGCAGCCCGCCTACAGGTTCTCTTACTGCGCGCTCACCAACGTGGTCAGCGCCTGGTGTCAGTACGAGGCACTGAAGTACGTCAGCTTTC
Source organism: Cabera pusaria (assembly GCA_954871355.1). Lineage (NCBI taxonomy): Eukaryota > Metazoa > Arthropoda > Insecta > Lepidoptera > Geometridae > Cabera > Cabera pusaria. Next base: position 335,570 of record OX940905.1, read on the forward strand.
CTACACAGGTACTGACTGACACATACACTATAGCGTTACTGGTGCAGCCCGCCTACAGGTTCTCTTACTGCGCGCTCACCAACGTGGTCAGCGCCTGGTGTCAGTACGAGGCACTGAAGTACGTCAGCTTTCCTACACAGGTACTGACTGACACATACACTATAGCGTTACTGGTGCAGCCGCCTACAGGTTCTCTTACTGCGCGCTCACCAACGTGGTCAGCGCCTGGTGTCAGTACGAGGCACTGAAGTACGTCAGCTTTCCTACACAGGTACTGACTGACACATACACTATAGCGTTACTGGTGCAGCCGCCTACAGGTTCTCTTACTGCGCGCTCACCAACGTGGTCAGCGCCTGGTGTCAGTACGAGGCACTGAAGTACGTCAGCTTTCCTACACAGGTACTGCCTGACACATACACTATAGCGTTACTGGTGCAGCCGCCTACAGGTTCTCTTACTGCGCGCTCACCAACGTGGTCAGCGCCTGGTGTCAGTACGAGGCACTGAAGTACGTCAGCTTTCCTACACAGGTACTGACTGACACATACACTATAGCGTTACTGGTGCAGCCGCCTACAGGTTCTCTTACTGCGCGCTCACCAACGTGGTCAGCGCCTGGTGTCAGTACGAGGCACTGAAGTACGTCAGCTTTCCTACACAGGTACTGACTGACACATACACTATAGCGTTACTGGTGCAGCCGCCTACAGGTTCTCTTACTGCGCGCTCACCAACGTGGTCAGCGCCTGGTGTCAGTACGAGGCACTGAAGTACGTCAGCTTTCCTACACAGGTACTGACTGACACATACACTATAGCGTTACTGGTGCAGCCGCCTACAGGTTCTCTTACTGCGCGCTCACCAACGTGGTCAGCGCCTGGTGTCAGTACGAGGCACTGAAGTACGTCAGCTTTCCTACACAGGTACTGACTGACACATACACTATAGCGTTACTGGTGCAGCCGCCTACAGGTTCTCTTACTGCGCGCTCACCAACGTGGTCAGCGCCTGGTGTCAGTACGAGGCACTGAAGTACGTCAGCTTTCCTACACAGGTACTGACTGACACATACACTATAGCGTTACTGGTGCAGCCGCCTACAGGTTCTCTTACTGCGCGCTCACCAACGTGGTCAGCGCCTGGTGTCAGTACGAGGCACTGAAGTACGTCAGCTTTCCTACACAGGTACTGACTGACACATACACTATAGCGTTACTGGTGCAGCCGCCTACAGGTTCTCTTACTGCGCGCTCACCAACGTGGTCAGCGCCTGGTGTCAGTACGAGGCACTGAAGTACGTCAGCTTTCCTACACAGGTACTGACTGACACATACACTATAGCGTTACTGGTGCAGCCGCCTACAGGTTCTCTTACTGCGCGCTCACCAACGTGGTCAGCGCCTGGTGTCAGTACGAGGCACTGAAGTACGTCAGCTTTCCTACACAGGTACTGACTGACACATACACTATAGCGTTACTGGTGCAGCCGCCTACAGGTTCTCTTACTGCGCGCTCACCAACGTGGTCAGCGCCTGGTGTCAGTACGAGGCACTGAAGTACGTCAGCTTTCCTACACAGGTACTGACTGACACATACACTATAGCGTTACTGGTGCAGCCGCCTACAGGTTCTCTTACTGCGCGCTCACCAACGTGGTCAGCGCCTGGTGTCAGTACGAGGCACTGAAGTACGTCAGCTTTCCTACACGGGTACTGACTGACACATACACTATAGCGTTACTGGTGCAGCCGCCTACAGGTTCTCTTACTGCGCGCTCACCAACGTGGTCAGCGCCTGGTGTCAGTACGAGGCACTGAAGTACGTCAGCTTTCCTACACAGGTACTGACTGACACATACACTATAGCGTTACTGGTGCAGCCGCCTACAGGTTCTCTTACTGCGCGCTCACCAACGTGGTCAGCGCCTGGTGTCAGTACGAGGCACTGAAGTACGTCAGCTTTCCTACACAGGTACTGACTGACACATACACTATAGCGTTACTGGTGCAGCCGCCTACAGGTTCTCTTACTGCGCGCTCACCAACGTGGTCAGCGCCTGGTGTCAGTACGAGGCACTGAAGTACGTCAGCTTTCCTACACAGGTACTGACTGACACATACACTATAGCGTTACTGGTGCAGCCGCCTACAGGTTCTCTTACTGCGCGCTCACCAACGTGGTCAGCGCCTGGTGTCAGTACGAGGCACTGAAGTACGTCAGCTTTCCTACACAGGTACTGACTGACACATACACTATAGCGTTACTGGTGCAGCCGCCTACAGGTTCTCTTACTGCGCGCTCACCAACGTGGTCAGCGCCTGGTGTCAGTACGAGGCACTGAAGTACGTCAGCTTTCCTACACAGGTACTGACTGACACATACACTATAGCGTTACTGGTGCAGCCGCCTACAGGTTCTCTTACTGCGCGCTCACCAACGTGGTCAGCGCCTGGTGTCAGTACGAGGCACTGAAGTACGTCAGCTTTCCTACACAGGTACTGACTGACACATACACTATAGCGTTACTGGTGCAGCCGCCTACAGGTTCTCTTACTGCGCGCTCACCAACGTGGTCAGCGCCTGGTGTCAGTACGAGGCACTGAAGTACGTCAGCTTTCCTACACAGGTACTGACTGACACATACACTATAGCGTTACTGGTGCAGCCGCCTACAGGTTCTCTTACTGCGCGCTCACCAACGTGGTCAGCGCCTGGTGTCAGTACGAGGCACTGAAGTACGTCAGCTTTCCTACACAGGTACTGACTGACACATACACTATAGCGTTACTGGTGCAGCCGCCTACAGGTTCTCTTACTGCGCGCTCACCAACGTGGTCAGCGCCTGGTGTCAGTACGAGGCACTGAAGTACGTCAGCTTTCCTACACAGGTACTGACTGACACATACACTATAGCGTTACTGGTGCAGCCGCCTACAGGTTCTCTTACTGCGCGCTCACCAACGTGGTCAGCGCCTGGTGTCAGTACGAGGCACTGAAGTACGTCAGCTTTCCTACACAGGTACTGACTGACACATACACTATAGCGTTACTGGTGCAGCCCGCCTACAGGTTCTCTTACTCACGTGGTCGTAGCGAAGGCATGTTCCCCGGGTGTGGGTTCGAGTCCCGCCAGTACGGTGATATTTTGGATTGTATAACGAAGTTTGCTTAGTCAGTGAGCTCAGTTGAATTAAACGATGACGGATCCAATTCCTCAGAAAATGCCATGGCATGCCACCACTCTCCCCGTTACAATTTCCATTTCCACATTCGAATTCTTTCACTTTTTGATCTATCATCATCATCACCATGAACAGCTAGTATTCGTCCACTGCTGGACATACTTTTTTGTTTGTGGTTGTAATACAACGAATAAACTTGTGCTGTATTCTGCAATGTGTCCGTATCTCTATATATATATAAAAGAAAGTCATGTTAGTTGCTTTATAGAACGACTGAACCAATTTTTATGATTTTTGTATTTTTGGAATTGTCTTTGTCAGGAATTGGATAATAAGTATTAAAAACAATGAATAATTGACCTAAAAATTATATGAGAAAAATATTTTGCTAAGATGTTCCTGGGTGTCAAAACCGCCAATCATTTGATGTTCAATTGTTTATCCCGGCGATACGGTAAACCGCAAATTAATAAGGGTCATCGCTCCACACGATCAGTGTATTTGGCCAGTGTCAAGTATAAAAATTCTTCAAGTTTTTGTGAATTCAAGTCATGTACATTATAACAATGTTAAGTAATACATTTCAAACTCTGTCAGTAATGACAATTGTATGACATATTTATTGATTGTCAAATATGCGTGCGTTCAGAAATGTATGCTTACAAGCAATGAAGACAATAATAATCAATGCCTAATCAATTTTATATTTTGTCAGAATGTAGGTAAATACAGAGATATTCAAGAATGTGATAGCCAATTTATGAGTGCCGTATACAGTCTTATCCATAAGGCAAAAAAATATTAGACAGTTATTCATGAAGTATTCTTAAGAAACTTATTCAGAATTAAAATTAAATACTGGTGATTATATTTTACAATTAAAATTAAACTCAATCGAACTAATGTCAAGTTAATAACTTATCTACAGTAAAAACATTGTTTCATTGCATCATGTCTTGCTGACACGCGGTTAAAGTACTCGATTATGGTATTTTTAT